>JAJHZJ010000442.1:0-324475 GCA_023548195.1 Bettongia penicillata ogilbyi
TTCAGACTGTGGTTTATCACATTGTGATGAAAAAAAAATAAGAGGAGGCATGGATCTACAAAAAAAAAGAGATCTCGAATGAAAACAAATAAAAATATACCAAGTAAACATCAAAATAGAAATTATGAAAATCAAATAAGTATGCATGCACATATGACAATATATGTCTCTACTTCCTGATTTAAAGGAACCTGGGACTGGTGGATCAAATGACTTTAAAAATTCTTTTTTATAAAAGGGAACATTTTTTTTAAAAAAACAAATAAATGAAACTGTCAGAAACAATTGTGCCTAATCATATGCCAGCAAAATTTATGATTTGGAAGAAATAGATGAATACTTAGATAATATAAGGACCCAGATTAACAAAAAGAAATAGATTATTCACATAACTTGGTAACAGAAAAAGAGATTTGACAAAATGTAACAAGATGTATTCCTAAAGGGAAAAATAAAAGCCATACAGAAGTAAATAGATTAACAAATAAATTCTTTCAAATGCTAAAAAATGAATTTCAATATTCCATAAACTGTTTACAAAAATGTTAAACAATTAGAACCTTTAAAATTCTTTCTGGGACACAAATATGGACTTAATTCCTGAAAGAACATTCAAAATAAAATAAAACAAGCAAACAAAAACTATAAACTAATACATCAAATAAACATTAACATACATTTTTAAAATAAACTATTAGCATGAAGATTACAATAATGTGATAATAGGCAAAAGAGTATATGCTATGTCAAGCTTTGATTTATAATAGGAATTCATGGTTGGCTCAACATAAGAAGTTGGCTGGCTATAAATATAGTGAGGGCTATTAAACCAAATGAAATTGATTGAGATAACACTTGTAAAGCACTTGATCCAGTGCCTGGCACACAGTAAGCGCTATATAAGTTTTACTTAGTATTAATAGCAATACAGTAGATACTAAAAGTAGTTTTGAAAAAATCTTACACCATTCTGCTAAAAAAAAACACCAGAAAGAATAAGAATAAATTGACATTAAAAAAATCAATTAAAAACATTTATTAATTACCTGTTTTACTTTAAAAGATCCCAGTTCATCCCATCTAAAACTGTTTTTTATCTATTTTGTATCTATCTATATGTTCAATTTATACACATACACACACACACGCACACACACACACGCATCCTTCTATGGCCTGCTTCTGCCTATCATATGATCTTGTGTCAAATCACTTCATTCCCAGTGACCCAGGCAACAACTAAGCTTATGTTGCAGAGGAAATACCAGATTGCTTCAGTGGAAGTATGCTCTACAATAGGAGTTCCCCACACGCACATAAAGTCCTAGGTATGAAACCTTCCAAGAACTCCCCCTCTGACAAAAAAAAAAAAAGGAAAAAAAGAAATCTTCCAGAATAGCTAGGACTTAGTTCTATCCCTCACAGTGGGTTTAATAAGTGTTTAATTAATAATTTTGTTTTTCAGAAAATGTCTATTCAAAAGAAAACAAACAAAAAAAGAAAATAAGCTTACATTCACTGCATGTCATAAGGGATCTCCCTTATGTTGTTGTTTCATATAGTGTTAGGGTGATTTGATTTGAATTTTTATGACTAGAGGGGATCAAATAAAATATACACAGTGATACTTTCTGTGATGGTAACAACAACAACACAGGAAAATGGGTGCCCATCAATTGGGGGATGGCTGAACAAATTCTAGAAAAGGCATTTAATAGAATGCATTTAATAGAATACTGCTACTTTCTAAGTAGTAGTATTCTAAGTAGAATTTCTAATTCTGTACAAGGGTAAGTTGGTTTCATTTAATGGGTTGTTTTGGCCAAAAGAGTAGTGCTTATTCTCTTATGGGAAGAACAACTTTACAATCACTCTCCACTCCTATACCACCCACCCTATTTATGTAAGGCACATAAGGGACTTTTGTAGGAAGAAGCGAGATTGGAGGGCAAAAGGTATGAACCCAACCTCTTTCCCTCCAGTAGTACTAAATGTTTCCTTGAGATATGTAAAACTTTGCATGGTCCTGGAATTAGGAAATGAGTAACCTTAATCCATTCAGAAATAAGATGTAGGAATTTTAAAGTGGGAGAAAAGCATAAGGTTAAAAGAAAAAAAAAAAGTAATGGAACCTTTTATGTTCCTGATAAAAGAGATGAAATTGTGTTGACAGGTCCTGATGCATTATGGTCCAGAATAGTCTTTCTTCTCCTCCTGAGAAGGCACTGCAGCAGATGGTAACAGGGCTCAGAGAATATGCACCAAATGGTAGTTGTGGGAGCCAGGAAATCATAGTGGGCCATGGCTGAAGTGGCCATTATATGGTGAGTGTTGAGCACATAACAAGGACAGGAAGGCACTACAGGCAGGGTATGAGGAGAGGTGCTTTTGTCAGAATACAAGCCTCCCTTGCCTAGAAGCATGAGTTTTCCAGGGAGTGGTCTCTTTTCGACCAGCATTGAAGTCTGTCAGTAACTGGACTTCTTTGTATATGGAATGGGTGAAAATGATTCTTCTACCTGATAATCCCTTGTTAGTGATTTTGCTGTTCTTTTCTAATTAAATGCTTTGTATTTGATTTATGGTTTCGGTCCACTCTGTAGAATAGCTGAAGTATTAACCAATAACACAATCTAAAAATCCATAGATATCACTAGAATCGTAGACAAATCAGTAGGAATATAAAACGGGTCTTAAATGATTTTTATCTTTTGGTTCAGTCAATTTTTGGTTCAGTTCAATTTTTCATTTGTTTGATTCTTTGGGGCTTTCTTGGTAAAGATACTGACATCATTTGTCATTTCCTTATCCAGCTCATTTTCTAGATGAGAACGTTGATGCAAGTAGGATTAAGTGGCTTGCCCAGAGTCATACAGCTTTAAAGCATCTGTGGCCAGATTTGAATGCAAGAAGAGGAGTCTTCCTGCTCTAGTCTTGGTGTTTTATCCACTGCACCAAATGACTCTAGACTACTATTTAATTACCTAAGATTCAGTATAGCATTTTTGGAAAATTAAAATTATAAAAAGATGACATCAATCCAGTGCATCCCTTCTCAACAAACAAATTTTCCTTCTTGTTTGGCTCTACAATTAATGCTCCTTTATCATTATTGATATTTCCAGGTTTGTTTAAGTAAAAAAGTGTTGGACTACACAACTGTTATAATCTATTCCAAGTGAAATACTCTACACTCCAACAACCCTTCCAAGTTTAACACCGTATAGTTCTATAATTATTTTCCTATATGTCTTTATTTCCTTCAGCATCAGCCCTGATGCCTGCTTCCCCTAAAGAGACTTCCTGACTTGAACATTCTGGAATGCCTGGCAGAGCAGACAATTTACAGCCCAATTGACACATTTTCACCTCTTTTATAGTCAGAATAACAAACCAACCCATTTGTCATGGTGAAGACCTTTTCTTTGTGACTTCTCCCAAAAGAAAAGCCCTACAACTCTGATCTGTATCTGAATTAGGTAAGTAAATTCCTTTTATCTCGTGTCATACCCCTGACGACTACTATCTTGGTCATGCAAAAGGTCTTGATGTTTTCACAGGTCTCAAGAAAGAACTGAGCAACAGTGGCAGTGGGGGTAGTGAAGAGCTAGCATTGCTGCTGCTGTGATAAATGTCGCCATGCCTCCCTTCCCTCCTAGGACAGGTGCTTAATGTTTTTTGAATAAATGAATAACTTTACCTTTTTTTCTATTCTTGTCTTTATCGCAGAAAAATATCGAACATTACCACAGAAAAGTTCAGAATTTACCTTGGCAGTTAGGATTTTTTGTTTTTAAATTCCATATGTCATTTTGAAATCAGGCATAATGAAATCTGTTGTGGTCGTTGTTCCTGTACTCAACAACTAAGCAGCCAGTTTCAGTGGGAGAGGACTATTGCAGTCATACTCAAAGGTGCTCATTGAGAGACACTGAGAGATGCTTGAAGTACACCCTGAACGTTTTGCATATGTCTAATCAGGATCCCCCAAAAAAGAACAATCTCCCAAAAGTTTTCCTCCTTGTAGACCATAATAATGGAAAGTGAGCTTAATTGTCTTTCTTAAATTTGACATTGGTGTATATCATTCAATCCAGAATCAGATGCCACTTAATGGCTCCAATTAACCCTACAGCACCAATAACATGCTGTGTCTGCAGTAGGGAGCCTGTGGTTGATCGGCTCCTTGTAGCCCAGTCCCAAGAACTTGTTCAGCAGCACTACCCCACTTGCTTCCTTAGCCTGTCAATGCATCTGCTTCAGGGTCACCTCTTCCTCCTTGACAGGTCGCTGTGAAGGTGCCTGATTTCTTCTTAATGTAGCAAATAATACATATTTAAAACCACCAGCAGCATTATATAGAATGGAGAAAATTCAGAGGTATTTGCAGTAAGATCAAGACCAAAGTAAAGATGACTATTATCTCTACTGCCCTTTAACTTAGTGCTAGAAACATAAAATATACTTATAAGACAAGAAAGAGAAATTGAAGTAATAAACTTTGACAAAGAAGAAACAAAAATGATGATTTTTGTAGACGTGATGATTTACTTAGAGAACCCTAAAGAGTGAACTAATAATTAAAATAACAAATTCATCAAAGTTACAGAATAGAAAATAAATATACATAAAGCATCAGCATTTGTTTATTAACAACAAAAGTCAGAAAAAAATCAATCAAAATTACTACAGAATAATTTAGAAGCCTACCTACCAAGACACACACAGGAGCTACACTAAGATAACTTCAAAACACTCTTAACAAACCAAAGCCTGGCAAAATTAATTTAGGAAATATTAAATACTCATGGACAGATCAAACCAATACAATAAAAATAGCAACAACATCTAAATAATTTAATTGGTGCAATAACTATTTGAATTTGAAGAGAACAGAAGAACAATACAGAGAACAGAAATTCAATAAACCAAAAGACCCTAATTACAAAACTTCTTGAGAAAAATAGAAAGCAATCTAACACAAATACGACATAAAACAATGTCTCACATCAAATTCCATGTTAAATCCGAATTCCATTTGATCATTAATAGCAGATGGTGCCTTCTATCACCTCTACTCTCTTGCTTAGCTTTAATGTCTCCTTGTGTACTGGCTACTTTCAAACTTTCTAAAACATTCTCTTATGTTCCCCCATCTTCAGAAATCTCACTTGATCCACCCATTCTCACTATCTGTTGTCCTTTATCTCTCCTTTCTTTGTAACTAAACTTGAGAAGGCCATCTACAATAGATGACTACACTTTTTTACTTATTCCTTCACTTCTTTTAGTATGACTTCCTGACATCAAACAAAACTACTCTCTCCAAAGATATGAGTGATCTCATTGGCAAATTTTATTGCCTTTTCACAGTCCTTGTCTTTCTTGATCTCTGTGCAGCTTTTGGCATTGTTGACTGTCCGCTTTCTCCTTGATGCCCTTTTCTCTCTAGGTTTAAATGACACTGTTCTCTAATATCTCTTCTCCTACCCAACTAATTGTTTCTTTTCAGTTAGCTTTGCTGCAGCTTCTTCATCCAGGTCATGCAATAATCTATGCCCTGGGCCTTATATTCTCTCTGTATCTTATTTCACATGGTGATATCATCAGCTTCCATGGAAGCAATTTCATCTCTCTAATATCGATGTTTAAATCTACTTGTGCAGCCCAACTGACCTTCACTTTTGAATATCCAACTGCTTATTGCTTGAACTGGGTATCTGATAGAAAGCTCAGTCATAGCATGATAACAATTAAATTCATTGTCTTTCTCTCCAAGCCCTTCTTTCATCCTCACTTCTCTATTACTTCAGAAGGGATCACTATCCTATCAGTCACCCAGACTTACAATCTAGGCATCACTTTCAACTCAGTCTCTCACTCCCTATAACTAGTGGCAAGGCCTATTGATTATACATATCAATAAATAAATCAACATTTACTAGACACATACTAAAAGTCAGGCACTCTACTAAGAACTAGGGAGATAACAGGGGGCAAAATCTCATCCCTGCGCTCAAGGAGTTTATATTCTACTGAGGGACACAAGATTCAAACTAATATTTACAATAAAAACTATGTACAGGAAAAGGAAGAAGTAATTAACAAGGGAAGATATGGAATTAAAATGAGTTGGGGAAGGCTTCCAGTGAAATCAACAAGAACAAATGTAACTTTATTTGGGAATTAAAGGAAGTCAGTACTCCTGAAAGGAGGAGGCCCAGGAAATATCCAGAGAAAATTCCCAGAAATGAGAGTAGACTGTCTTCTATATGGAATGACTAGGAGGCCAGTGTCATTGGATCAGAGAGTATATGTTTGGGAGTAAAATTAAAGAATAAAAGGCTAAGATTGGGATGTGTCATGAAGGGCTTTGAATGCCATACATGGTATTTTCTATCTGGTCCTAGAAGCAATGGGGAGCCACTAGAATTTATTCAGTGAGGGAAAAAAGGGGTGATGTGTTCAGACCTCTGATTTAGGAAAATCATTTTAGTGGCTGAATGGAGATTAGATTAGAAAGAAGATACTTGAGGCAGGAAAACCTACCAGTAGGTTATGATAATAGTCCAGGCACGAGGTGATAGGAATCTATACTAGAGCAGTAGCAGTGCCAGAAAAAAAGTAGAGGGCATATTTGAGAGATGATACACTGTTGAAGTCAATAGGTCATGGATAAAGTGTGGAAAAAGGTGGTGGTGGTGGTGAGAGATAGTGAGGAGTCCATAAGGTCTTCTAGGGACAGGGAAGATAATGTTCGAAATACAGAATATGGGGCAGGGGAGATTTAGGAGAAAAAAAATAATGAATTCTGTTTTGGTCATTTTAAGATGCATGTTTGGGATTTTAAAATATATATTTGATATCAGTTTAAAGATATCTAAAAGGCTACTAGAAATTCAAAATTAGAAGTCAGCAGAGTTTTAGGCAGAATAGGTAGAATTGAGAGGCATCAACACAATGGGATCTAATGAGCTCACTGAGTGAAGTAATATAGAGGGAAAAGAAAATTCAGAAGAGAAATATGAGCAAAATATATGGTTATAGGTATGATGTGGAAAAGAATCCATAGAAAGGTAAAAAGTAGGAGCAATTATATAGATAGGAGGAAAATTAGGAGTGAGAAGTATCCCAAAAATCTTTATGTAGAGAGAAGAAAGTATCAAGGGGGAAGAGAGTGATCAATCATGTCAAAGGCTGCAGAGAAGTCAAAGAGAATGGGGATAAAGAAAAGGCCATAGAATTTGGCAATTAAGTGATCATTACTAAAGTGGAGAGAGCAGTTTAAGTGAAATAATAAGTTCAGAAGTTAGATTACAAAGGGTTGAGAAGATAGCGGGAAGGGAGAAAGCAGAGGCACCTGTTGTAGATGGCCTTTTCAAGGAGTTTAACTACAAATGGCAGAAGAAATATAGAATAGTTAAGTGGGGATGGAAGGGTTGAGTGGCATTTTTTTTCCATGGGAGGAGACACATAGTCATACTTTAGGCAGAAGGGAATGGACCAGTAGGCAAAGGGAAACTGAAAATAAATGATAGCATTGGGATCAAAGATGGGCAATCTGTTGGCGGTGATGGGGTGGAATGAGATCACTCATACAGTATCTCTTTTTCAAACTTCCTTCTCTTTGCTGATATTCTCATTATTATAGCACAGCATCTTATCACTTTCATGTTTGAACAATTACAATATCCTGCTGGTTGATCTATCTGACACAAGATTCTCCTTAGTCCGGTCTATCCTCAACCAGCTATCTGGTGCAAGGGACAGCAAGGTGGCCCAGGGGATAGACTGCAGGACCTAGACTCAGAAAGACATTAGTTCAAATCCATCATGTGACACACATTAGCTGAGTGGCTCTTGGCAAGCCACTCTGCTTGCCTCAGTTTCCTCAACTTTAACATGAGGATCAAATGAGGTAGTACAATAGTCCCTGGCACATAATAGACATTTATTAAATTCTTATTCCTTTCCTTCCCCTCCTTTCACTAAGCTGCCAAAGCTATTTTTTCTAAAGCACAGATCTGACCATATCACACGTACCCCTATACATACATAGACCTCACTCACCACCAATGGCTCTCTAACACCTCCAAGATTCAATATAAAATCCTCTTTTTAACATTCAAAGGCCTTCATAATCTGGCCCTACCCCACTTTTGCAGTCTTCTTATAACTTATACCCTCTCTACTTTTAATATCAAATGTTTAAAAGTTTCTGTACAAGTAAAATCTACATGGTTATAAATTTAGAAGAAAAATAATTAAGTAGGAAAAATGTTTGAACAACATTCTGTGATAAGTTTCATTTCTAAGCTCTATAACAAAGTGATTCAAATTTAGAAGAATAAGATCCACACTCCAGTTGATAAATGGGCAAAGGTTTTGAACAGGCAGGTTTCAAAGGAAGAAACACAAGATATCAACAACCAAATGAAAAAGATGCCCCAAATTTCATTATGTTATGAGCTCCTTAAGAGCAACATTTTGTGTGTGTGTTTTAATTTTTGGTCTGTCTTTGTATCCCTAGTGCTGAGTATACTGTATAGCACAAGACAAGCACTTACTAAATGGTTGGTGACTTACTGTGTTTAACAACTAATAATTACAGAAGTAAATTAAACAACTCTGAGGTTCTACCTCACACTCATTACATTGGAAAAGATGAGAAAAAAAAAGAAAGTGACAAATGTAAAAAGTGAAGGGAAACAGATACCTTAATTATCTACTGAGGGAACTGTGAGGTGTTATAGTCAGTATGCAAAATAATTTGAAACTGTGCCTTTTGGGGGCACAATCCCTAAACTGTGCATATTTTTTAACCCAGGGATAGCACTGCTAGGCTTGTACTCTAAACGAGGTAAAAGAAAGAGCAATATGCCCAAAAAATTTGTAGCAATTCTTTGTGTAGTGCCAAAGAAATGGAAACTAAAGGGGTTCCCACTTATTGGCAAATGGCTAAACAAATTATATTAAAAGAAATATTATTGTATCATGAGAAATGACCAAATTAAGTTGTGGACTGATAAAGAGTAAAGTGAGCAGAGCCAAGAGAGAAATTCATAAAAATATAACAGTATTATAAAGCAAAATAACTTTGAAGAACTTTATACCTCCAATCACTGCAATGAGAAACCAGTAGTCTTATAGAATAATTTTTAGGGAATGTAGGATTTTAAAATTTCATTCCTTGGCATTTTTCCTATACTTACACAGTCCTTATCTAAACTACTAAAGGATAGCATTGGTATATACATGTTGTTCATACCTATTTATGAACAAATAGATCCTTACAGTAGACATCTTCAATATCGTCAAAAAAGTGATAAAGCCTTTTCATTTGATTTTATGGGATTCCAAGAACTGAATACTGATGAAATTTATTTTCTTTCTTAATGAGACACATATTTTAATGCCTTTATATGATGACAGACATAAAAGCATTCCTAAATTGAACATACAGTATTTTAAAACTAGTTCCTAGTATAATTTTTTTCACATGCTTTGTAGCAATGTACATATAACTGATAATCAGAACCTGGATAATCAAAGAAGAAGGTAGAATGTTGCTCTTTCTTTTATTGATTAGGAAGATTTGTGTATTATGTTAAAATTTTCATGAAGATCAAGTTTGTGTTTGGGCCCTCAACTTTTTTTCTCAATTTGATTCAATTCAACAAGTGTCTCTGATATATCAGACACTGGGTTTATAAAAACAGAACAATCATAAGATTATTGATTTATCAGTGGTAGAGACCTCAGAAGAAATTTAGTCTAACATTTTATATTACAGATGAGAAAATGAAACCTAGCATGCAACTTGCCCAAGATCACAGTGACTGAGTGACAGAGCTGGTATGTATACTCAGGTCCTCTGACTCCAAATCTAGCATTCTTTCAGTGGTACTCTACTGTCTCTCTTTTCTGTATTCTTTCCTTTCCTAGCTATGCTCTGCCTCATTATCTCAAGTCACCTACGTCTTTCATATTTCTCAAGGTTTTCCCTTTCAAGGAACAAAATTCTGTCATGAACTAATTTCTTGATGAAATCTCAAGAAACTAAATGCATTTTCAATTTGAAAAAGGGAAATATACGGTGGTCAATGCCCAACTCAAATGACCTTTGAAGTGGCAAAATTTTAACACTATCGTACCTTTATGGAGAAGAATTGTTTGAACTCAGGGAACTTCCTGGCACCCCTCAAATTACACAATGTAATTTCAGTAGTACTTTACCTATGATTAAGAGTAGCCTTATTGATTCTGTTTTGAGTTGAAAGGTGAAGCTGATATATGTTCTCTTTATGAGATTTAATTGAGAAAATACTTCAAGCACTATAAGCATATGCAGTATTGTAATACTTTTCATTTTTATTAACTAATAAAGTTTTATTGGTTAGGGTGTTAAAATTCTCAGTTTCATTAACCTCCTTGGGACAAGAGCTTCAGGCTTAATGTCAGAAAGAATTTCTAATTATGGCAGATTACTTTGTCTACCCTTCTCCCAAATGTATGCTACCATTTTGCAAAAAAAAGTCCAATTAAGATAAGTGGAGTTGACTCTTCACATCCAATTGAATGATATTTCACATTCCATATGGACTAGTATTCTGAATGTCAGGAAGAGAAGAAGCAGGAGGAGAGAGAAAGGGGAGAAAGGATACATAAATATGCATATACAGATATGGACATATATCTAAATCATCTACATATACATGTACACATATATCTGTATATATGTATAAACATGTATACATACATATTCATACATACTATGTATTAGAGATAGTGTAATCTTAGGGTCATTTTTTAATTCTTAAATGTGACTGATAATATGTATGTGGTCATAATTAGTTATACTACATGAAACTTTTTGGTTAAATAACTCAAGCATTTATTAATTCTTTTGGAGGAGAAAAACTTTTCACTGCCTTTCAAATTTGTTTCAATAATAATTAGAACCATGCATTTCTTAACACAAAGGAAAGAGAGAATTTTGAAGAAATGCTGAATTCAAAAGACCTGGTTTGCCACAGTACGGGGTAGAAATAAAAGATTAAAGTTCACATTCTCTTGAACATCACAGCCCAAATTAATCAGCACACTACACATTTTCAACATTGTCTATACATTTCAATTAAATGAAAAGAGGCTAAATTGAAAGGGGCAGAGGTAAATGTAAGGATTTTGTCATAGAATGTGGTGACAAAATTTTGGATGATAGAAAAAAACAAAACCACTGGGGAAATCAACGTACTGGAGCTTAATAGTAAAGGAATACGAAAAGGGATATTAGGGCTCAGTTAATGAGCTCGTCTCTGCTAAAATGGATATATCACAAAAGTTGTGTTTATATGACACTGAAAGTTACTTATTCTGTACAAAAAAGTTATAATTGTGAAAAATTCTACTATATTCATATTCTTCATTAAGTTTAATTCAACATATTGAGTATCTACTATTTGAAGAACATTATGCTAGACCTTAGGAAAGATGGACAATCTAGATAATTAACAATCCCTGGCCTCATGGAGCTTAAAGTCCAGTAAAGTTGAGTCATATGAATTATTAAGATATCTGACAACATGTAGACAAAACCAAACTCTTATGTGGTTGTAATTACATATAATTGTGTATGTAATGGTAATTTAAATGAGAAAATCTTTCCCACTCATCAGCAGGCCCACATGACCTACCTGGGTCACATGGAAGTCTGAGTCACATGGAGAATTTATGTGGGAGGAATTTACTGAACAGGTAGAAGAGGAAAGGTGGAACAGAAAGAAGCAGAGCTAGAGCAGAGCTAAGAGGAAAGTAGTTAATGGAACAGTCATAGCTAGGAAGGATGCAGGCAAGCAGGTAGTTGACCAGCATGAGTGAAAGAGCTTGTTTGTGCTTTTGTTTAAAGGAGCCTGCTTATGATTTTTTTAAGGGAGTTAGTTTGTGGCAAGTTTAGCAGGGGGAAAGCTTGGAGATGATATTATCCTCTGCATTGTTATTGTGCATGTATTTTTGTTACTATGGGATTTGGCTTTCTGGTGTCTGAATAAATGTTTTGGTTCTGTTTTCCATGTAGATAGTCTGTTGTATTTCATGATTCAGAATTGTGCCAAGATGTTCATGGATGCCATAGGTGATATAAATATCACATTGGTACTACAATGATGACAGGGATGGGATTGTGAAGTATCAGACATCTATTTGGAGACAGAAAAACTTTAGAGAGAGAAATGGATGATTTGCCTTATTCCCCCTTAGCAAAAGAATGGGCTAAAATCACAGGGCTCTTTGGAAAGTGGGAATCAAGGCTTAGAGAAGGAAGACCAACAGAGATTTAGAAAGATGATTGCAACGAATACCAATAGAACAGGGGAAAGAAATAGCAGTGGTGTATAGGAGGGACTGGGCCTTGCTAACAGGCTATCAAATTGTGTGTAAAAGCAGAAACAAGCTGCTAGAAGAGAAAGCTCATATCAAAAATGAATTGACTGGTTTCACCAGAAGTTTTTCGTGCTGCAACATTCAAGCTTTCCTTTAGAAGAGCAAACTAGAAAGTCTTAGGGAGCAGAAGAAAAAGCTATTCTTACTTTAGCTCATAAAAAGAATCAAAAAATTAACAAAAGGATGTTGAATTTAGCCCTTACACAGTCTGGATTTGTTTGGGCCCAAACACAGGCCAGGAGGATGTGTGAGAGGAAAATGAAACAAATAAGGAGGTTGAGGTTTAGCCAGTACTAAAAAAGAAACAGGTAATCAGTCCCTCCCCTGCCCCCACCCTCCAGTGTGTGGGGAGATAACTGAGATATTTACTCAGCAGGAGGTCATAGATATTTTGAGTTGATTCACCCAGACGATGGGAAAATTATTGATGTCTTGGATGGCAAGAATCAGTGAAAAAAAATAAATTTCCTTGAGAAAAAAGAATAAATAGTGTATTCAAAATACCACTCTATCTTAGAGTTTTTGATAAAGGAGAGAAAAGTTTGGTATCATCCAATATGCTCCTTAGATTTTAGATGAGCATCTACATTGGGGTAAAAAAGATCACAAAAATATAGAATTCTTTCTGGGGCAGAAGGAATAATGATAACAGAAGATAGAGGGAAGGCAAAGTTGTATGACTCTTAAATACATAAAGAGAGATGAGTACATGCTACATAATGATCAGTTGAAAAACCAGGGATATTTTGCCTAGAGAAAAGTCACTTGGAATTATATGGAAGAAGTATTTGGTTATTCTTTACTTGGCCTCAGAGGAAAAAAAGTTGGAGTGACACAGAGGCAAACTGTTATAAATGAACCCTGGCTAGACATCAGAGCCATTAAGGAAAAAAAAAATGTTTACTAGGTTATTTCAGGAGGATGTGCATTGTCCTTTCCTTAGCCATGCAACAAAAGCTAAATGACCAAATTTTAGGTATGTTGAAAAAGGAATTCTGCCTTAGGTATGAGTCAGCCCAGCACTTCTTAATCTGTGAGTTGTTACCCCTTATGAAGTCCTGAATGTAGGGGTTGAGAAAAATTTGGCAAAAGTAAAAAGTTTCTGAATATGTAAAGACCAAAATATCAGTATGAAATATTCTGCTAAGATTGAGTTCTTTTATGTAAAAATCACGAAGACCTTCTATTTCATTAATATTCAAATTTGCTGTTGTCTCTAATAAATAGTAAAATTATATGTATAATAAAGAATATATATCTATAATAACAAATATATATGTATACATATATATATATATATATATATATATATATATATATATATATATATATATGTACACATACCCAGGCTTGCATAAAATTTCTTGGGAGAAAAGGGGTAGCGAGTAGAAAACATTTAAGAAACTCGAGTTAGTGAGTTTGACTATCATACTTCTGAGGCCTCATCCAACTCTGAGGTTTTGTGATTATCTAATTAATAGTAACTATGGTAGTTATTTTACACAGGTAAATGGTAGTTATGTAACACAGTGGATAAGGTCAGGAAGATCTGAGTTCAAAACTGACCTGAGACATTCATTAAATGTGTGACTTGAATATGTCATTTAACCTCTGTAAGTCTTAATTTCCCCATCTATACCCTCAGAATAATAATAGCTCCTACCTACAAGGTGGTTTCATGGAGCATAAATAACAATTGTTTCTGTTCTGACCAGAAACCCTGAGGGTTTCCCCTCACATTTTGATTTTTTTTTAAGTAGGAAAATTAGACCATCTTTTGTCTCATTTCGAACCTAGCCTTAACTCATTCAATGGATGTTTTCTCAGACAAACTGAGACCTGAGAGAGACCTTAGCTTAAAAAAAGTCAAGGTCTTCCTCTGCATCTGGGATCATCTCCAGTCTTCCTGACAAATGTCTTGGCACTGGACTCAGATGGCTCTGGAGAAGAGAATGAGGCTGATGACTTTGCACAACCCTGTCTTATTTAAATCCAATCCATTTGTAAGTTAAGACACCTGTCTAATGTCATTGACCCTTTTTGAGAAGGAAGGACAAACAATGAGATACAATATATAAGGTGTCTTTAAAAACTTTGAAATGCTATATAACATTCAAGCTATTATCATTTTTTTTTTTGAAGTGAAGAAGTCAGTACATCTTTCCATTAGCTATAATACCAGATGTTACCACTAAAGTCCTACCAGGAAGCTCATTGCTACATAAATGTGACTCTGACCTCTTGAAGGCAATATCTGGCAAGTCCTGCCGAGTTCAAATGACATTGAATGCTGACTAAAATGTTACTCATGTTCAGGAAGTTTTGTCATGAGAATGCTTGTTCCAATGTGAAGAAAGCTTCATCACAGCTGTTTAAAGAACTGTTTACTTAGGCATAAAAAGGCTTTTCTTTGTACATAAGGGAAAAGATATATACTTAGACAAAACAATAGAGCTTTCAAACTAGTGAAGTATAATAAAGTTAAAAAGACTAAACTGCAAGATGTCCTAAAAGTCCTTGTAGAGTTGTAAGCATTATGCAAAGTAACACGAGATAACAAGAAAAGCACAGTTTCTAAAAGGGATGTGGTTCTCCAATGGAATGCCTCCTTTAAAGTAAAGGTACAGGTTCAGGAAGTTATTGGATTTGATATAATCTAGTTTTCTCATTCCAAGGTACAAGTGGAGGAACTGGCAAAAATTAGTTGGTAAAGAGGCCTGGAGCAAAGTGCTTTCTAAAGTGGAGATACATTTTATCAGACCAGGTGGAGAGATTACTTTCTGCTGAAGAAAATGAATGAGAAATAAAATGAGAGCTAAACTCGGCATTACAGCAAGGATCCAGGGCTTAACCAACTTCTCAAAGGAAAAGTGGAAGCATTCACAGTTTGAAGTAAAAGAACCTGTGTCAACTAAACTATGGACCTTAAATTTCCTCCAGCTATTGTTGCTCACAAGGAATAAAATAAAAAGTCAATTCTTACTCAACAAAGAAAGCTCCCTTCAAGGCAAGCAGACAAAAATAAATACCATTTAATTCTGGGGGGAAATATAAAACAATAAATCAGACACTGTTTTTGTACCTGTGTAGCAGTGTTGAATAAATAGCAAGAAAAGTCTAAGCCAACCTGAACTTTGTTTGGGTGGCAAGAAGAATACCTAGAAATAGAAATGAAAGCAACTATTGAATCCTGGGCTTTGAAGGCTGAAAAGGAATCAGAATGGGTCTAATGAGTATGGGCCATGTTCTTGCATGAAACTTCATACACTTGGGTAAGTTACCTTTTCTCTGTAGTGTTTGATTCCCATGGGTCTCTGTGTTTGCAGGAGGACTGACAGCATGAACTGTAAGCAGATATTAGAGTTTTTGCCTTCATTTATTGAATCCAGAGAAATAATTCTTAATTTTACTTGGAAGGGAGATTCTTTTAAATTTTATTTTATTTTTCATTTTTAACACAGTTCATATGGCATAAAACAATTCCAACTTTTGGTCAGTTGACACTTCTTTTTAAAGTATTTACAATACAGACCACAAAAGAATTTTTTTTTAAGGCATTAATCAACTGAGACACAAATAATATTTATGTATGTATGCTAACTTCACAAGCCCTTGACCTAATTGTCTCCACAATATTACTAAGAATTAAAGGACCCTAACTTATTGTTGTTGGCCTAAAGTTCTAAGCTTAATAGCTTAATTTTAGACTTAACTTCGGATGTTCCCCTACCAACAATTTATAGTTTAATAGATCTGATATTAAGCTTATAAACCTCTTGACTATAAGAAATTGCCACCAAGAGTAGGGACATTGCAGGGATACAATATCTACCCAAGTTCATGTCAATTCCAGGCAGGATTAGATTGTTCACTTGCATTCAATCAGGCTTAAAGTCTGCCAGGTGTCAGTGGGGAAATTGAGTCAGGAGAATCCTACCTCAGCCCAGGCTGAACAGTCGCCCTCCCACTGTTCCCATGAGATCACCTTTTGCAGTTCATACCAGCATCTCACCAGCTTACTGGCATCATGAACTGGAGGCTCAGACCACCTTTCTTTCTACTTATTCCTGGAGTCAGACTCAGAAGAACAGTCACTTAATATTCCCAAAGCATCTAAAAATGGCGAGTTCCAGTAACCAGGATTCAACTATGATTATAGTTTCACTTTGGCTAAGGAACATCTTTTGAGGCGTCTTAAGTGGCTTACATGCCTTTCTATACATGTTCTAGTTCCGAATTAAAGGCAATCATAAAATCAAATTTACCATTAAAACCTGAACTTTTCCATCAATGCCAAATTTTATCTGAGGTTACCTTCCTCTAGTAAATTTAGACTAAAATTCTTTTCCCCAAACTAAAGATGTCTTTGGTTTACTCTCAGTAGTTAACTCAATCATTTATTTTAATGCCAATTGCTTTTACCTCACTTTGTAACATGTCCAATTTTCCTCCCCATCACTCCCCTCCCCCTGCTTCCTAATACCTTGCATTCTGATTCCTCCTTCCCTCAATGTACCCTCTGGAAGGGAGATTTCTTAACTAAGGGAGAAGGTAGAGCGACTGGGCAGACAGTATTTTTTCAGGGCTTTTTGAAAACAACCTACATAACTTTCTTTAATTTTTGTGTTTGCTAATCTGCCATGAAAAACGTACCTGTTTTTGGAAGTTTCCACTGAAAGCTAAGGTAATCTCTTCTCATTTTAAAAGGTTAGAAATTTAGAGCTAGCACAACCTTTGAAGACCACCAAATCCAAAGATACTTAGCCTTTTTTTTTTTTGTCATGAAATCCTTTGCCAGTCTGGTGAGGACTAGGGACTTCTTAGAATAATGTTAAATGTGTATAATAAAAAAAAAATGTGTATAAAAAAAAAAAAACAACATAGGATAAAAAAAAAAACTAATATTGAAATATTGTCATCACTATGTTAAAAATCATTTTCCCACGTGTCAGATGAAGAACTTCTGATCTAGGTAAATCTTTTATTATGTAGATGTAATTGTGGTTCAGTAAATTTTTATGGTTTGCCAAAGGTCCAACAGCTAATGAGAGGTTGCATACTTGAGTTTTAAACTTAGGTCCTTTCATTCCTAATCTTGTACTTTCCATTATACAATATTACTATTTCCTTCCAAGTTGTGTCTAAGCCTCTGACAATAATCTATAATTTAGGATTATTATGTACAGAGGGCATAGGTATGTGTGTCTGGCCAAAAATATGAGTTAGGAGCTAAGGTGTGCTGGTAAATATTTAACAACTTGCTCCTCGAGGACAAATGTACATGATAGCCTTTTCAGTTTGATCTGAACTACTCAATTCTCTTTGTTACTTTCCTAAGTCCAGATAATCAACAAAATACTGAATCAAAAATTGATTTGTAAAATTTGTTGATTTTCATGGCATAAATACTTACACTGAGAATTTTACAATTGGTTTTTGTGAGCCAGTTTGACATGGTTCCAGTATACTCCTGGATAGAAGGCAATAAGTAAAGTGAATTTAAGACTATCTTCAAAACACTTTACTTCAGAAATTTCAAAAACAAATGTTACCAACCTTATATCGCAGAAATTTTCTCATGTATATTCAGAAATAAAATCAATCAACAATTTTCTCTTAAGATTTATTAAGTGCCTACTCTCTCCTAAGCACTATGAAGGTATGTAGCACAGGCATTCATTGTGACCAAATACTGTCAACGTTAATTCATTGACAATTTCATATAAAATAGTTTGCTGAATATGTTGTTTGAGATCATATGCAGCTTCTTTTTCTCAATTGCTATGAAAAACCAAGAGTTAACTTTATTGACTTTCTAACTATTGAGATGAGAACTTTGTGCTCTTAAGGATGCCAACAAAAATTATTAGAAATGGCATTGAGTGGTACTCTGTGGAAAATCTCCATGTAAATTTTTGACCACAGAGTCTCAATTTAGTAGAATGACAGTTACAGAAACAGACCTTAAATGAATAGGACAAAAATGAAAACTTTATCTCAGTAGGAAACTGGGTTAGGATACAAAATAACACACACACACACACATTTATTTATAGAAAGGGATAGAGATACAGTGAGTATATGCCTATATATGTTTTGTATATATGCATATGTACAAATAAATATGCATACATGTACATTTGTGCTCTAAGATTACCTCTCATATATTGAAATAATTCACATTTCAATAAATTTAAAAAGCACAGCACCAAAGATTTATGAATTCATTTTTTTCCCATGTCCATATAGTCTCTATGGACACATATAGAAGAGGAGAAGAATAGATCTTAACCTTGGGAATAAACTCAGTTTTAACTACTGAGTACGTTAATCATTCTCAAATTCTACATGAAACGTTACAATTGTATTCAGTGGGCTGCCATCAGAAGTCATGATTTCCCTATTAAGGGACATCTTCAAATAGAAGTTCAATGACAACTTCTTAGGGATGCTGTAAGGAGATTCTTGATAAGATTTAATTTCTGCTAAATGAGCACTGGTATTCTCTGGCCTATGAGAAGGAAACAAGACTAAAATAGGACTTGTTCTTTTCCCAAAAGAATAAGAACCTCGTCAGCTCTGTTTCTGAAAAAAATAGAACTGCAGAAGACAAGGCCTACACAACCATGCATAAATAAGAATTATGGGTAAAAGCAATAGCTCAGGCTTCTATTATTTTCTTTTTGCCTATGTGAGTTAACTGGCATTTTGTAGGAGCTTATTTTACTTGCAGGATGGGAGAATAAAAATGGATACAGAGATTGAACCTCTGTGTAAAGTTTTTTTGATTTTTTTTTTGGTCTCTCACTACCATTGTCCCTACAAAATTTCCCTCTTCATCCTTGTCTAATCATGTGTTCACTACTCTAATACAAAAATATAAGCCTATTGCCTTTCTGAAAGATTTTAAAATTTCACAGCACAGCATTTCACATGAATTTTCTCACATCATTCTCACAATAGCTCTCAGAGGTACAGATAGAGAAAACATTATTTTTATTTCCACTTAATCAATGAGGAAACTGAGACTGATGGAGAGTGAGGCATCTCCAAAGTCATACAAATATCAAAGGCAGCAGCATGTGAGAAATAGAACCCAGACCTCCTGACTGCCAGTCAAAAGTTTTTTCCATTTTACCACCATGGAAAAATTATCTTCCCAAGGTTTAGGTCTGACCATGTCACACCCTCTTATTCAAAAGCTCTTCAGTCGTTTCCTATTGCCTCTAACATCAAAAATAAACTTCTCAGTTTGAGATTTAATTCCCTCTACAATCTGATTCCAACCTAACTTTCTAGCTTTATTTCAAAAACTGAGTTTAAATCCTACATCACTTTGTTTAGCTTTATGAAGCTTAACCATTTAATGACTCATTTTCCTTATATGTAAAAATGAGGACAATTATAGCATATACTCTATGTTTCACCCAAACTGATCTATCAGCTATTCTCCAAACCCTTTAAATGGTGTTTGCCATAATTCTAGTACAAAATTTCTCCTATGCATGAAACTTAGTAGGTCCTCATCTTTGCAAGTCAGATTCCATATTATCCTTCTAGAAGACTGAAATCAGGAAGATGTAAATTCAAATCTGAATTTACTATATTACTATATGCCATATAAGCCTGGGAAAGTCACTTAATCTGTCTAGCACAGTTTTTTCAATTGTAAAGTGTGGCTAATAGTTCAAATCATGCTATCAAAAACAGCATAACAGTACAGCAATTATGGGTTGACTACTTTAATTGGAGATTGGAGAAGGGGTTATAATCCATTACCTCATAATGTTGGGGAACTTCAAAGTTTACAAATTGTTTCTACCTACATAGGCAATTCATCTTCGATTTATAATCTTAGATAGTTGCCAGGAGGGCACTGAGATGATTAGTATTTTGCCCATAATTTTTAAAAGCTAGCATATATCAAAGATAGAACTCATCAATTAAATTTTTTAAACTCAGATTTTCTGTGTCACATTTCAATGTTTTCTTATGTAATGTATAATGGTTAAGATCACTGGACTTGGAGTCAGGAAAACCTAAGTTTAAATCCTAATTCATTAGCTAGGGGATCCTGGACAAGTGATTTAAATTCTTGGTGACTCAGTTTACTCATATGTATAATAAGGATAATAATAATATCTAGCTATTGTGAGGATCAGATGAGATAATACATGGACATTATTTTGCAAATTTTAAAATATTGTTGTTACCATTATTATCAGAGCCACTAAATATTTTGGTCCTGTCTTTCTTCTCCAATTGGATTGGAAATATAAAATTCTTTTGGATCACATAGCATAAAATATTGCAAGGTTGAGTAGGGCTCAAGAAATGGTGTGATTATTAATGTAAGTCAGACGGGTGGTATATTGGGAAGGCAGACAACTAAAATTGATATTGAAAATTTGGCAAACATAAAGAACATGACCCAAGAAAAGTTGTGGTACTCTTGCTCTGTTATACATATAAAATTTACAAGAAAATAAAATTGCTTGTCATCATGAATCAAGAATTCAGTCTCCCTTTCTTTAATACTTGAGAAATACTAGCTTGAGAAATAGTATAATTGCTACAAATCAGATGCAGTTCAATTTGCATTCTGTACTAAAGAGTGGATGACAGTTTATACATTAATTAAATGATCATTAAGAACAACTCTGAATACTTAAAAAAAAAGAAACTTTTTAAACCATGGAATAATTTACTATTTCATTGTGGATTTAATTGTACTCATGATGGTGACTATATCTTCTGTGGAGAATCAAGTCACAAAATATTTCTTTAATAAGCACCGTGTCCCTATTTCATGGTCAGAAAGTATTCATCTATGATTAAGTGCTACAATGCTTTCACTTAAGAATTATCCCAGTTAAGCTTTCTAGTAGTAAATTCTTCTAGTGAAAATCTAAGAAGCAAATTACTTTTTGTAGCTACATGGCTGCTGCTTCTCCCCCCACCTCCAACCTGCCCCAACCCCCGCCATCTTGAGTAGAAAGCTCTTGAAATGGATATAGCCGACAGAATGTTTTTTTCCTATCTACTCTTCCTTAGGTTCTGGTCCTAGGGACTGAATATCTCTGCAAGTCTCCCACCCCACAAATTCTTCTTATTTCATTTAGCTTAGACAGATTCATCTACACTGATCTCTCTGGAATACTTATTCCATTGAGGGGTGGGAAGGACCCTTCTTGTTTATATCTTAAAACTTTTCCTTTCTTATTCCTCCCATTTTCTTTAATTCACCGAGACATCCCTCTCTCTGTCTCTGTGTCTGTCTCTCTCTTGTCTCTCTGTGTCTTTTTGTCTCTCTGTCTCTGTCTCTGTCTGTCTGTCTCTCTCTCTCTCTCTCTGTCTCTCTCTCTTTCTCTCTCTCTCTCTCTTCTTGCGACCCAGCATCTCTGGCTATACTTTGCAGCACTGGTTATACTTTTGGAGATACCCCATACCTCTCTACCCCAAATATATTGAGTGTGGTAGCAGTATAAGAATACTTCTTGTTCCCCACTATCACTTCCAGATTCTAACTTTTCCACTACTATTCAACCAAATCTTATCCTTTGCGGTTCATTCAATCTGCCTTATACTGTGCTCTTTGTCCTCACCTTGACCTCCATTCACCTCTCCCTTTCCAAAGTCATCACACCTACGCCGCCTATTCTTTGCTTCTTTCCCTATTTTTTCCCTTCAGTTATCCAGTGCAGCTCCACGCTATCCTCTTCTCCTCAGTCCTTTGCACTTTATACTACCACCAATTTGGCTCTGATAAATCTCAGGCTTGGATTATTCTGCTAGCTTTACTCCTATTTATTTGCTCCTCAAAGAAAATGGAGAAAATAAAGAAACTATGCTGGGTTCACCACAAATTTACATTATTATCGTTTCAGTCCTGCCCAGGTCTTCATGGCACCATTTGAGGTTTCCTTGGCAAAGTTACTGGAGTGGTATATTATTTCCTTCTTCAGCTCATTTTATACCTGAGGAAACTGAGGCAAGCAGAGTTGTGACTTGCCCAGGGTCACACAACTTGCAAGCATATGAGGTCACATTTGAACTCCAGTCTTACCAATTCCAGGCTAGGCACTCTATAACTGAGCCACCTAGAAATTTATATTACACAATCTCAACTGGATCTTCACTGCAGCAACATAAGCCTTTTACAGTTTCCTAATCAATTCATTATACCACTCAACCACTCAACCACTCAACTCTGAACCTTTTTATCCCTGCTTAAACCTCTCATGGATCTCCCACCTGCTCTTTGGCAGCTAAGAACCTCACCTCATACTTCATTCTAAGACCTAAGGTCATCCCCAAAGAGCTCCCTCATCTCCCTTTTTTCTCATCTCATCACTCAAATGTCTTTGCCACTATCAATTCCTTTACCTATCTTGTAGAAACAGATGAATCTTATCTTTGCCAAGGCAGACTCCTTTATATACAAAAGTGATTCCATTCCATCCTATCTTCTCCCTATTCTCAAAATTCTTTAATCTCTCCCTGTCTCTAGAACACTTGTCTGCTGCCTACAAACAAATCATGCTCCTCCTTATAAAAATACCCACTGAGTTGTCCATCTCCATTAGCTATTATCTTATATCTCTACTTCTTTTCATGGCTAAACTTGAGAAGTCATTTTTATTGATGCCTCTACTTCCATTTCTTTTCAATCTCTTCTTGACTTTATTCTGAGTTTCTGACATCTCAAACTGTCAAGCTGCTTTTTCTAGAGAAGTTCTATGTCACCTCCTTATTCAGTAAACTCCTGTGGTTCACCATAACCTTCAAGATCAAATATAATTCCTCTGTTTGACCTTTAAAGCCCTTCATAACCTTGCCCCTTCCTTGCTTTTCAAGCTCCTTACACCTTTCACCTTACTCTCCACATATTCTGTCATTAAATCACTCTAGATTCTTTGCTGTTCCTCACACAAGATATTATATCTCCCAGCTCTGTGCATTTTCACTGACTGAGCTCCATGCCCGGAATCCCTGCTCTTCTCATCTGCCCTTCCTGACTTTTCTGATTTCCTTCTAGTATCACCTAAAATTCTACCTCATGCAAGAAGACTTGCCCAACTCTACTTAACTTTAGTGCCTTTCCTCTAAGATCATCTCCAACTTACTTTGTTTATGTACATGTTGCTTATAGTTATTTATATGTTGTCTACTGATTTTATTGTGAGCTTTTATTATTCTCTGAATCCCCAGTACTGAGCACAGTGCCTGGCACAAAATGCTTATTCACTTGGCTATGCTCAAAACCATAAAGTGAACTTTGCCTTTAAAGCACTCAGTATCTCATTTCTGCCTCTCTTTCTTCTTTCTTCCTAGTCTTTGCTGAATTTAAGGCTCCTTGGGGACATTGGGCTGTTACATTCTCTTCCTCTTCCTGTTTATTAAACGTTTCCAGAAAAAAACTCTGGCAGATCATTTTCTTCACACTAAAAAGATGACTGAGAAAAAGGTTGTGCTAATAACTATTTGTAGGCCACATTTAAATGTATATAACCTGAGGGAATTGATTCTTCCAGAGGGATACTGGTGTCCCTGGCCTTAATACCATAGTGTGGTCATAGCTCTGTTGATAAGGCTCACTATCGTATCTCTCTCAATGACATTTGCATTTAAACAAAATACAAAATCTATTTACTAAAAATGATAGCTTGTGTAGCACTTTAAAACTAGTCATTTGGGGATGATACGTTCACTCACCCTGTCATCTTTGCATTCTCCCAAGGGTTACCCTAAGTCTAAATCTTCAAATTCTAAGCCAATTACAAAGTCAAATGATCATTGAAATCATCCACACTCCATTGTTCTCCTTTAAAAGGATATTTGGAACAAGAGCATGTTTTAGCTTTCAGTTTTCTGGAGAAGAACCTTGTATCCTCCTTTCCCTCTAATTCCTTTCACCTTCCCAGTTCACTAAGAAAGAGGAGAGAGAGCACTTAGCATTTGATAATAATAAAAGACTGAGATAGAAGATAAGTGTTAAAAGAGAAACAGTAGATGTACTTAGTAATGTTCACAGTCTTTAAGGATTTCATTCCATTACAATTGGAACCATATTCAGGGTAAATACTCTAGTTAGGGCAGCTCTAACTAAATTTAGCCCAGGAAAATGACAGGTCTGCTGATTTTATTTCTACTTGTATTCGAAGAGCATCACTAGCTCACAAAAAGTGCTGGAATGAGGCAGCCCACACAGACTAGTCTGCATTGATTACATTCCAGGATTTAGCTTTTCATGGGACAGACAGGAAATAGCAATAAGGGCTGAAAGAACATTGGTCTAATAGGCTATTTTCAACCCCGTGTTGATCGACATGGCTCTTCGTACTTTATATTTGAGAGCCTTTGAATGACTGACTGTTGTCCTCATGGTGTTTGAAGGTGCCACCACCTGCCCCGATCAACCATTGCTTACTCAACAAACACTCCCCTATTATTGTTTTTTTCCTGCTTTTATCCTTATTCTCTTCTATTGTTTATATTGCCACATTTAAGGTTGCAAGTTGCAAATTCTGTCTGCCACCCTCCAGCTGCCACTGAACGTTTATTTAAAAATAGTTAGGAGGAAAGAGTCTGCACATGGAAAAAAACCAGATGAATTGGGATGGCTTCAATGATTGGAGAAGGCAAAAAAATACTGGATTAGTAGAAAGAGGACTGGCTCTGGGGTCAGAGGACCTGAGTTCAAATACTTCTAACACATTGTACCTATGTGCTCTTGGGCAAGTGGGTAAAGCATTTCAATTCTCTGCTTCTTCATTTTTAAAATGATGGTGTTCAGGCCACTGTGCAACCGTAGATAGAGTACTGGGCTTGGAATCACAAAGATCTGAGTTCTAATTCTGCCTTAGAAATTTACAAGCTGTATGATGATAGGAAAGTCATTTAACCTTTGTGTGACTCAGTTTATTCATCTATAAAATAAGCATAAAAAGAACAACTATTTGAAAATAAACCCAAGAGCAAATGAAATAAAATAGGTAAATCACTTTTTTAGGGTAGTTAAGTGACAGGAAGTGGCCTCTGGAGTCAGGAAGATGTGACCTCAAATCCAGATTCAGATATCTACTAGCTGTGTGACCCTGGGCAAGTCACTTAACCCTCTCTGCATCAGTTTCTTTGTCTATAAAATGATATGTAGAAGGAAATGGCAAATCATGCTAGTATCTTTGGCAAGAAAACCTTAAATGTGGTCATGAAGTGTTAGATATAACTGAAACAGCTGAACAAGACCAATAAAAAAGGACCTTTTTAAATCCTAAAGTATACTTAAATGTACCAGATGGCTTTAGGCATCTCTTCCAGTTCTAGAGTTATGATCTTAATAATTATCATACCTTTTTCTGGAAATAGTTAAATGGAAATTATATGAGACTTTCTTAAGAACAATCCTATGGCATTTGTACAACTATGTTGTAGATGTTCAGATAGATATCTCAAATAATTGACTGGAAAGCCTTTGACTCTCAACAAATAACTAATCCACTAATGACTAATATACACAAAATTCCAACTAATACCTCAGTTGAATGACTATGCATTTCCTATTCCCTGCATTTCTCCTTCCATATAACCATATGGAATCTGAACAGAAGGTGGTTGGCTACACGGGGAATGAAAAGAGGAAGTTTTCTGCTGCTCATTCTATCACAATTGTTTTGGTCTTTAGAAATCTGTATAAAATAGACATCTGTGGCTGGCATGATTAAAACACACACACAACTCTGAGAACATTGGAAAATCTCTGCTCTCTGAGATGAAATGTAAGGAAAATATTTATTAAGTTTTATGAATATGATCTCTTATGAGAGAAGGAGGTGGGACTCAAGTCTTATTTAAATGTATTCTCTTTAAACAAAATTTTCCATTAATATTTGAAGGATAGCAAATCACAAATATTTCCATTTTAGTTAAGAAAATCCTGCTCACACATTGGAAATATCACAAAACTTTTCTAAGGTACAAGAGTTCATTCTGATTGCTTTGAGGGCTACAAAGATACGATACGATTCTTGGTCTCAAGAAACTTAAAATTGTACAGAAAAAGGAAGGATCATGTGATCTCTGAATACAGGCATAATTCAAAAGGCTTTTAGATCAGTGTCTACTGCTGTTATTGTCCTATAGGACCCAGTGGAAGTAATTTCACCTCTCTGGGCCCTGATTTCCTCATCTGGCTGATATGCAAGTTGACCTAGGTATGTATCCCCAAGTCTTTCTATGTCTTAAGAGTCTATGATTATAAGGGACAAAAGTAATGGCCTAGAAAAGAATACATTCTGAATCTGTATAGGAAATTACTGAGAGTTTGTTATATTGCTTGCTTCTTCACATATAAACAGTTGTATCATTAGTATCATGATGAGCATATGCAGTAGTGTCTAAGAAGTCAATTAGCTAATAATAACTTACCTTTTCATAGAGCTGTTGAATTTACTGTCCATCTATTGTGTCACTTTTTCTTCTAAAGAAGCTTAAATGTAAATATTTGCTATAGAGAGATTTATTCTTCTTTTAGAGATGAGAAAACTAGTCTCACACAGGTTGCTTTGCTCACAGTTATACAGCTAACATGTGCCTCAGGCAAGTCTTGAACCTGCTTTTCTCCTGATTCCAAGTTCAGGGCATTTTGCATCCTAACACACTGCTTCTGTATGTGAAAATCTTTTTTTTTTTGTTGCTGTTGTTCTAAGTTCCTCATTCTTCTTTTTAAATTATTTTATTTGTTTTCAGTTTTCCACTATCACTTTGATATATCTTAGATTTTTTCCCCTCCCTCCTTTTCCCCTCCTTCCCAACTCCCTCCCTGAGACAGCATACAATCTTATATAGGTTCTCCACATACATTCCTATTAAAAACATTTTCACCTTAGTCAAGTTGCGTAGAAAAATTTAAATGAATGGGAGAAACCATAAAACAAAAGAACAGATAACACAAGAGAAAATGGTTCTCTTCATTCTGCTATCCAATTTCATAGTTCTTTCTCTGGATGTGGAAGGCGTTTCATCTCAAGAGTCCATTGGGAATGTTTTAAGTCCTTGCATTGCTGTGAAGGACTAAGTCTACCAGAAAAATTCCTCGCACACTGTGGTTGTTGCTGTGTACAGAGTTCTCCTGGTTCTGCTCCTTTCACTCAGCGTTAGTTCATATAAGTCCTTCAAGGTCTCTCTGAAGTCTTCCTGTTCATCATCTCTTATCGCACAATAGTATTCCATTGCATTCATATACAACAACTTGTTCAGCTATTCCCAATTGATGAGCAGTCCCCTTGATTTCCAATTTTTGGCCACCACAAAGAGAGCTGCTATAAATATTTTTGTACATGTGGAACCCTTTCCCATTTTTATGACCTCTTGGGGATACAGTCCCAGAAGCAATATTTCTGAGTCAAAGGGTATTCACATTTGTCTAGCCCTTTGGACATAGTTCCAAATTACTCTCCAGAATGGTTGAATCAGCTCACAGCTCCAACAACAATGAATTAGTGTTCCAACTCTCCCACATCTTCTCCAACATATATCAACTTACTGTTTTCTCATGTTAGTCAATCTGATAGTGTGATGTGAAACCTCAGAGTTGTTTTGATTTGCATCTCTCTAATCAATAGTGATTTGAAGAGTTTTTACATGTGTATAGATAGTTTTCATTTCTTCCTCTGAAAACTGCCTGTTCATAACCTTTAACCATTTATCAACTGGGAAATGACTTGTATTCTTGTAAATTTCACTCAGTTCTCTATATATTTTAGAAATGAGTCCTTTTTCATAGACACTAGTTGCAAAAAGTCTTTCCCAGTTTTCTGCATCCCGCCTATTCTTGGTTGTATTGGATTTGGTTGTGCAAAAACTTTTCAGTTTAATGTAATCAAAATTTTGCAATTCATAATTCTTCCTATCTCTCCTTTAGTTAAAAATTCTTCCTTTTTCCATAAATCTGACAAATACATTATTTCTTGCTCCCCTAATTTATTTATAGTATCATTCTTTATACCTAGATCATGTATCTTTTTGGACTTTATCCTTGTGTATGATGTCAGTCTTTGGTCTATGCCCAGTTCCTGCCACACTGTTATCCAGTTTCTCAACAATTTTTGTCAAACAGTGAGTTCTTATCCCAGAAGCTGGGGTTTTGGAAATAGATTGCTATATTCATTGACTACTGTTAGTGCCTAACCTATTCCACTGACCTATCCCTCTATTTCTTAGCCAGTACTAAGTGGTTTTTATGATTTCTGCTTTATAATACAATTTGAGATCTGGTAGGACTAGGCCACCTTTCCTAGTATTTCTTTTCATTAGTTCCCTTGATATTCTGGATCTTTTGTTCTTCCAGATGAATTTTAATATTCTTTGCTAGATGAAGAAAATAATTATCTGATAGTTTGATTGGTATCACACTGAATAAGTAAATTAATGTAGGCAGAATTGTCATTTTTATTAATTAGGTCAGTCTGTCCATGACCAATTGCTATTTTCCCTTAGATCTGACTTTACTTGTGTGAAAAGTGTTTTGCAGTTGCATTCATATAGTCTCTGGGTTTGTTTTGGCAGGAAGACTCCCAGATTGTTTATACTATCTACCCTAGCTTTAAATGGAATTTCTCTTTCTATCTCTTGCTGTTCTAATTTGTTAGTAATATACAGAAATGAAAGAGATTTACGTGGGCTTATTTTGTAACCTGCAACTTCACCAAAGTTGTTTATTATTTCAAGTAGTTTTTTTACCTGATTCTCTGGGATTCTCTAAGTATACCAACATTATCATCTGCAAAGAGTGATAACTTAATTTCTTCTTTGCCTATTCTAATTGCATCTATTCCTTTTTCTTCTCTTATTGCTAAAATTAACATTTCTAGTACCCTATTTAAATACAGTAGTGATAATAAACATCCTTGTTTCACCCCGATCTTATTTGAAATGCATCTAGATTATCCTTTTGAGTAAAATGATTGCTGATCGTTTTAGCTAGACACTGCTTATTATTTTATGGAAAGTTCCATTTATTCCTCTGCTCTCCAGTGTTTTAAATAGGAAAGGGTGTTACATTTTGCCAAAAACTTTTTCTGCATCTATTGGAATAATCATGTGGTTTGTTAGTTTTGTTATTGATATAAACAATAATGCTGATAATTTTTTTCTAATATTGAACCAGCCCTACATTCCTGATAGAAATCTTACCTGATCATACTGTGTTATGCTCATGATAAATTGCTGTATTCTTTTTGTTAATATCTTATTTAAAATTTTTGCATCTATATTCATTAGAGAAATTGTTCTACAATATTCTTTTTCTGTTTTGACTCTTCCTGGTTAGGTATCAGAACCATATTTGTATCATAAAAAGAATTTGATAGGACTCTTTCTTTCCCAATTTCCCCAGATAGTCTATACAATATTGAAATTAACTGTTCTTTAAGTGTTTGATAGAATTCACTTGTAAATCCATCTGGCCCTGGAAGTTTTTCCTAGGGAGTTCATTGTCCAACTTCTTTTTCTGAGAGAGGATCATTTAAGTAATCAACTTCCTCTATTATGCTCTCTGGATCTAGGACTTCTCAGCAGTTTTCTTTAGTTATTTCTTGCAAGATATTGTTCAGGCTCTTTTCTTCATCGTGGCTTTCTGGTAGACCAACAATTCTTAGATTTTTCTCTCCTGGATCTATTTTCCAGGTCAGTTGTTTTTCAAATTAGATATTTTACCTCTTCTTCTATCTTTTCATTGTTTAGATTTTGTTTTACTGATTCCTGTTATCTCATGGAGTCATTAGCTTCTACTTGCTCAATTCTAATTTTTATCAAATTGTTTTCTTCAGTTAACTTTTGCATCTCCTTTTCCATATGTCCAACTATTACTTTCAATGAGTTATTTTCTCCAGTTAGTTTTTTACTTCCTTTTCCATTTGTCCAGTTTTTCCACTTAGGTTTTGTGTTTCCTTTTCCATTAGTCCAATTTTCCAAGTTAGGTTTTGTGCTTCCTTTTCCATTAGTACAATTTTCCTTTTAAATTCTTCCGTGATTTCTTTTTTCATATTTTTAAAATCATTGGCAAGTTTTTCTTCTACTTCCCTAGTTTGGCTTTTAAAATCCTTCTTGAAATCTTCCACTAATGCTCTTTGGACTGGAGACCAGTTTATATTCCCTTCTGAATTTTCAGATGGAAGTACAGTCTCAATGCTGACCTCTTTGGTATTCTTGCTTTGGTCCTTGTCCCCGTAAAAAGATTCTATGATCTTATCTTTTATGGGTTTTTTTGGCTCATGATGATTGCCCTTTTCCTGGCTTTTAAAGTGGATCCCTTTTTCTGGGGCACAGGGGACTCTGTCCCACCATTCTTGTGCTTAGAAATTTAGCCTTTGTGTATTTTGGCCTCTGATTCTTTCAGCTAGAAGCTAGAATGCTGTAGCTTACCTGGTGCTGAGCTGACTTATCATACCAAAGCATAGGCCAGGTGAAGTCTTTCTGAGTTTCCCTGGAGTTACCCTGGAGTTAGCTGCATTAAGTGTGGGGAAGGGGTGATCTGGCCACAGGTGGTCTCTTCTCCTGAGTACAGGCAGGCTGAGCATTTGGCGAACTAGTGTTTGCACTACTGTCTTCCCTATTCCACTGACTGTGCTGAGGTACACCTAGGGTCCTGGTGTTGAAGATTATAGGTCCACCCCTCTGGATCTTAAGACCTCCTCCCAGCTAGCTGAGGTGGTACTGTCTTGGACAGTTCCAGTCCTGCACTGGTCCCCTTGAGTCACAAGAAGAAGGATCCCCTTTGAGATTTTCCTAGCCTCACAGTCTAAGTGACTGCTTTCCCCTTTGGCTGATTGCACTATCACAGGATTTTTTCCTGGGGAAATATTCTACGATCTTTTCAAGGTCAGCAAGGGGAGGTGTAGAGCATTTACGATTCATTCCACCATCTTGGCTCCCAGAAGTTTAAGTAGGTGACTTACAGACATTTAATCTGCAGTCTGAGAGTCTCTGGAGTGACTGCTGCAGTTATCTGAGGTTCTGTGGTTCTCTCTCTCTCAGTTCCACTGGATTCCCATCCTCAGCTGATTTGTTTGAGAGTCTGCAGTGCAGGTGATGTTTCTGACCACCCACGTCTTCCTGCTCACCTTTGCTATGGCAGGATCTGTGCTGGTATAGCTGATGTGCTGTGCATTCCTCCAGCTCCATTCAACAAATCCTTCCTGTCAACTTTCCTGTCTGGCCTGGGTTGGAAATCTCCCACAGTCTGTCATCCTGTTTGATGCTGCTACTCTATAATTTGGTCAGTTTCACTTTTTAGAGGTATCTGAAGGAGTTTATCTTAGAACTTAGGTGAGGAGTTGTTCTCACTCCACCATCTTGACTCCTGTATGTGAAATATTTGACTTTAGATATATATGGATCTAGTCCTGACATTAAATGACCTTATGACCATGCCTTGGCTGTAGGGTAATAATCATTGCCATATCCCTAGTTAAAACATAGGGAAAGGAAAATGAACTGGGTCAAATTCTCACAATGTGATTAGCTGAAAGAAAAGAGTAGGTGTGTTTGTTTCAGAAGGGTCTGAGTTGGGGAAGTCATTGTTTTCTTTTTCTTAACTGTCAGTGTAGACTGGAGGTCCTTAATGTATTAGATATATCTTAATTACTAGATATATTTATATATTCAGATAGAAAGAGAAAGAGCATCTTAGTTCAATCAAGCACCATTAAGAGTATTTGCTGAAAACCTAAAGACCTTACCCAAACAACCACATCTGTGGAGTGTGTAAAAGGGAATAATATGTAGGTAAATTTGAATCAGATTGAGAACACACATACACACACACACACAGCTAGCACATTAAAGAGCATATTGATAAACACGTAAAGTTTCTGCCAACAAAACCAGAGCCTGGCCAAAGCCTTGGGAAATTAATGTAGGGGAAAAAAATTCCATTTGAAAGGTTTAATAGTCTTCAACTCATCATACCACCCTTAAGGTCAATGTATGCCAAGCTTTTAAATGACAGTGATTCAAACCTGTTGTGCAATAATATAGCAAAACCCAATCATCACACCTTGAATCAGTAAACTTTTTTACCAAAGATATATTAAAATAAGAGCAAATAGTGGATGGAATGCTGACATTTCTATGATCAGAAAGTCTTTCCAGCTGAACAGAATGGAAATTTGGCTTGGAAGAGGAACATACATCAATCAAAGAAGGAAATAAGGAAGAAGACATTACATTTCTGATTACAGGAATGGGTGTTGGAATTCCATTTCCAAGTACTTGAATCAAGAGTGAAAGTTCCTTAGTGCCTATAGGCCTTACACTGTACAGGGATGTTGTAAAGTTTATAAACTGCTTTAATCTAGCTAATGAGATAATAATGACTTATGGAACCTGAGATCATGTGGCAATTGTTTTTTGAGTACTCTGGTTAACCAGAGTGCTTCTGTGGGACATCAGGTATTATTGATCATTAATTCTTCTGTCCACCCCTTTATTGAACAGCACAGGGTAAATGAGAATGTTAGGCTGTTAACTCCTCTCTTTCGTGTGTGCCAGCAGCCATTTGCACAGATCATCCATTAAAACCAATGGCTGTTAATAGGAACCTGGTAACAAGTATCACACTAATGTATTTCCAGGAAGTAAGTAAAGTAGGAAAAGCTTTGGGGTGTGCATTTGTCAGTCAGGCTGTAATCTTAAAAGCTTCCTGACTAGTTAGGTTCTCCAAGGACAACTACAGAGGCAACAAAAAAGCACTTGGGCCAACTTTAAATCATCAGCCTCTTCTCATCTTTTATAATGTCTCACTGGAGTAATTATGCTAGATAGTACAAACTCCCAGCCAATGGGAATGATTTGGTACAGGAACCAAAGAGGAATGGTAGTGTGAAAAATACAATTACTGTGAGATCATATAAGGTTTGGAAATTGCCTAAAGCTTTAAGAAAGAAAAAAAATCATCTTATCATTGTATATAATAGATTTATGAATTATCTAAACATATACTGAAAGGCAACAATCCCTTCCTTTTTTTGTTTCTATGATTGAGAGATAGGGCATGTGACTTAATCAGATGGCAACTTTTAAAATATTAAAATAGGATGGAAAAGAGAATAAAGAAACTTTGGGGATAGGAATTGGACCCGTGATTTCATAAACTCCAAAGTAAAGGAACTCTCTCTACCAATATAGCTCACCATTGTGTCTGCAACTTAGAGTCACAGGAAATTGCCCTTAGAGTACACAAAGGTTAAATGACTTGTCCAGAGTCAGACAGCCAGTGTCTCAGAAGTGAGACTCGAACCCACTTCAGTCTCTGAGAGTGTCTATGTAATTCACTATTCCATGCTGTTTAAATAACTATAATTAATGTAATTTCATCTTTCTTTGATGATGCAGAAGAGATCAAAGCACTTTATATAGACTTGGCATTATTAATATGAATAGACTATCAATTATCACTCCTGGCAGAGTGTGAAACTTCTTGTTAACAGAGATTTTTGGTTGGCATGATGCTCATTAGGCAAGGTTCTGATGTATGTGATTACTGGGGAGCTACAATATATTATAATTTTGCTATTTCCATAGAGAATCACAGCAGAAAGATCATATTCATACTATTAATATACTATATTATGTCTCATATAATTTTTTTAACATTGCAATTCATGTAAATCAGAGAAAAGTAAAAAGGGGATACTCTGTTCCTCCTTTAGTGAAAATACTGACAATGATTACAAAACAAGTGCATTCAAGCAGTTCACAAATATCTTATTTAACTATAAAATTTTTATAAGGGTATATTAGGTTTCCTACTATGTGGATGAATTTGGAAACTCAAGATACCATTGGGCTCCAAATAGAGCTCCAAAATATAAAAGTAATTTTAAAGGCAAAACATACATCCAGAAGATTTCAAATCCCTCATTTTGACACATTTCTCTGTGAAAATCACTCTAGTAATTAATAAAAAACAGAAGAAATCTTCCCCTTTCTCTTTATTGTAGCACTTACAAATCAGCTTTAAATGATGATAATTATGAGTCTTAGAAACCAAAATAATTTCTGCAAAGTAGACTATTTGGTGAGCAATAGGTTGTGTATTTTATACATAACTGCCCATTATTAACATTCCTTTTTGACCATGTCCAGTGCTCTCAGTTTAGTGTGTTTTTAAATCCTCTCTTGATCTTACAATCCCAGTCAATTATGATTTTTACTTCCTAAGATGTTACAAGCACTTTGCACACATCTCTCTGATATTCTCATCACATATCGTTTTGTACTAAGCTTATTGATGCATGTGGCATGTTCTTTTTCTAAGACAGAAGCTCTCTTTTCTGGACCTTACCTCTCTACCTCCTCCCTCACCTCTGCTTCCTTGAATGCCTATTTTTTCCAATGTTCTGCTCTTGTAATACATCCTTTGAGAAACTTTTTCTAATCCTTTAAGTTTTAATGCTCTCTTCATCCTCAAATCATTATTCATATTCATATAATTATTTATGTACATGCACCAATTCCCCAATTCCCACTACCATAGAATACAAGATCCTTGAAAACAGGAGGGAGGAAGGAGACAATCATCTTTAAGCACTAATTATGTTCCAAGCCCTGTGCTAAATGTGGTCGATGAAAAGATATGTAAAAAGAAAATCTTGCTTCCCTCGAGGAAAACCTACATTGAAGACAACACAAAGAAAAGATAGAAAAAAGAAGGAGGTGAGGAGTGGAGATGAAGGTACTCTGTTCAGGAGACAGTTTTGACGTCCTTAAGTCAGAAATAGGAGTGAAGGTTGCAGGAGAAATTCACCCATGGATAAGGGATATACATCTTGCATACGGGTTGAGAAGGCAACAGAGGAAGTTGTAAGTCAGATGAAGAAGACTGGATGCCAACTCATTTCAGGTTTTGTTTTTTGTGTCCCCAGAACCTAGTATGTATAGGTGCTTAAGAAAGTCTATATTTTCTTTGATTAACACAGTCTTCTTCATATATTAAGAAACTAGTAAATTTCTATAGAATGAAATCCAATTGTCTGCCAGTAAGTCAACATGAATTAATATTTTTCCCTTTCAAGCTGAATAATATCCTCTTGTCAACTTTATATCCTTTAAAATATGAAGAAATCCATAAGTATCAGAGAATAATAGAAATCAAATTAGAACAGATAGTAATATAGGTGTTACTTCTAATCTTTCTCATTTTTTGCCATAGAAGAGAAGAAAAAGATTACACATAACAAGTAACAGATGAATTCCATCTTCAAGTTCCATGAAGTAAATATAGCTCATGTTTTCCTAAACACTTTCTGACAATTTCATCACTTTATCTGTTTTCTCACATGGCACTAGTACTACAATTTCCAGCAACATGTTGGTAGAAACACAACAGAATAATCCATAATTTATCACAAATGGGATGAAAAAGCGTTAAATCTCCTCCTTCTCCAATTATCGCACCTCAGAAATTTTCACATATACTTTATTAAGAACACTAAATGTTGAAGTCTGGGGACCGAGGAACTCCTCCCAGAAGAAAGTTTTCTAGTTTCCAAATAAATGAACTGAATTCTCAAAGAAAAAAAAAAACTCTGCAGAATGCCCATGATTTCCAAAACATTTTTTTTTTTTTTTTGCTTATATTATCTCATTGATCCTTAGAAAAACCCTGTGAGGTAAATGGAGCAGACATTGTTATTTACTTTTCATTCCTTTGGATGTTTGCATTATTAAAGATACTTCAATGAGGAGTAAGAGATGAAAGGAACTACACAAAAATCAGTTCAAATGAATTTAAAATAGTCACATTGAAAGAACAAAATTCAGATGCAAAGTCTTATTTCAGAAGGCTTACTAAGGGCAAATACAGTTAACAATAAATCTGCTCTTATATTGATGGAAATCATCAATTCTAGAAAATTCCAATGTGTTTCATCATTTCCTGATGCCTATGCTCATTATTTTGTGTATCTAAATTAATATTTCTTCAATAATGCTTAGTTAAGCATCAGTTTTCCATATTGAAAATTCATTTCCTTTTAAAGAATTTCCTTAAGAGGAAGACGATTTTCTTTAGAGGACTGAGTATGACTGCACTCACTTATGCATCAGAATCATGAAACATCTCTAGTAAACTGATTTTTAAGGAATTAAAATAATGGCTATATCCCAATTTTTCCTCCACTTCTCTTACTTGATTTTCAAAATCCTTTTTGAGTTCTTCCATGGCCTAGGACCATTGCATATTTGTTTTGTATGCAGAAGCCTTGAATTTTATGTCTTCCTCTGATGGTAAACATTGTTCTTCCTCATTCAAAGGTATGGGAGGGAAAACCTGCTCACCAAGAAAGTAACCTTCAATATCTTATTTTTTTTCCCCCTTTTTGTGGGCATTTTCCTAACCAGTTACTTGACTTTTGGGACCTTTGTCAAGAATAGGGTATACTTTGGGGACCTGTAAATTCTCAGTTTCTCCAAAGTGGTGCAATCCAGAGAGTGGAGTTTACTCCTTGGCCTGGCTAGCGGCTAAGATTCAGATCAGCTGCTCAATTCCCCCAAGGGCTTTAGGTGGGGGCAGGGCCACTACTAAGGGTTGAGGTTCAGATCAACTTAATTTTCACAGAGACTTTAAGCTAAGCACGCCAACAATGGAAAAATGAATGCCAGGTGATGCCTTCCATGGCCAGACTCCACTGCATCTGCTGCTGCTGCTGCTACTGCTGCCTGGGGCCAGGACTAGGGGAGGACCTTGCTCCCTTGTCACAGAGGTGAAAAAGACCTCTCAGTGACCTTTGAAGCTGCCTCTGGCATTTGTGGGTTGGGGATTCTGGGAACCACCACTGCTGCTGCAGGGGATTTTGGCCCCAAGACTTGCCTCAGCTCTGTTACTCCCAGTGCCACACTGTCAAGGCAGGGCTGAGGTCTGCTCCATGTCCTGTGTGACAGACCTTTCCCATTGACCTTCCAGGTCACCATGGACTGGAAATCTCCTGCACTGCATCATTCTGTGGCTTCTGCTGCTCTAGAATTTATTGATATATGTTTTTTTACAGGTATTTTATGGGCTGTAGGGGAAGAACTAGAGTATGTATATCTTTCTACTCCTCCATCCATTTTTTTGTATGACTATAGATAACTGATTTTTTCTTCTGAAAACTGCCTATATATGTTCTTTGACCATTTATATTTTGGAAAATGACTCTTATTTTTATAAATTTGACTCAGTTTTCTCCTCAGAGTGTATTTGATAAATGAGACCTCTACCATGGAATATTGTTGTAAAAACGTTGGATAATATTTTATTGTCTATGACATTTTTTATATAAATTTATTTATTAAACATTTTACATTCATTTTCACAAAATTTTCGGTTCCAAAATTTCTCCCCATTTGTCCCCTCCCCTACCCCAATACACTGAGCATTCTAATTTCCCCTATCACCAATCTACCCTCTCTTCTATCATCCCTCCCTTCCCTTGACCCCATCTTCTCTTTTGTCCTGTAGGGCCAGATAACTTTCTATTCCACATTACCTGTATTTCTTATTTCCTAGTAGCAAGAACAATACTCAACAGTTGTTCCTAAAATTTTGAGTTCCAACTTCGCCCCATCCCTCCCTCCCCACCCATTCCCTATGGGAAGGCAGGCAATTCAATATAGGCCATATCTGTGCACTTTTGCCAATGACTTCGATAATAGTCATGTTGTGTAAGACTAACTATATTTCCCTCCATCCTATCCTGCCCCCCATTGTTTCTATTCTCTCTTTTGATCCTGTCCCTCCCCAAGAGTGTTGACTTCAAATTGCTCCCTCCTCCCATTGCCCTCCCTTCCATCATCCCCCCTACCCTGCTTATCCTCTTCTCCCCAACTTTCCTGTATTGTAAGATAGGTTTTCATACCAAAATGAGTGTGCATTTTATTCATTCCTTTAGTTGAATGTGATGAGAGTAAACTTCATGTTTTTCTCTCAGCTATCATCTTTTTCCCACCACTGAAAAGTCTCCTGCTTGCCTCTTCTATGAGAGATAATTTGCCCCATTCCATTTCACCCTCTCTGCTCCTGATATATTTCTCTCTCATCATTTACCTTAATTTAATTTTTTAAAGATATGATCCCATCCTATTCAATTCACTCTGTGCTCTCTGTCTCTGTGTGTGTGTGCATGTGTGCATGTGTGTGTGCACGCATATATGCGTGTGTGTATGTGTGTGTGTGTGTGTGTGTGTGTGTGTGTGTGTGTGTGTAATCCCACCAACTACCCAGATACTGAAAAGTTTTAAGAGTTACAAATATTATCTTTCCATGTAGGAATGTAAATAGTTCAACTTTGGTAATTCCCTTATGACTTTTCTTTTGCTGTTTACATTTTCATGCTTCTCTTCATTCTTGTGTTTGAAAGTCAAATTTTCTTTTCAGCTGTGATCTTTTCATCAAGAATGCTTGAAAGTCCTTGATTTCATTGAAAGACCATTTTTTCCCCTGAAGTATTATACTCAGTTTTGCTGGGTAGGTGATTCTTGGTTTGAGTCCTAGTTCTTTTGACTTCTGGAATATCCTATTCCACGCCCTTCGATCCCTTAATGTAGAAGCTACTAGATCTTGTATTATCCTGATTACATTTCCACAATGTTGGAATGGTTTCTTTCTAGCTGCTTACAATATTTTCTTCTTGACCTGGGAGTTCTTGAATTTGGCCACAATGTTCCTAGGAGTTTCTCTTTTTGGATCTCTTTCAGGTGGTGATTGATGGATTCCTCCAATACTTATTTTGCCCTCTGGTTCTAGAATCTCAGGGCAGTTTTCCTTGATCATTTCATGAAAGATGATGTCTAGGCTCTTTTTTTGATCATGGCTTTCAAATAGTCTCATAATTTTTAAATTGTCTCTCCTGGATCTATTTTCCAGGTCACTTGTTTTCCCAATGAGATATTTCACATTCTCTTCCATTTTTTCATTCTTTTGGTTTTTTTTGGTGATTTCTTGGTTTCCCAGAAAGTCATTAGACTCCATCTGTTCCATTCTAATTTTGAGAGAACTACTTTCTTCAGTGAGCTTTTGAACCTCTTTTTCCATTTGGCTAATTCTGCTTTTGAAAGCATTCTTCTCCTCATTGGCTTTTTAAACCTCTTTTGCCAATTGAGTGAGCCTATTTTTCAAGGTGTTTTTTTCTTCAGCATTTTTTTGGGTCTCCTTTAGCAAGGTATTGACCCGTTTTTCATGCTTTTCTTGCATCTCTCTCATTTCTCTTCCCAGTTTTTCCTCCACCTGTCTAACTTGATTTTCAAAATCCTTCTTGAGCTCTTCCATGGCCTGAGCCCATTGGATATCTATATTGGATGTTCAGGATACAGAGGCCTTAACTTCTATGTCTTTCCTTGATGGTAAGCATTGTTCTTTCTCCTGGGAAAGGAAAGGAGGAAACATCTGTTCACCAAGAAAGTAACTTTCTATGGTCTTATTTTTTTTCCCTTTTCTGGGCATATTCCCAGCCAGTCACTTGACTTCTGAGATTCCTCTCCACCCCAGCCTCACTAGTGCTTGGGGTCTGAGATTCAAATGCTGCTTCCCAGCCTCAGGGCTTTCAGTGGGGGGTGGGGCTGCTATTTAATGTGAGATTAAATTCAGGTACTCAGGTGGGGTCAGGGCTGCTGCCCAGGCTCTGTTCCCTCAGGCGGTTTATGCGGAAACCTTCAGTAATAGAACTGAGGTTCCGCCTGCCTTGGGAGCTCTTGTGCACTGCTTCCCCCTGCTGCTTCCTCCCGAGGGGGCCTGAGTTATGGAGACACCCCGCTCCCCTCGGCCAGCCAGATAGGGTCTCTCAGTGACCTGTAGTGCCTGTTGGTTGAGGGACCTTTACGGCTGCTGGAGATTCCATCCTTGAAGCCTGTTTGGATCTGTTCCTCTTGGGGCTGCACGGCGAAGGCAGGGCTGGGCTCTGCTCCGGGTCCAGAGCATGATGGACCTTTGGTATTGGTTTTTTACGGCTCCCTGGAACAGAAATCTCCTCCACTCAATTGGTGCATGGCTTTCAATGCTCCAGAATTTGTTTGGAGTTCTTTTTACAGGTAATTTATGGGCTGTGGGTTTGGAGCTAGCATATGTGAATCTTTCTACTCCATCATCTTGGCTCCTCCATCTATGGCGTCTTTTTATTAAAATATAGTTTCCCTGATTAACCCTCTCAATTAGGTCTATTTTTTCATTTGCTTAGTCTGCTCTTATGATTGCTTTTACTAACATTTCTTTTTAGTTCAGCTGATGTATAATAGATTCTGCTCCAACTTCTGATTTTAACATCACAAGTATCTTTGCTTTCTGGTGTGTTTCTCATAAACAACATATTGTTGGATTCTGATTTCTAATCCATTCTGCTATACAGGTCTGTATGATGGGTGAGCCCATTTCATTCATAATATTGATTACTTTGTATTTCCCTTCATCTCATTTTCTTTTATTTCTTCTTCTTCTTCTTCTTCTTCTTCTTCTTCTTCTTCTTCTTCTTCTTCTTCTTCTTCTTCTTCTTCTTCTTCTTCTTCTTCTTCATTATTATCTCTTTAACCTGTCTCTTCTCACAACTCTAATTTGACTCTAACCACTGCCACCCATTTGTCATCTTTCTTTCCCCTAATGCCTTTCCCCTCCCATATCCCTATGTGTAGATTATATACATATATGTATATATATATATATATATATATATACATACATATATATATATATATATATATACACACACACACACACACCTATGTATAAATATGCAAATATATGTATGTGGATGTATCTATATCTACACACACATATATATATATATAATGTATATGAACCAATTTTGATAAAAGTGAGATTTAAGCATTACAGTGTTTAATCCCTCTCATTTTCCTCTGCACTGCAAAATTTCTTCCTTGTATGTCTTTTTATGTGAGAAAAATTTCCCCATTCTACACTTTGCACCACAAAATCTCTTTACTGCACACCTTTTTATGTGAGAAAAAATTCCTCCATTCTTTTTAAAGTTTTCCAAGAATTCTTATTGGCATTATTCTTACTTCTACACTTAGCCTTTTTTGAGTATTTTAGTTGTTTGCATATTGTTTTCTTCTGTGTTTATGCCTTGGTCTTCCCTGCTACTAAAGCAGTTTTTTTTAATGGTCAAATTCTTCTTGTTGTTTTCATTTACTCATTTCCCCAGTCTATTTCTTTACTTTGAACTTTATGTTAAAAATAAGCTCTGGTCACCAGGGAGTTGAGAAACAATGTCCCAAGTTTTAGTCTTTTTCATGCTACTATTTTCCAGAACCAGTTCTGGAATTCTGTAAGTTTTGGGTGCTTTTGAAATGCTGTGATCCTAGGAGAAGTATGATAACTCTTCTCCTGGTCTGTACTCTGATTTAGGGCAGCTTGGTGGTGCAGTGGATAGAGCACCAGTGCAGGAGGACCTGAGTTCAAATCTCACCTCAGACACTTGACACTCACTAGCTGTGTGACCTTGGGCAAGTCATTTAACCCCAATTGCCTCATCCTGGGTCATCTCCAGTTATCCTGATGAATATCTGGTCACTGGATTCAGAGGACTCAGGAGGAGAAGTGAGACTGGTGACCTGCACAGCTCTCCCTCACTCAAAATGAAGTCAAGTGCAAATCATGTCATAATTTCTCTCATGGTATGGTCTTTTTCAGCAAAGAAGGATGAACACACTCTGATCTTTATACAAGAATGAGGCTTCATCTCCTGAAGTCACAAGTGCTAGCTCTCTCTTTTCCTGAGAACTGAAAAGTTTACTTTTCCCTTGTAAACAAGCTCCATCACTCTTCATCACCTGGTGTTGCAACCCAGAATTGCATAGAGGTAATAGAGTTGCCAATCAGTGCCAGCTGTTCACAATTCAAGAAAATGATTCTCTGTAAACTCTTTCTAACCAGTTGTTCACCCTTTCACTATCTCTGGTCTGACAGCTCCCAAAGCTGTTCCTGTGTGTGTGAGCTCCAAATAGCCTTTTATCCCAGTCTTCAAATTTCTCAAGTTTTTTTTTAGAGTAGAATAATGTCTCATTCTGACATTTTCTTGGCTTTGTTGCTCACAAATTTGATTTACACCACTATTTTAAAGTTGCTTGGAGGGGAATGTTGAAAGATTTCAGCTTGGTTGCCTCCACTCCACCATCTTCCAGATAATTGTTTACTTAAAGAGTTACTTTGAAAAAAAATATTTTAAGAAGCAGTATTAATTAGAGATGCTGTCAAGGAAAGAAATACATCTTCAGATTTTCTGGAGAACAACAAATACTGAACCGATATATTTTGGAAATCATCATTTTAAATTCCTATTAGAAAAACTCTGCTCTCCTATATTATGTAACTAAGCCAAATACCAACTTGGTAAATCTTTAAGTATAAAATTTTAAGAAACAATATCATAATTTCTACATAGTTGAATGTGATAATTATAGAAAAATCTGATTAATTTTTAAAGGTAAAATCTACATAACTTCCATGGTTTCCTTGTTCATTTTAAGCTATGCAATTAAAAAAAGATGTCAAGAAATTCAATGGATGAATTATTAAATGCATGTATTGGACAAAATATTTTGGTTGATGCCAATGATATAAAGATGGATTCTGATATGGGCCTTGCTTTCAAGTTATTTATTGTCTAATGATAAGGATGGTGGGTGGGGGAATGGGTATGGTGATATATAAGACCTCTAGACAAATAATTGTGATATAATAGAAATGTAACACATGTAAAGGAGAAGTTCCAAGTATAAGAGTTCTGATGAATAGGAGGTCATGTGCAACTAAAGGAATCCAAAAAGCACCCATGGAGAAAGTGACATAGGCATTTTGTCTGTAAGATTGAGAGATTTCCACTGGTAAAGTTTTGTTTGTTGGTCAGTTGTTGGAGTAGGGAGTGTCCATTCTGTGCATTAGAGATAACATCAACAAAGACACAGAGATGGGGGGAGAAGGATAAGAAAGAGAACTTAAGTCATATAATTTGACTAGCACAGAATTAAATTTTATATGGCAAGGTTTAACAAGGAGGCAAGAGCCAGATAGGACCTTCAACTCCAGGATAAGATATGTGTACATTATTCATTAACTGATGGATGGAGAGACACAGAATATTGCTTAATCAGAGTGATATGATCAGAGAAATCCATTGCCATCACTACCTTGGTGACATCATGAAAAAATAAAGGCTAAAGACAAGAAGACCCTATGGGAAGTTGTTGCCTAACAAAATAGTAAAGTTGAGAAATAATAAGGTCCTAAATCATTCTGCTTCTAGTGTGAATAGAAAGCGGGTGAGAGATTGAATTCAGTAAAACTATATGCAGTAAAACTATATTCAATAAAATCATGCTATTTGAAAGGGTAAAGGGAGATGCAAAGTTTTGAGAAAATGACTTCCCTCATGGAACTTACAGACACATGAATATAAATCAAAATAATCTACAATAAGTGTATTCAAGATGTATAAAAATCTAATGTTAATATCAAATTCAAAAGTCAAGACCTTAGTTGATTGGGGATGGGATACACTAGAGAAAGTGTTCTGAAGAATGTGGCATTTGAACTGGATTTTATAGAATATGAAGAAATTAAATACATAAAGATAACAAGGGACAGGTATCCCAGTGATAGGGAATGTGAGCAATTGTATGTAAGGGAGAAAGTACAGATCATATGTGAGAACCAGTGATTAGTCAGGTTTGGTTTTTAAAATATAAAGATGAAAATGTAGAGTTAGCTTGGAAAACTGCTTATTCAAATCCTTTGATCATTTACCAATTGGGGAATAACTCATATTCTGATAGATTTGATAAAGTTGTTTATACATCTGAGATACAAAACCTTTATCTGAGAAACTGTCTATAAATTGTTTCCTCAATTTTTTAATTTCCTTCTAAACATCACTACAATTTTTTAATTTAATGTAATTGAAATTTTTCATTTTATACCTTTGTTCTCTATCTCCAGTTTATTCATAAATTATTTATTTATAAGTCTGATAAGTAATATGATCTATGTTCTATTTTTTGTGTAATACCTCTCTTTATATCTATGTCATGTAACCATTTTGACCTTATCTTGCCAAATGACATAAAATAATGGTCTGTGCCCAGTTTCTGCCAGACTGGTTTCAGTTTCCCCCATTATTTTGATCAGATATTGAATTTTTATTCCAAAATCTTGTCTTTTAAACTTGTCAAATGTTAGGTTTTTGTGACTACTTACTGTTGAAAATTGTATATCTCTTCTATTCGATTGATCTAACTTTCTATTATTCAGGCAGTACCACATAGTTTTGATAATTATTAACTTATAATACACTTTAAGATCTGATACTACTAAACTTCTTTCTTTACATTTTGTTTATTATTTCTTTGGATATTTTTGACTTTTTGTTCTTCCAAATGAATTTTATCCTTTTTTTTATTTAGCACAATAAATTTTGGGTAATTTAATTGGGATGGCATTAAATATAGGAATTAGTTTGAATAAAATTATCATTTTTATTATATTGGTTCTATCTATGAAAAACTAATATTTCTCCAATTATTTAAATTTGATTTGATTTGTATATTTTTCAAAAATTTATATAGCATTGGATTGGTTTTGGCAGATGTGTTACCAAATGTTTTATACTGCCTAAAGTTATTTTAAATGGGATATCTTTTACTATCTCTTCTTGCAGAATTTTGTTAGTGAAATTGAGGAATGCTGATGATTTCTGTATATTTACATTATATCTTGCTACTGTGTTGAAGTTCTTATTTTTTTCAACTAACTTCTTAGCTGAGTCCTTCTTCCTACCAGACTGGCTAAAATGATTCAAGAAAGTGAAAAAAATGATGGAGGGGATGTGGAAAAATTCAGACTCTATTTCATTGTTGGTGGAATTGTGAACTGATCCATTTCAGAGAGCAATCTGTAATTGTGCTCAAAGAGTTACTAATCTATATATACGCCGTGACCCAGAAATACTATGAGTAGGTCTATTTACAATGATGATTAGGGGGAAAAAAACCTAAAATATTTATAGCAGTTCTGTTTGTGGTGGAAAAAAAAAACAACTAGAAATTGTTAGGATGCCCATCAATTGGGGAATGGCTGAACAAGTTGTCGTATATGTTTATGATGGAATACTATTGTGCTATAAGAAATGATGAGTTCAGTTATCTTAGAAAAACATTGAAATACTTTCATGAAACAATTAGGAGTGAAATGAGCAGAAACAAGATAATATTGAATACAGTAATTGGAATATTGTTTTAAGCATGACTTTAAAGGCTGCACTGAGAGAAATAACTGATGAATAAAAGTATGTATGGAATAAAAAACATGCTATCCACTTCCAGAGAAAGAATTGATGGCATCTAAATGTATACTGAAGCACATGTTTTATATTTTAGCATTTTTAGTTTGTGTTTTCTTTTCCATTGTGGCTAATATGAAAATAGTTTTGCATGCCTTTGCATGCATAATCTATATCAAATTGCTTGCCTATCCTTGGTAGGTGGAAAGGGAGGGAGGTGGGAGAGGGGATGGAAGGTTATTTGGAACTAGCTGTTAAATATTTTGACATACAATTGAGAAAAAATGAGAAAAAAAGAAACAGAGGAAGGAAGTTTAAGAGATCAATCACAATTCAAGGTAAGAAATTTAAGATAATAATAGTCCCACACATAAATGCTCAAATTACTTCCCATATATATATATATATATATATATATATATATACATATATATATACACACACACACACGTATGTATAAGTGTACACGTATATATGTATATGTGTATGTATGTCTATATCTATATGTATGCATGCATGTACGCCTCAAAACCATCAGATTGGCAAATGTGATAGAAAATAAAAATGACAGTTACAGGAGATTTGGGACAATTGACTCCCTAATGTAGTGCTACCAAAACTATGAATTGATCCATCCATTGTGAAAAGTAATTTAGAACTTTACCCCAAATATCATAAATATATATATATATATATATATATATAACCAAATTGACCTAGTGATTTCATTACTAGATGTATACTTCAAGTTGATAAAAAAGAAGAAAAGGATCTGTGTATAAATAAGTATTGTTTCCATAAAGAACTGAAAACAAGAAAGGTATTCACAAATTTTCAGATGCTTAACAAATTATAACATATGGGTATAATGGAATATTATTATGTCACAGTAAATAATAAGAGCAATGGAGTAAGAGACATATAAGAGATCGCTATGAACTGATGAAAAACAAATTAATGGAACCAGCTACGAAATAGCTACGAAAGAATTAAGAATTATCTTCCGTTCAGTGACAAATTATAACTCTAGAACACTGAAGATGGATAATGCCTTTCCCTTCTTGGTAAAGCTGATAGGCTGGAACTATAGACACATTTTCAGTCATGGTCAATGTTTGAATTTCTTTTGTTTAGTTACATGTATCTAACAAAAGAGAGGGTTTTATTTTGCAGAGTTGAAGGAAGATTTTTTTTGTCAGGAAGGAGGGAAAATTGGAATGACTTGTGATAAGAATGTCCAAAATGGAAAGAAAAGAAAGAAAATGGTACTACAGAAACATTTAGAATAAGCACAGAAGATAGCAGGATGCTCAAAATAAGACATAGACAGGAAGGTCAGTGTTTTTACTACCATGTTCAATTGTGAATATACTTAAAATAAACTGATGTAACATTAATTCATAGTTCTATAAGCAATCTTTTTTTCTGTTCTTTAGATACAAATCATTATATTTGGTCATGTTTGTCAAATTTCTAGTATGTTTTACAGAGGTTTTTTAAAAGCAATTAGAGATGAGGAAAAGAATTAAAGATAATAAAAATATTTTTAACATGGCAGATAAGGTAAGTTGTGAAAGAAATTGCAAATTCAAAAGAGGAAGGTAGTTCCTGAAGGACAGATAGTAATGCTGATTTAAAACACTTTCTATTTTAAATGCTGATGATATGATCAGATTCATTGTTTTGACCATTAAAAAGTAAGATCTGAAGTTCAAGATACATATAGGTTATAGGTTTTGAAGTTATTCCCACAGAACTGATAGTTGAAGCCAGAAGACTGAATTAAATAAATATGAGAAATACTGTAAATGTAAGAACAATAGAACTTAGGAAATGAATGTGTCAGTGGGGAGAAGGAGCAGGAAGATGTAGGATAAGTTTTTGAGTGTGGGTGACAGGGAGAATGGTTATGCTGAAAAATCAGCATTTGTTAAGCATGTACTATATGCTAGATGCTGTGCTAAGTCTAAAGGGGAAAGCTATAAGGACTTGGAGGGTCTGGAACAAGACTTTCGCTGAAGGTAACATTTGAATTTACTCACGAAGGAAAATAGGGATGATAAAAGTTTGAAGTGAGGTAAGAGAGCATTCCAGGCATGGGAGACAAGCAGTGCAAAGTTCCAAAAGCCAATGGATAGTTTTGTGGTCATTTGGGGAAATAATCAACAGAATTTTAAAGTGAGAAAACAGAGTTAAAATAAAATAGGTATAAATTTTTTAAAATCATGAATAAAAAAAACTATCTTCTTTAAAGATAGAAACCCATTCATCTACTTTTCATCTTCATACTAAAATACTATTTCCAAGTTTTCTCTATAAAAAAGCTACATAAAGCTTAGGCAGTTTGTCCCTTTTGTTGATAAATAGAAATAATATGAAGAGTCTAGAATTTAATATGTATCAATCTACACACCCACACACACACAATAAATACAACAGAATAAATGCAATAGAGTTCATATAACTGGTTGCATGGTTAGCTTTGTCTTGGAAAACCTTCTACTGATATGACAGATATGCTTGAGAACTTTTTGTCTTTCATAATCACATCTGCAAGAAATTTTAATAGAATAAAGATAGAAACTTGACCATGAATGCTTTTAGTGGTATTGTTGTCTGTCCTTTGTTTTCTAGAAGAATCAGTGACATATTGGGATATAAGTTAGGCAGACTTGAACAAAGTCATCATCCTCATTCTCTCTTTCTGAGTCATTGGAATCCAATGGGAGTATAAAAGCCAAGATGCAATGGCATACGATGAAGTAGATAATCTTGGCACCCTCAGTGTCTGAAAAAGTTGCTTTCATGGCCACTGGAACGAACTGTTCTCATCCACTCATTTCACTGGGGAAAATCTTGGAGATAGACATTCCTCTAATTCACTGATAGATTTGATACTGGACAGTTACCCTGTCAGTTTAGTCTGTCTGCCAAGGAAGGTTACTGGGATGTGTCTGCTGCACATGCTAAAGCTTCTTGGAACCACATGTGAGAGTTGGGTGAATCAAATGGACACTAAAGGTGAGTGAGTATCCCTGAAAAAGCAATCTGTATGCCCTCACACCAGAGGTGTTAGTTATTCTGAACACTCCATACACCTTAAGTATGCCCTAGTTGTAGGGACCTTTTGGAGAGAAATTTCCCTTACTGGTGGAAGTCTTCTCTGCCTAGAGAGTTCCCTAGAACACTGCAAGCAGTAGCTAAAATTCTCCAGTGCAGCTGAAACCAATTTAAAAGGTAGTTGAGATATATTTAATAAAATAAATAAAAATATAAAATAACAGATAAGGCCAATTTGTGATTTCCTAAGCCAATACATGGAGAGCAAATGTTTCTATTTGTGTATGACAGACACTGGCTTATAGTACTGAAAGGGCCTAACTGCGTGAAAAGGCAGTATGTGTCAAGGGTAGAACTTGAACCCAGGTCTTACAAATTGCATGGCCCATCCTTTCTCCAGTAATCGTGCTACCTCTTTTTCCACTATGCATAATGGAGGAGATAGTCCAAATCACTCAAAGGAATTAGCTAATCAATAGGAATTCTACAGATTTATGCTATTTTCCTTTTAAAATTATTTTTTTAAATTATTACACATTTGATTTTCTTCTCCATAATACCATTCCCAACCTCTTCCAAATAAATACGTGTTTCATCTTACATATTGGGTATCATTCTTCAATATCATTCTTCTGGAATTTTAGTGCTGGTATTCTTAGAATACAAATCGTTCTGCTTCTGCACACTTCTCTCTGTGTCAGGGCCTGCAGGCCTTCCCAGGTTTATCTGAAACTGTCTCTTCATTTCCTATAGGCCCATACAATGTCTTACATTAATTTTTACACCATAATGTGTTCAGCTATTCCTAAATTGGACACCATCCTAATAATTTCAACTACTTTATCATTACATATATATATATATGTGTGTATGTATATATATATATATATATATATACATACATACATATACACACACATATATGTAGGACCTTCCCTCTTTCTTTGATCTCCTTAGTGGATTGACATGCTAGTGATATTTGTTGGGTGGTCACAGTGGTAGTCACTAAAATGTGATTTTAGGGGAAATAGATCCAAATTGATTTCCAGAATGGCTATACCAATGTGCAACTTCAACAACATTTTATCAATATTCCTGGATCATTTCCCAGTCCTTTTCCTTTCATATCAGTTTTGCTAATCAGATGAGTAATCAGTGGAACCTCAGAATTACTTTAAATTGCATTTATCTACTTATTACTGAGTTGTAACATTTTTTTTTAATATAGCTATAGACAGCTTGGTTTTCTTCCCTTCAAAACTGACTTTCAAAATTATTTGGCAAACCTTGGACTTGGGGTAATCTCAATGAAATTCTGATTTGAATGGAAGTCCTCAGTACAAGTTCTAAAGTAGAAGTGTAACAGCCTCCAATAACTCTGGAATTTCCATGCTACCTGAATGCTCTCCCTAGTTTGCCTCCTTCTTGAAACCTTTCATGTTAAACTTTTCTATCACAGAAACTTCCAGCTCTATCCTGTACTCAACTAAACAATCTAGCCAGTCTGGAATTTCCCTGCCTGTGACTTTGGAGTTTCACATCAACCTCCTGTGAAACTCTTGGGCTGTAGGTATATCATTGATTTACTCCCACTATCTGAGAAGGAAGGAAAACCTGGTGTACTATGGGTGCCATATTTACAGGTCAACTTCCCACAGAAACTCCTATTCTGTTTTTCACTTTGTTATGACTTTAGTATCATAAAATCCAAGGAACAGCAATACTGATTGAAGAAGTGGGTATATATTTCCCATATCTTGGATGAAATGCAGTGCCAATCAACTAGCATTTACTATTAATTTGTGCAATATTAGGACTATAAAGAAACAAAATGATGTGATCCCTGCTCTTAGCAAGCTCATGTTGTAATGAGGAGATGACATGCAAATCGCTAGGCCAATACAAGATATATTCTATGTACATAGAAATTAGCTCAGAGGGAAGATATTTTGGGGGGGGGTGAGTGCGGCATGCAGTATTTTGGGAAAGACCTTCAACATAAGATAGGATTTGAACTATGTCTTGAAGTAATCCAGAAAAGCTAAAAGTCTGAGATGAGCAGAGAAGGCATTCTAGACATAAGAGAAAGCCAGTGAAAATGTCTGGAGCTGTAAGATGGAGTATTGTATATACAGGTTGGCAAGTAAACATGCATTTGTATCTGGATCAAAGTCTATATGAAAGGAAGTAAAGTTTAAGAATACTAGAAAGTTAAGATTGAACCAAGTTGTGAAGATATTTAAATAACAAATAGAGGACTTTATATAGTTGATCTTTTGCTTAATAGGGAGCCATGGGGGAGAGAGAGAGAGAGACAGACAGAAACAGAGAGACAGAGTGATTATTGGAGCAGAGGGTGTGACGTTGTCAGAAGTTGCTTTAGATAAATTACTTTGGCAGCTGAGTGGAGGATGGGTTGGAGCAGGAAGAGGCTGGAGGCAGTAAGACAGAAAGCAATTGCATTAATCCAGAAGAATGATGATGAGGACCTTGGTGGTCTAATGAGTGAACAGAAGGGGACATTTACAAGATATGTTGTGAAAGTAAAAATAAGATTTAAGAAGAGATCTGCTATTTTGAGTGAGAAATTTGGGTTTAAGGATGACACAAAGGATGTGACCCTGTGTAAAAGAGAAAATTGTGGTAACTATTTTGGGAAGAAAGTATAGAGAAAGTGTTTGGGGGAAAGATGAGTTCAATTTTGGACATTTTGAGCATATTCTTGTATATTCTTGTGATGGTGATGTTAAAATCTGAATGTATCTTTGCCTTGGACCCTGTCTTTCCTCTCCTACGCCCCACGCACATGTCTCAAGTTAGCCTTCATACATCCTCTTGCATGAGTTAAATGTACCTATAATAAAGACTTGTTGCTTTCGGCATCACTGGTCTCTTTTAAGAAAGCCTTGAATACCCAAAGTAATTTCAATAGACAACAAAAGGAAACATTCACTGAAACAATTCCATACACTTAAAACTAGTAGAACAGTGGTAACCTGATGAACTAAATTGCTAGAGAATACTATTCCTCAAATATTTGAAGTATATTTCAGGGTTTAGAATTTTATTTTTCAGAAATTTCCTACTGCTAATCCTTAAATGTACCTCTCATTATCCTGGTTACAACACTGAAATACTGGCTTTGAGAACTGAAAGAAAACTGAAAGAAAAACAGAAGCCTAGACTCATCATCCAGCTTTGTTCTAAGGCATTAGGGCTGAAGTGCTCTTGATCGAATAAATACTCATTGAAAATCCTTCCTCTCCCCTTGCCATCAGCTCCCAAGTCACATAATCTCAACAAGCTTGGATTCTCTGAGATGGTGCCCGAAAGGACAGAAGTCAGCTCTGCTTGCATTTATATAGTGTTTTTAACAATTGGCCACTGTATAAATGTTTCTCATGACTGAGGTCGATGGTGACTGGCAGATGTGCAATTCTTAAAGTTTGGATTTCAGCTGAAATGTTGTTTCAAGTGGTACAGCCAGGATATAAATATGATTAGCCTCAACTTGGGCTGCTTAGCATCGAAGTTTGTGAGCTAGGTGTCAGGAATCCAAATATGCTCTGGAAACATTAGTAATGATGGAAATTGATATGAATTCACTGAGCTCAAGAACTCCAAAAATAAATATGGTAACCCTATTTCTGTAGCAATACAGCATAAACCTGATAACTCTTCCCCATGACAACCCTTCAAGTATGTGAAGCCAGTAATCATATGGTACAACATCTTCTATTTTCCAGGATCCTTTAAATTTTGCTAGTCTGTAAGAAGCAAAACAAAGGAAAATACCCCTGATTTCTAGTCATCTCATTCACTCTATTCCTCCCAGCCCCTTTTAAAACTTCTAGTGGCATAGAATGTAAAATGGATTAAGAAACTCTAGAAATAATGTTTAGTGAATTAAGCTATCATACAACATATAATAGTTCTATTTCAAAGTAGGGAGAATTTTCCCTCAGTAGTCAAATTTGTAATTATTTTGAACTACAGGCCATATCTTTTTAAATGTTCAAAGGAACAAAATAAAATTCTCTGGGTAAATTGGAATTTTATGGTACTGAATAATGTTGAGGGAATAAATGAACCAGCTATTAGGTAATACCTGGAAACTAATCTTGTCATAGAGAAATTTTAACTGCATTGGGATTTGTTATGACCTGTATTATATTTGGAATATTTGACCTGTATTATATTTGGAATATTTTCATATCAGATGGCTAGGTGGTACAGTGGGTACCACCAGAATATTGTCTGGACCTGGAGTCAGAAAGACTGAGTTCAAATATGGCCTCAGATGCTTCTAAGTTCTGTGACCCTGAACAAGTTATTAATTATATTGGCTTTACTTTTCTCATATGTAAAATGGGTTAACAATATCTACCTTCCAGTTTTTGTGAGAATTAAATAAGAAGATATTTGTTAAAGTGCTTTGCAAAACTTAAAATGTTACACAAATGCTATTATGGTTTTTGCAAAATTAGCATTGCCTGTTTAGTATCATTTTAAATGTAGCATTTATATACAATTATATTTTCAACAAAACCTAATGTGATCATTCACTCATTTCTCCAATAACATAAATGCATTAATTATATTTCTGCTTCCTCTTCTTGCCCTATGTAACTGTGATAAATATTTAATGCATATTTAAAATAATGTTTTTTACCTTGAATGTATAGACATATATACTAAATACATACATGTTTTAATGTATGAATGAATGCATTTTAAAATATTTATTTTAATACATATACAGAAAATATATATGAGGAAGTCTGAAATGATGTGTAGTATGTAGAATATCTGTCTTAAAGGCACACATACCTGGGTTCAATTCTTGTCTTTGATATATGGTAGTTATAACTTAGGTAAGTCACTTAACCTCTCAAGGACACAGGTTGCTCTCTAAAATGATAAATTAGAGAAGACGGGTTAATCTTCACGGGGAGAAGGAATTTCCTCACTTGGATTTCTTTATTCCAAAGAAATTAAAGGTCCAATGCAGACAAAGGTAGATGAGAAATGGTAGATGGATAGCTAGATAGTGAGATATATAGAGCATTAGAGAGAGAGCATTAGATTAGGTCAAAAGGCTCTTTTTGTAAGTACGATGAACTATTTCTTCCTTCCTTCCTTCCTTCCTTCCTTCCTTCCTTCCTTCCTTTCCTTCCTTCCTTCCTTCCTTCCTTCCTTCCTTCCTTCCTTCCTTCCTCCCTCCTCTTCTTCCTATCTTCCTCTCCTTTTTTTTCTTTTTATCTCCCTCCCTTATTTTCCCTTTTTTCCCTTTTGGCCTTTTCTCCCTTTTTCCCTTCTCTCCATCAAACTAAAGTGCAATGAAGGATTATCAAAGACTGTTACAATGCTGCCTAAGCTGTGCATTACACTCAAATCTTGGAATATATCCATTACCAATAGTAAGGTATCTGGGATACCATTTCCTTAATTTTCTATTAATGATCCCTGTTACTTAGGATAATTGCTTTCATTCAACACATTGAAGTTGTTCTGGAACCAGGACAAATATCCACAGCTTTACTAAAGGGTGTGTGTAGTGGTTCCAAGTGTTCTTCTCCTAAGCATTCCAAGTATTATCCAAAAGACATGAGCATAACCATGATATCCACTTTGTCTCTCAGGATTTTGCTAGCTTTGAAGAGCAAATCATTTGAAAATTTTGTATAAGTACTTTAAAACGTTCACTACATATGTAACAACTTCTTAGAACAAAATCAGCATTATCTTTTATACATAAACTTACTCCATTTTTCAAAATACTTAGAATGCTCACTTCTCACAGACTGGAGAGGGGAAAAGAGTTGCCAGAAATTGTTCAGTTATAACATCAACAGCAATTTGTATTTAAAAAGCTCAAATTAAATCTGTCATATGAATTCAGATTTGAGAAGAGCACTGCTTTCAAGTTGTGACATCTTCAAATGTAGGGATATAATGGGAAAAGAACCTTTAAGATGCTGAGACCTTTTAATAATTAATGATCTGTTATTAACTTTACCACACTTTCTGTCATTTATTCCTTTTTATTTCACTATTGATTTGAGAAAGGCAAATGACAATAACTGAGTTACCAACTCATGTCTTTATGAAATGTCAAATGCTAAAGTGGATGTGGGAAAATAGGTACACCAAGGAATTGTTGATGGAGTCATGAACTGGTCCAGTCATTCTAATGAACAAATTGGAACTATGTCCACTATAAAATTGTGCATACCTTTTGATCCAGGAATACTACCACTAGGCCTGTATCTTAAAGAGATTTTTTTTAAAGAAAAGAACTCTTACATACTAAAATACTTACAGTAGCTCTTGTTCTGGTGGAAAAAGAATTGAAAATTGAGTAGAAGTCCATCAATTGTGAAATGGCTAAACAAGCTGTAGTATATTATTGTGATGGAACACAAATATGCTTTAAGAAAAGGAGAGGAAAAAGCTTAGGAACACCTAAAAACAAAATGAAGTAAACAGAATCAGGAGAAAATTGTATAGCATAACACCAATATTGGAATTATGACACGTCTTAGCTACTCTGATCAATACATTGTTCCAAGATGATTTGGAAAGACTTAGATTGAAAAGTGTTCTCTCCAGAGAGAGAACGGATGAACAGAGTGCAAATTGAAGTATAATTTTCTCATTTTATTTTCTTACTTGTTTACAATATGACTAATATGGATATTTTTTAATGATTTTATATATATCCTGAGTATCAAGTTCTTTACCTTTTCAGTGGGAAGGAGAGGGACTAGAAAGAGAAAGAAAATTTGGAACTATTTTTTTAATTATTAAAAATAAACAAATACACATTTTTAAAGACTCAGCCAACAATCTGGCCTAACATACAATCAAACTATCATGACATGGGAGTTTGGGGTTCTCTATAGAGAGACTATAACTCTAGAAAATGCAGTAGAGATATGTTGAAAATCATTAGAGAGACATATCTAAATTGAAATTCTCTGTTACCTTCTTGAAATAAGAAAAAAATAGTCAACTTCCCCACATTACCCTTCCTTCAAAAATCTTGGCCCTAATTTAATTATTATGTCCTATGGGATAAATAATCAAACCAAAGTTGTTGTTTTTTGTAAAGGGACACCTTCTTCATCTGTTTTGCCACCATATGTCTCTCATTGATTCCCTCAAGAATGTGGTTGATCACTGACATGGATAATTCACTTCTGAAGATGACTTTATTTTCACTAATAGATAGCATCAGAAATGTGTATATATATATATATATATATATATATATATATATACATACATATGCTCACATAACATAAGTATTACATATATACATAAGCATATGTGTGCATATGAGGCATATACATGCATATAAGTTTATATAAAAACATTGAATGTAGAAAATTGTTATTTCAGAATAGAGAGAAATAGCGATGGCCTCAAAGTCAGAAAGAACTGGATATAAGTCCTTCTTTTCATACAGACTGCCTCTGTGATTATGGGCAAATCATGTAAGCTCTAATTATTCTAAACTCTCTAAGGTCACAGAGAAGGTACTGAATACATAAATAGAATAAGTTTCTTTACCTTATAATTCCCTGTCATTATCCCTACATTCCTGAAGAATGAATATTTGATATTTAGTCCTAAAATGCTCAACACTTTATAAATATTACACCTAATATTGTAGGTCTAGTAATCTTCACAATTCAGATGTTTTTAAACCACTTTGGAGTAGTTAATAATTAGCAAAAAAAACTGAAGCCAAAGTTACAAGTTGAGAGTCAAGATTAAAATCAAAATATTTCCAGATGAATATCATATAACCTCCCTGTTAAGATAAATTCCTTGTAACTTCTCTCATGATTCTATTAAAACATTTAAATATGATATTTGACTTTAATAAATATATAATTTTTAATATTTCTTTTTACAATAAAAATCCTTTAAGCAAATGCTTTAATCTTATAGACCAAAGGCTATAACTATATGGAAGATATCTTAAGTGGCACAATAATTCCATAATTTTAATAAGGCTTGGTAATTTAGCTTCTCTGAAAAAGGTTCTATATATGACACTAAACATTTTAATCCATTTGTGGTATGATTGAGTAATTTGGAGGAATTTTCAGAAAGATAATAATCATAATTTAATAACAAGAATAAGAAACAAAATTAGGCATTATTGGGATGTAATATGTTTACATCTGTATAAGTACAGATGTGTGTATATGTATATATACACATGTACACATACATACATACACACTGTTTCAACATGGGAAGCACTAGAGGTTTCAGTCTGCAGCATCTATCAGGTTCACTCTTGATCTAGTCAGAGAGGCAGATAGTTTTAGAAGGGTTAATAGTCAGCTTTATTCTAGTCCAGTCTTCTCAAATGGTTGCTGGGATAGCCAATTCCTACAGCATTCCCTAATCACCCTTCTCACTGGGGTTAGAGAAAAGGGGGAGCAATGATCCCTACATCTCCATGGGGTCAGTCGAGACAGGCACACTTGTACACTCCCCTAAATCTCCTCAAGCCTTAATGGTGGCCAGTTGAGGCACACACAGATTCCCCTATGGGTTTCCTGTGGTTTTCCAAACTCACTGACCAACACCCCACTTGTTTTATAAAGCAACAGACAAAGAAGGCATCTGGCCAACAATAAGCTCCAAGTTAATTTTAACATTATTGTCATTCTGCACAAGCACCATAAATATCAATTATGTGATCCCATATCTCACAGTGCACCCTCAGTAGGACTGCCTATCACTATGATTCTGGGAACAATTATCTAGAATCCTTGGGGTTATCCTTGGAGTTATTAACTAATACCTGGAAACTAGACATTGCAATGGATTCTGAAAAACTAAACTCTAAAAGGATAACAAAATCCTCCTTTCATAGACACACATGTAATTTCTCCTGAACATCTCCTTCTTATAGAAAAAAAAGATAGATTTTCTTCACTAGGCAAATTGAATTACTTTTTTCCCCTCAATTAGTCTCTTATTTCTTTTCATACATGTGTTTAGACAACATGCCACCTGGGTTTAAGTGGGAAGGATGTACTTTTTTTCACTAACTTTGAAAATATTCTGGGGTCTGAACTCATGTAGAACTCTAATAATTTAATTTTGACACCATCCATTGCATTAATTCTTTGGGGCTTTAACTCTTGTGTCTCTCAACTTCTCAAGTGAATTACATCTATGATTTCCAAAGACTACAGAATGAATAAATACAGAATGAATGAATGTCAGCTGGAAATCAGGGTCCAAATACAACATGGACACGAAATTTTTAGCATGAGAGTTTAAAGTAAAAACAGCCCTTTAACACTTTGACAATATGTTGCACTGAACTTTCAAACATCAATAAGCCCCTGTAAATTTTTCACATTGAGATAGATGCTTCTTTAATATTAGCAAGTACAAGTGAAACTTTCTAGATGACTTATGTAGGACGTAATGTCTTACTAAATACACTAACCCACTGAAAATGGGAATGGAAAATCAAATTTAAGTAGGTGTAAGATAGGAACGGATTGAACTGAAACTGAATGGGAACTTCATATCCAGTGGGGTGAATATTAAAGGTGTGCATTGAACAAAGAAAGAAACTGTTTAAGAATCATAAATCTTCCTTCACTTAACTTACATTTTCAAAAATGCCTACTAAGTGAATAGCTTTATGTTATTCAAAGTTTGCATATGGTATCCCTTCAGGAGCTCCAAGAGAAATAAGATGTACAAGAAATGTACAAATAATTATAATCAAAAATAGTGTGTAAATAATTCAACTTCAGATAAATAGAATGCTTTCATGTTTGTAAAATACTTTGCTTACACGAACCCTGTAACTTCAGTATTGCCAGTCTTATTAGTCCCATTTTGCAGAGACAACTGAAATTTTAGAAGAGTTAAAAATCTTCCTCAAGGTCAAATCCTAAAAAATTGCTGAAGAAAGCTTTTTAAATATTTTTGCATCTAAGCTTGTTTCACAGATAGCAAAAGGAATCATTCATCCACAGACTACTGTATAATCTGCTTAGAAATCTATCTGTATGTCAAAGCTCCCTGAGTAAATGGTTAACTGGTGTGTACACTGATTTTATTTCTGAGTAGGATAACATATTTTGAACCAGAATCAGAACTGTCAACAGAAAAGGAGATGAGGCAGTTTTCTAAGAAATAGAGTGGGTTGTGAAATAATTAATTTGAGAAATGTGAAAGGCTTAAAATTCTTCAGAGCAACATTACCATGCAGTCTGGCAATGCATCTCTTCTGTTGACCTACTCTGTCTTTAGTACCATCTTAGTACTTAGTAGTAGTCTACACTAAATGCATGAGAAAAAGTAATCAAATGAAAAACAACAATGAAATGTAAAATACTCTGAATACCTATGAGAAAGAGATCATTATCATTTGATGATAAATAGTGAAGAATTCATGAAGAAGGTGTGAAGAAGCCAAAATAGTATAAAAGGAGAATAAATGTTCCAAGTAGAATGATTGGTATGAGAAAAAGTACTTTGGTGGGAAAGTAAGAGAAAATGAATAGTCCTATACAGCAAATTATGGATTAAAAAATAACCTTTGTTGTCTTTGTTTTTCCAGACAGGTATTAAGTAACTGTACAAGGATACTTAAAAGAGTATAAGAGCATCAAATCAAATAACTTAGATGGTAGAAGTAGTTATAATTATTATTGTGTTCAGTACCCTGATTCTAGGTTAGAACAAAATTTCACCAATTTAAAAATGTAGAAGAGACTATAATTTCCCTCATTTCAATGTTTCGTTATCCTTTCAGTCTAGCATGCTTACCTTCATTCCCAGGCTTATTACTTCTTGTCTTTGCCTCAAGGGAAAGCAATAATGGCAGCACTCTATTACATATCCACCAACCATTCACAGAACTGAGAGCTCTGATGGTCACTCATCATCTCACTCTTCTCCAGCCTAAATAACTCCTGTTTCCATAGTCTTGCCTTGTAGGGACTTTTCTCTTCTCAGATAAGGCTCCTACATGAACCCTACACAATAAAAATTGGAGAACTGAGGTTCTACGGAGTAGTAAAAGTGGAAGACGCCAGAAGGAGAAAACATCTGAGTCTTTGTGGAGAAAAGCAGGCAGTTAGAAACAGGTTAAAATGCCAAATCCAACACCTATACCCAAAACTACCTACTTTTCTATGGCCAATAGACTGCAAAGGGACTAGCATGCCTCAATGAAACTTGAAGCAAGTCTGGAATGAGCAAGTCTACCAAGCAGTGTAAGGTGAAAGAAGTAATAAATGGCCTAATGAAGTAGGAAAACAATTCAAATGTGGTTATTTAGGCTGCCAGCTGTGATCTTCATTAATTTTTATATATGTACAAAGCCACATTCCTGAGCACAATTGCCTGATTTAAAAAAAAAAAAAGTTTATACTTAATCAACTGTTGTGAAGGGAAAAACCAATTAACATCCACACACAAAGTAAATTAAAGTAAGTGATAAGAAATATGACTAAGTTATTAATAATTGAGCAGGTCAGAGGTGAGCTGGCTCATTTTAATCAAAGCACTAAGAAGCGCAATGGAGATAGAAATAATAACAGCCAACTCTCTGACAGTAGCAAGTAGCACTGCGACAACCTGCTGATTGTTCAGACTATTGGCAATCCCTCCAGGTCTTCTTTCCAGAGGCCCATCCAAATTGACATCTCTGTTTCCCCATATAGCCTTAACATCCCATTTCTCATCTAGGACAGGCAGCCATAGCTTTATAGTATTTTCTAGGATGTTCATTTGAATTCCACATATCTTTTAAGTGCCTACTATGTTCAAGATATTGTGATTGGTGAAGCACTAGAGGGATTACAAAAAAGAAAAGACTTTACTCTTAAGAATCTAATATTCCAATGTGGGAGAGAGACAGAGAAAGAGAAAGAGATAGAGGCAGAGAGACAAAGAGTGACAGAGACAGACAGAGAGAGTGACAGAGACAGAGACAAGGAGAAACTGATAGAGAAAGACAGAGACACACACACAGAGACAGAGACATAGAGAGAGAGGCAGAGAGAGAAAGAGAGGGAGAGAGAGAGAGAGACAGAGAGAGAGAGAGAGAGAGAGAGAGAGAGAGAGAGAGAGAGAGAGAGAGAGAGAGAACTAGAGAGAACTAGAGAGAACTAGAGAGAACTAGAGAGAAAAATAGAGAAGTAAGCCACATCCACACAGGACGCAGAAAGTGGTCCTGTGGGTGGCTGCCAATCTCTGCTCTGAAGGAAGCTAGGAATTCTATGAAGCAGAGATGAGAATGAAATGCATTTCTGGTAACGATGAACATCTCTGAAAAGGCATAGAGTTGGGAGAGAGGATGTCTTAGATGGGAGATAGCTAGCCCACCGGACAGTTTGGTTGTAATACGGAGTGTGTGAAAGGGAGCAAAGACAATTAACTCTTGAAACATGGGTTTGTGGGAGTGGGTAAATGATAGTGTTAAAGCTACACTCAGTCAATAGAATGAACTAATTGCCACCCAGTAAAGTATAGCCGCCATGGAATATTTTGAACTTTCATGTTCCTCAAAGTATTTCACAACCCAATATATTTCAAAGTCACTAGGCTCACCTCATTTCCTGGAGGGCCTAGTCTGATTCTTGTTCAAAATATACATTACCTTACCCAGAAATAAAATCAGCACACAGACTAGTCAACTATTTAGACAGGTAGTCTTTAATTACAGAAAACTCCTAGACAGGTTACTTAGTACTATGCTTATGAATGTTCCTTTTTTGCTGTCTGTGAGGCACTTTGGGAAAATGTTTTAATATTTTTAAGAACATTTTGCAAAATGTTATCTACAGACTTGGTCTGCAAAACTAAACCAAACCAAAATTAAAAGCACAGAAAAAAGCATTATTGAGTCACTGGGCTCATTGCCTTGATGTTTCCATAGTACAGAAAGGTGTCACAGGTTTTATATATGTCTCTGTGTGTGTGTGTGTGTGAGTGTGTATGTGTATGTATACATATACGTATGTGTGTATGTATAAAATAATTTAAAATGCTAAATTTTATTTAAAGTTTAGTCAAAATAAAGATATATTTTTCCCCACAAAGTACACTGACATTTGAAATCATGGACTCCCATGGACTCACATGAATTTATGCTTAAGAATCCCTGAGCCAAAGGCCTTGGTGCAAAGAAAGAAAAAGCTGCAAAGAAAAGAAAAAGTGAGCATTTTACATAAGCAATGACTGCATAGGTATGGTAGGTTGCTTTTAAGAGATTTGAAAAGCTTTTTTAGCAAAGAGTTATAACTAAAGGGAAGGTAAATGATTGAAATAACATGCACACATTTATATCAATTCACATTAAAGAAAAAATGATTTAAGTTTAAAAGCAAAATTTGAATACGAACTTTCAAGATTAAGACAATTTTAACTGTTTCTCTAGGATTTTACATTCTATAGGAAGACAAAATGTGTTCATATATTGAAATAAAGAATAGATCTAAGATTTCATTGGCATTGAAATCTTTCCTGGGTGAGGAGACTTTATGTACCAATTCAGATCTTCACATTCTCTGTAATTAATAACCTTAGAGAGATGCCTAGATCACCAAGAGATTAAATTAGTTTAGTCAGTCAGCAAGAGCTTATTACATGGTTAGTCCAGACCCTACACTAGGTGCTGGAAATATAAATATGCATTGAAAGATAGTTCCTCTTGCCAGCAAGAAACTTGCATTTCAGTGGGGGCAGACAAGCATTAAAGGGAAGTGTAAAGGAGAGGGTGGGGAGAGGTGATGGTAAATAAAGACAAGTTTTGCCTAGGCCTCCTTCTTAAAATGGTGGTTCTGGAAAGGACTGGTCAATGAGAAGGTACCTTCCATTGCTAGAGGTAGACCAGGACTGGAGTGAGTTTTCTAGAGTTTAGAAGTTTCTATGGCACAACAGAAAAAGTCCTGTGATAATGAGTCAGCAACTGTAACCAGAAGAGGAAAGAAAGTTCAAGGATTTGCTCAGGATGACAGTCATTATATGTGGGAGGCAAGGCTTGAATCTGGGTTCTCTATATTCAAGGTAATTTTTTTCTTATCTACTGGGTCATGTTGCTTCAATGAACATGTACAAAATATACAAACAAATATAAATCAAGATAAAATGTGCTGACTTTTCAGCTCAGAGAAGTCACAGATTTTTCTTTTACTCCATTAAAAGTGAAGCAAATATTATGACAATGTTTTTGTCTTTGACAAAAACATTTATGACTTGTATTGTATGTTAATGATTGTATTTACCATTTATCCTACTTCCATTTAATTGTACCTTTTAATTTTCAAAGAGCCATTGGTTTTAGGAGACTGAAATAATGTCAATTATATTTGCATGACCCAGTCTCAAACTATTTCTTTAAGTATTGTTTGATTCTTGTGAATTTATTTGTCATGTTCATTTCACATTATTTTCCCCCTCATTCATTTTTGATTGAATGATAATGCCAATTATTTATCTCAAACCACAGCTGACAATAGTTGCTTGCATATCAATCTGAAAGTCTCATTACTGAGGTAAATTATTTTATAGGACTTAGGAATACTGATAAATATATTCATATATATATGTATATATATACACACACACTTACATGAATGCACATACATACTACACACATTCATATAAGATGATCAAACAATGAGATATATGTGCATATATGTATATATCTCATCACATCATCTTTTCTTTCTCTCATTCAATGGAATTCAGACAAAGTCAGTCATGGAAATAGGTCACTATGCTGCTAGTGTTCCAGTCAGGGTGAGGAACCTGTGACCTGGAGGCCACATGTGGCTTTTCTTCAGGGACCTTGCATGTGACCTTTTGACTGAGAACAAATACTTTGATTAAGAGGACTTGTTCTATGAATTTTGAATTCAGTTAAAGGGACACACTTGAGGACCTAGAGAGTCACATGTAGCCTCAAGGCCACAGGTTCCCCACATCAAGTACAGTTTGTTCATTTAATTCTCAATAATATTTTGAACTCTACATTTGTAGTACAAGGAGCTGCGTATCTTAGTTCTTGTTTTTAATAAAAAGATTTTGACCTACGATCATTATTTTTATCAATGAAAAGTTGAGATGGACATGAAAAATATAGGAAAAAAGTAGATAATGCTAGAATACCCGTATGACTATCCAGTGATTTGGTGTGTAGTCTCATTTTGTGATTTAAGTGATGTAAAATTTGTCTCTTTTTCAAAGAATCATAGGGTCATAGAATTAATGTAGGGATTCGCCACAAAGGCCATGAAGTCCAAGGTGAAGAATGATGTGTCACCAACAGATAAGCTACTTGAAATAAGGGAGTTTCATTTTTTTTAGCTTTGCTTGCCTAATACATGGTCCATGGCACTTTTATTAATTGTTTGCTGATAATTTTTCAAAATAATGGATAATTTTGCTTTTATTTTAAAAAATTAGGGATTTGAAAGTTCAGATATTTCATTTCATTGACATAGTGAACTCCTAATGAGAAAACTTTCTTTACCAATACAAATCAACAGCCATTCTTTGCCCTGCAATATTAGAGAAATATCTAGGAAACTGAGAAGTTAAATGAATTTCCTGGCCTTACATTGGCTAGAATCAGAGGGCTGGTTAGAATCTAGGCCTTCCTGAATCTCAGGTAAACTTCTCAATCCATACCAAAAATTGCCTTGCACCTTAAGAGTTAGAGAAAACAAAGTTTTATTGACACATTCATCCTAATATTGTCATTGTTCTTTAAGCTTGATGAGCAAAAATGATGGTCAGTCCTAAGCTAAATCTCAAGTCAGTGAAATTTGTCTTTAATCCATCTTCTCTTGTCTCACCACTAGAAGTCATATCATCATCTTGAACTATCTCATAACTTCTAGGAGAAGTTTTTGCTAACTTCTGTAGACTATTTAACTGAGATAATATGCATTTCCCAGAATGATCTGACATTAGAGTGGATGAGACTGGAAAAGCCATCTAATTCACCCCTTATTTCATTCACCATCTCTATCAAAACATCCCTAGGAAATGGAATTGTCTAACAGAATGCTCAGAATAATGCAAACTTCCTAGTCCAGATTTGCCTGACAAGTGGACAAAAGTAGAATGCTGAGGCAATGGTTATAAGGGAAGCTGAATTGTTGTAATTGCAATCAGTAGAATGAAAAGAAACAGCTTAATGATGCTCTCTGCCAAACACTGTAGCTTAGCTAGGAGCATCTATAGAAACAGATTAGCACTGACCACCAGCTTGTTATGCAAAGGATGCAAGCACTTCAATCAGTGGTGGAACATCCGTATGAGAGCTGGGAGTAATGTCAGCTTCCACAGAAATTCATCAGTGTGAATTATTGGATATCTTCTCTCAAACCCTATAGAAGTATTAATCTACTTCAAATATCAGCCCAGATTTAAGTCTCCTCCTCACCCTGTATAGATATATTTTAAAATATGAATGAGTAACAGCTTTAACACAGCAATTCCAGTCATGTATTTTTATATAAAGGGATCTTTTAGTGCACATCAAACAAAGCATATCTCCACCTATAAGAGAGTGATCTCTCTGATCGTAACTCCTTACTACCTCCTCAAATTGCCTTGTACTTATTTATATGTTTATGTGTTTTATTTACCAGGAAAGGATAAGATTATTGACAGCAAAGACAATTTCTCATTTTTGTCTTTATTCAATAACTGATCCTTTCATGTAGTGGCATTTCTTAGTATTTCTTGAACTGAATTTGTCAAGAAGACTTCAGCTGAATACCTCTAGTGGAGAGACCACTCTCCCTTAAGGCAGCCCATTCCACTATTGGGATGATATAATTATTACTGAAGCTTTATTTTTTTCCTCACATCAAGTTGAAATTCGTCTCTCTGCAACTTCTATCCATTGGCCCCTAATTCTGAAGCTAACTAGTAAAATGCTTTTATCCCCCATTTTCCACATTAGAGCCCTCCAGATACATCAAGACAATTATATTTCCCTAAGCTTTCTGTTAGTTAACCATGCCCATTCACTTTAGCCAGTCTTCTTATAATATGTTCTTGAAATCTTCATCTTGATAACTTCCCAGTATATTTTACAATTGCTCAGTGTCCTTACTGTAACGATTATACCCAGAACTGAATACAATATTTCTGACCAGATCAGTGTACTCAGCAGAGGTATCTCCTCCCTTGTACTGTGTCTCTAATGCACAATAATTGAACTCAGTTTTTATTTTGTTTTGTTTTTGCTAAAAAGTGCCATTGCTGACTTCTATTGAACCATCCCTCATGAAACATAATTGTAGAAAAAACAAAAAAAAATGTTAGTGAAATTTGTCAGCAAGAAGGAAAACATTTGCACATGAATACCTTTTTACAAAGTCCCTTAAAGACCCACAGATCATACTACTCTAGTAACTCCATATTCTGGCTCCCTTTGTCTGCATACCCTGCTCTTAAAAAGTTACTTAGAGAATACTTTTAATTTTGACTGATAATGAATTGAATTGTTGTCATTTGATTTTTCACACCTTTTATAGCAATCGAAGGTATCCTACTGAAAAACTTAACTTGCAGATGTTCCCTTGGGAAGGAAATATAGGGACAGTTGATTTTGAATTTGTTTTTAAATTCTTGTCAGAGCTCTCCTTACAACCCCAGTCTTCAACTTTATCTGAAACTAATTGTCTGATTAGAAGGATTCCTGGCGAAATCTACTCTTCCTTGCACAATTCTTTTTAAACCTCTATCTGTCTAGTGGAATGCAAACTGCCCCCAAAATAAGATATTTATATTATTTTGGTTTCCCAAAGCTTATTCTGAAGAAAAAGGGATAAAGAATTGATACTTTCCTTTATTTGGTGGGGAAATTTTCAAATCTACTATGAAAATAAGTTATGTCATTGCTGTGTTCTAGTTCAACAAGTTGTCACTATCATTATGGCACTTACTAGACATTGGGGAATAGTATACTCTCCAAGACATGTTCCTTGCCTCAGTGCATTACAATATAAAGCAAAATATTTGAAACACTACCTCTTCAGAGTCTTCCTCTACCAATCTAGCCTAAAAAGATTTTTCCTCCTTTGAATTCTTATAAAGCTCACTGACTAGGAGCTCTCATTTGACTCAAACCCAAATTAATATTATTTAATATTTCATATGTGTATGCCTTTTCATTCAAATTAACACTAAGCTCCTTTAAGGGAAGGACAGTGTCATTTTCTGTGCAAACCAATAGCAGTAGCAGCAACATAATACTTGGATAGATTTCTGATCATACTGATGTAGATATCTAATTCAAACCAATGCATGAATGCCTTCACATTCTGTTCAATTTTTAACTTTTTTATGTTATTTATTTGGGCAACTTTCATTTTAACCAGCTAGAACATTGATTTTAAGAGTATTCCCTGAGAGGGAAGATTTTTAGCAAGAATCTTTTCAGGAAGTCAATTTGCCTCCAAAAGGATCCCACTGAACCTACTACTGACTGCCCTCTAGATCTCCTGTCCATGTATGTATGCCAACAGAACAACACAGACTACCCCATGAGTCATGATAGGTGATCAGTACATTTTTAGTGAATGAAAAAGTGAAGATAATGCTATGCACAAGGAGCAAAAGAGAATGTTTTAACCCTGATTAAACAGCAGGATAAGTAGTTGTGTAGGTTATCCTTTTTTGACCTTTTACTGCTCTTACCTACAGTCGTGTCTTTGTGCATGAGGAGAAGAAAATAGATGTGAAAGAAAAACTAGCAGTCGATTTTTTTCTTTAAACCTAGTCTACTTCATGCAGTTATGACTTGTTACAATTCCTTATACCTTTGGGATTTCAGAGTATCAAGTGAAATCCTGTGACATGAATCTACTAGTTTAAATGGACAGTGGCTTCGTTCCCAACTAAATAGAAGTGAGAGAGGAAATAGTTAAAAGATTTGCAAAGATTTCTAACGGGGGGAAACTGGGGAAGTTATGGTGCCATAGAGAGAAAAAGTGAAGTCAGAAGGAGGGAAAAGTTTGAGGAAGGAGCATAGCACCATTAAGAGAGACTGAACATGAATTGAACAAGATTCCTGAGGCATTCTTTTTTTTTTAAATTTTTTTTAACATTTATTTATTTATTTTAGTTTTCAACATTCATTTCCACAGAATTTTGAGTTCCAAATTTTCTCCCCATCTCTCCCCTCACTCCACCACAAAATGCCATTCATTATGATTACCCCTTCCCCAAATCTGCCATCCCTTCAACTACACCCCTCCCTTCCCTTATCCCCATCTTTTCTCTTGTCTTTTAAGGCAAGATAAATTTCTACATCTCGTTTCTCGGTTGTATGCAAAAACAATTCTCAACATTCATTCCTAAAACTTTGAGTTCCAACTTCTTTCCCTTTCTCCCTCCCCACCCATTCCCACTGAGAAGGCAAGAAATTCAAAATAGGCTGTATATTTGTAGCTTTGCAAGCAACTTCCATAATAGTCATATTGTGTAAGACTAATTATATTTCCCTCCATCCTATCCTGCCCCCCATTTATTCTATCCTCTCTTTTGACTTTGTCACTCCCCAAAAGTGTCTACTTCTAATTGCTCCTTCTTCCAATTGTCTTCCCTTCCATCATCCCCCCACACTTATCCACCTCTCCCCTACTTTCCTGTAGTGTAAGATAAATTTTCATACCAAACTGAGTATGCATGTTATTCCCTCCTTAAGCCAAATATGATGAAAATAAGATTCAATTTTTCCCCTCTCACCTCCCTCCTTTTCCCCATTCATTGAAAAAGCTTTTTCTTGCCTCTTTTATGAGAGATAATTTGCCCAATTCCATTTCTCCCTTTGTCCTCCCAGTATATTCCTCTCTGACCCTTTAATTTTATGTTTTTAGATATGATCCATTCCTATTCAACTCACCCTGTGCTCTCTGTCTATGCGTGTGTGTGTGTGTGTGTATGTGTATGTGTGTAATTCCTCCAACTACTCAAATACTGAGAAAAGTTTCAAGAGTTACAAATATTATCTTTCCATATAGGAATGTAAACATTTCAGTTTTAGAAAGTCCTGTATGATTTCTCTTTTCTGTTTACCTTTTCATGCTTCTCCTGATTCTTGTGTTTGAAAGTCTAATTTCTCTTCAGCTCTGGTCTTTCCATCAAGAATGTTTGAAAGGTCTCTATTTAATTGAATGACCCTTTTCCCCCCTAAAGTATTATACTCAGTTTTGCTGGGTAGGTGATTCCTAGTTTTAATCCTAGTTCCTTTGACTACTGGAGTAACGTATTATAAGTCCTTTAATCCCTAAATGTAGAAGCCACTAGATCTGGTATTATTCTTATTGGATTTCCACAATGCTTGAATTGGTTCTTTCTGGCTGCTTGCAATAATTTCTTCTTGACCTGGGAACTCTGAAATTTGACCACAACATTCCTAGGAGTTTCTCTTTTTGGATGTCTTTCAGGAGATGATCAGTAGATTCTTTCAATGTTTATTTTACCCTCTGGTTCTAGAATATCAGGGCAGTTTTCCTTGATAATTTCATGAAAGATGTTGCATAGGCTCTTTTTTTGATCATGGCTTTCAGGTAGTCTCATAATTTTTAAATTGTCCCTCCTGTGTCTGTTTTCCAGGTCAGTTGGTTTTACAATGAGATATTTCATATCATCTATTTTTTTTCATTCTTTTGTAATTTCTTGGTTTCTCATAAAAGTCATTATCTTCCATCTGCTCCATACTAATTTTTAAAGAACTATTTTCTTCAGTGAGCTTTTGAAAACTCTTCCATCTGGTTAATTCTACTTTTTAAAGCATTCTTATCCTCATATACTTTTTGGATCTCTTTTGCCAATTGGGTTAGCCTTTTTTTAAAGGTGTTATTTTCTTCAGCATTTTTGGGGTCTCCTTTAGCAAGCTGTCGACTCATTTTTCATGATTTTCTTTCATTGCTCTTATTTCTCTTCCCAATTATTCCTCCACCTCTCTTTCTTGATTTCTATGCCCTGAGACCATTGCATATTTATGTTGGAGGTTTTAGATGCAGAAGACTTGATTTTTGGGTCTTCTTCTGAGAACATGCATTGTTCTTTCTCATGCGAAAAGATGGAAGAAAATATGGAAGAATATACTTGTTTACCAAGAAAGTAACCTTCTGTAGTCTTATGTTTTCCCTTTTTTCTGCATTTTTCCAGCCTGTTACTTGACTTTTGAGTCCTCATCAAGAGAGGAGTATACTCTGGGGACCTGTAAGTTCTCAGTTCCTCCACGGTGGCACAATCGCGGGAGAGGAGTGGATGGCACTTTGGTCTGGGAGCTAGCAAACCTTTTCTGCCCATGATCTGCAAGTAGAAATCCCTTTTCAGAACCTCTAGAAGCTCCACCACACCAGCCATCATTCTTCCTCACCTCTAGCCCACCACTCAGGGCTGAGACCCAGATCAGCAGCTCAATTCCTTCAGGCTCTTTAGGCAGAGGACTCCAAAGATGGAAGCTGCTGCTGCTGCAGCCACTGCCATCTGGGATTGGGGCTGGAGAAGATCCTACTCTCTTCTCACCCAGGTGAAAAAGCTTTCTCTTTCACCTTTGAAGCTGTCTTTGGCGTTTGTGGGTTGAGGGATCTGGGAACCGCAGCTGCTCCCTGTGATTCCACCCCTGAGGCCTGCTCAGGTCCTGTTCCTGCTGGTGCCACATGGCCATGGCTATGCTGGGCTCCATGGGCTGCACTCCACAGGCTGCACTCCACTCCACACCCCATGTGATAGACCTTTCTTGTTGGGCTTTCCAGGCTGTCTTGGGCTGGAAAGCTCTTTCACTCTGTTGTTTTGTGGCTTCTGCCACTCTAGAATTTTTTAGAGTCATTTTTTATGTGTATTTTATGGGTTGCAGGGGAAGACCTAGAGTAGGTGTGTCTTTTTACCCCACCATCTTGGCACTGCCCCTCTGATGCACTTTTCATGAGAAAAGAGAAACATATGCAAGGGGGAAGATCTTGAAAATATATTCATCATCTCCAATTTTAGAATCCCTGATTCCCTTTAAGGTAGACTAAGTAATCTACAAAAAAGGCTTTCCTGATCCAGTTAGTAGTCTTCTTACTCTCAAATTTTACTGTATAATAGCTTTGTGTACTGGATGACACCATGAAGACCAATTCAAGGCATACATGTGACACATATTGGTTATGAGAGACAACCTTTCAGTCTTCTAGACAGCTATCTATGATTTTACCATTGCAGAAAAGAGGCCAATCTGTATTGAAAGAGGGACATTTCTCACTTAGGGGTTTCCTTACATTCATGGAATCACAAATGCTATTAGTATGCCTATGTTTTTTATTTATCTATGTGTGTATTGTATTCCAAGTACAAAATTATCCATTTAGAGCCAGAACTCTTGCATTTAGCATAATACCTGCACCTAGTAGGCAGTTCATACACATTTGTTGATTCAATTAACTGGTTTCTTTAATGAAAGTTAGATCTAAATATGAAGGAAAACTTCAAATACAAATGAGAGAGTAACACATAAGTTCTAAGTAAGTCTGGGAAAACAAGATTTTATCACTGACAAATTTTAAAATCCCTACAAGAAAGCAGCAAAAAAAGTTAAATTGCTTGTATTGAACAAGGTTACATATAAGGTTATACAAACTTTTCTTGATTTTATTCAATTTACATTAAACAATTTTATAGATAGTGCTATATTCTAACATTTTAACCACAGTAATATATAACATTCTATCCTACCTGAAAATCATATTTCAAGTTCTTTTGTGTTACATAAAAGATGCAAGTTAAGTTGGAATTGTTGCAATTATATTTTTATGAGCAGTGACTTTGAAGGGTTCTGATTTACATACAACTTTCCATTAGGGGCTATGTGTGTCACATGGTATTTCAGACTACTGGGCAGACTTTATATGAGAATATACTGAGAATACAGGCAGCTCATCTTTTGAAAAGATATTTATTACACTTTATAATGTAATGACAGCTTTAGTTTTGTTTTTGCAAATCTCCACATATTGGGATCTTCAAAGGTTCCAATGCACTATGTTATACCATCTGACTTGGAGCAATTGAGATACTTTCACTAGACTAAAAGCCTCAGCTATTGGATTCTAGAATGCTCATGGTTTTTTATGTTTTTACTAATGATGGCACCCAATTGCATATATTCATTTTTTTCTTCCTTATTTTCCTCCTGTATTTCTGTTTCTCTGTCTTATCTCTTTCCACCTTATTTTCAGAAGGGCCATCATTACTGCCAACTGCAACTTAAAAGGGAGGACTAATCTAAACTCTTACACCACTATGTTTACCATTTCCAAACAATATTTCTAACCTAAATGATGTTCTCCCTCTAATCCATATACCTGTTAGAATAACTTTACTTACACATAGAAATGGTATAGGAACATATGCATCCTTATACATGAGCATTTACTCATATTTGTTTTCTTTGTTTGTTTACCAGTGTTTTCTGAATAAAGTTTAAACCACTATCACTAACATCCTATATCCTCAAAAATTGATTATCATCTCTATTTTTATGCCATATCATCATTCCTCTCCTCATTCACTCTTTCCTCCAGAAAACCGTACACTTGCCTTAACCATACTTTGTTCTCTGAATATATACTTAAATTTGAAGCTCCCATGTTATTGCTCATTTTTATAAATGCACAGAATACCCTTAACCTCTGTTTCACCTGCTGCATTCTGACTCATTCTTGAGAAGTTATTTTGGTATAATGCAACAAGTACTGGATTTGGAGTCAGATGTGGGTTCAAATCCAGACTGCTACCTACTTTCCTTGATTATGGGAAGTTTCCACTTTTCTGGAACTCAATTTTCCCATTTGTTTATGAGGGAACAGAACTGAATCTCTTTGTAAGTTGTATTAAACATTTAAATCTATCCACTTTAATTTACTCTTTCTTGATCTTCTTTGTTAATAATAATAATATTCCCCTATAGATATCAATTAGCTTTTGCTTTTTCTTCTCTCCTCTCTATTAAATTTTATTCATATAAATTTCCTTATTTTCTTCACATTGTCTTATCTCCCTATCAAACTCTAAGTTCCTTAAAGTGAGGGATCTTATCTATTCAACCTTTATATTTCATCAAATGCCTTACCAGTGCTCTGTATGCATTAGTCACTTAATGAACGTCTCTAATTTCACTATAGCTTCATTCACATATAAATTCATTCACTACCCAAAACTTCTGGCTATTTGGGTTACTTCCTTTGCTAAATGTTACATCTCTCATTATTTATGTTTTTCCAACCTGCCAACTCACATGTCTAAATAAGGAAGGGATCAACAGGGTTATGTTATATTGTGAGAATTTGAACTCAGTTTCCTTTTTAAATCCTAGGTATCTGCAATAAATTTAGACATGAAAGGAAAGTTTTTATACCTTACAATATGGCACATAAACACACTTTGCATGTTGCATAACTGCACAACAAAATAACTGCTCTTCTAATGGTGGTCAAGGTTTTCTTTTTAATTCATTTTCTAAGCCATCTGCTTACTGAGAATTCCCTTTTAGGGTAGGATTTTTAAATTTTTTGGAATATTCTTATATATATATTATCATGGTGGAATGCTTAGCAGATTTTTTTTACTGTATTTATAACTCATTAAGTATTTTTATAACTTAACAATTCTGAGTATCCACTTTGTGTATTCAAAATCATCATCATTATAGTCATCATCACACTATGATATTTACCTATATTATGCACACATTTACATATAATGATCCTAACTTATGATTGATATTAATAATGAAAGGGTCACAAAATATATTTATATAGTTATATATTTCAAAGCATCACACATAATTTTGAAATATAAAGAATAGGAGATATGTCAGAAGGCAGTATTTAACTATATTAAGTTCTTTTTTACAATCAATCTGATAAGTGCAATGAGATCTTGTATTCTCCACGTTTTTAAATCAATTGTATACATTCAAAAATATTTCTTCTGGGACATTGCTTCTGGAATCTTTCTGTTTCTTACCAATACCCTCAGTGATAATGCCTTTAACACACACATACACAATATTCCCACAAGTATTTTATATAAATAAGAAGGAAGATATGTAGTTTGTCACTTGTTTATGTTCCCTCAGTGAGTAATACCTCTTTGGGATTATAAATGAGACACCTCTTCTCCCCTCCACCACACATACATGCCTTTGGTATTTTCCTCCTTTGGATACCTCAATATCAGGAAAAACAGAAAAACTCATGTCCAAAGCATTAATCACTGTCAAGGAGAAGATTCAATACAGACTTCAAGTAAAAGTTATTCCTTATTAATCACAGAATTATAGCATTTGCAAGATAGGAAAATTGCCATCAACATTTTCCAACTCATATACCAAAGGAATTATCTAACTTTCCATATTTTTTTTTCTCCTGCCAGTGAGCTGCCTGCCTATTCTGAAGAAAATCATTCTTTGAAAACCTCCTTTCCCTAACTGGTGACCCCCCTCAACTAACAGGAGGAATCTCAGCATGCTTTACTTTACTCTTAACTTGAGTTACTCTCTGCACTTCTCCTTTCCAGCTGCCTTTTCCACCTGTAGGTAAAAATTTCCACTGCACCTACTGACTCCTCTTATGTGCTGTCTTCTCAAACTAGAATGTAAGCTTCTCAAAGGTAAGGATCATGTTAATTTGTATCCCTAGCACGTAATACAGTATTTGGAACTTTTATTCACCTACTTTTTTATCGTTATCATATGCTTGACAATTGGTCTTCTAACCTCTGCTTGAAGCTCTCCAGGCAGCAGAAAATACCTCTCAAGGCAAGTCATTCCACTTTTGAATAACTCTAAATTTTAGGAAGTTGTTTTTTTTCTTCCTGATATAAAGCCTAAATTTGCCTCCTTGTAACTTCCACCCATTGCTCATATATCTGCCTTCTACTGCCAGATAAAAAAAGTCTGGTTATTCTTCCATATGACATCCTTCCAAATATATGAAAGCAGTTAACATACCGCTGCCCAGCCCCCAAGTCTCCTTTAGAAGGCTACACTAAAACTGATCAGTTTTTTCAATTGATATTTATCCTTCAGGCTGAAATTCAAGGACCTTCACTCTTTTTACCTTTCTTCAGACATTCTCCAGTTTGTTTATTTCAAGTCATTGAGCATTTATTCATCACCTAATATGGATCAGACACTGGTAAATACAGGGATGCAAAGAAAAATAAAAAGACAGGAGGGAGACAATTTCAGGCATGAAACACAGACAATAAAAATGGATATGATAAAAGATGGAGTGTCTTGTGCAAGGAACAGCAAGGAGGTCTGTGTCATAGGATTGCAGAGCACAACCAGTGAGCAAAGTATAAGAATACTGGAATTATAAGAAGGGATAAGGTTATAAAGGTGAGAGGATTTTATATTTTATCATGGAAGTAATAGGGAATAACTGGAGTTTGTTGAATCAGGTGGGGAAGACATGATCTGAATTTCACTTTAGAAAGATAAATTGACAAAGTGAAGTGAACAGCGTATGCAATAACAGCAACATTGCATGATGATCTACTATTGAATGACTTAACTCTTCTCAACAACACAATGATCTAAGACAATTCCAAAGGACTCATTAGAGAAAATGCTATCCACATCCAGAGAAATAACTGATGGAGTCTGAATCCATATAGAAACATAAAGCATACTATTTTCACTTTATTTATTTTTAATTTTTTCTTTTTGTTTGTTTCTTCTTTCAGAACATAACTAATAGAGAAATATGTTTCACATGACTTCACATTTATACCCTATATCAAATTGCTTCCTCTTTTAAGGAAGGGGGAGAAGAGAAAGGGAGGGAAAAAGCTAGAATTCAAAATGTTTTAAAAACAAATGTTAAAAATTGCATTTACATGTAATTGGAAAAAAATAAACACTTTTTTGAAAAGTTTATTGGACCAAGATAAGATTAGCTCAAATTACTTCAAACATGTTAAGTTTAAGATACCTATGGGACAAGCAATTTGTGGTATCCAATAAACAGATTCAGTACTTTAACCTGTTAACATAATTGTCTCATTAATTGATTTAATCATCCTCCTCAGCTTTGTGTCATCTGAAAATTGTGTAAATTTATCATCTACACATTTATTCGAGTCACTTATAAAATGTTATCACATAAAGGGTCAAGCAAAGAGTCAAGTAGAGATATCTGATGAATGGAATGAAAATGTCATGTTGGCTCCTTTTTAATCACTACTCCCATTTGTAAATGTTTACCAATCAATTCTTTAGGGACCTGTTCTAGAATTTTCCCAAGAATCAATGGCAGGCTTAGATTATTTGAGATCTACATCATTGGAAAAAATACTAATAGTGATGCAATAATGGATCTGAGTGTTTAAATATTTGAATTGGCAACCAAATTTTACTGCTGGGGGCAGGAGTTCAAAACATTATTTCATTAATTTTAAGGCCCTTGAATTTTCACCTTATTAAAAAATGTGAAAAGAAAATTTCAGTGACTTAGGCATCCTTAGGTGACAATTAAAGTAGAAGAAAATAGTACTTAACAGGAGCCCACTTCTCTTGCACATGCACTTAGATAATACATTCATAATATTATAAAAGTATGTTTCATTTATATTGAATTTTAAGGTTTACATTGTGTCCTACAGTTACCACATTTTATCTCTGGAACAAGTGCTATTATTATGTAAACAGATGCAAAAATTATCCTCATTTTACAAATGAGGAAATCAGACAGACTTTGACTTGCATAAGCTAAAGTTTGATTTTATATTAAAATTATTGATTTTATTTTTATATTACATTGGTTTTCATATTATTGTTACTCCATGGGAAGTCTCTGGAATTAAGTAAAAGAAGCAATACAGTGACTACATCTGAAAGTGCATTCAACATTCTCCATCTGTAACATTGTACTAATATATTTCCATAAAAAAGTAATAATAAACAGAAATCTATTTTCTCTATCTTGCACATCTACTACTTCATTTAAAATAGAGAAAATATTTTTTAATTGTTTGTAACAAATATTCATAGTCAAGCAAACCAAACTTCCTCGTTGCTCATATGTCTCATTCTAAATTCTAAATCTTTCTACTTTTCTGCCGGGAAGCAGACAGTATGTTTCATCAATCCTTTGGAATTATATATGATTACTATACTTAATATAGCTTTATAGCTTCCAATTTTCTTTGTCTTTACATTATTCTTCTTGTAGACATTATTCCACTGGTTCTGCTCATTTCATTCTTCATCACTTTATAAAAGTTTTCAAAGCTGCTAATTTTTATAATATTGTTATTATATACATTATTCTTTGATCTTGCTTATTTATTTCAGGATACATCTCTTTTAAAAAATCTTTCCATATCTCACCAAAATCATACACTTCCTTCTTTCTTATTGTGTAGTAGTTTTCCATTATATATACAACTTATTCAGATATTCCTCATTTTATGACTATGTTTCTCATTTTTCCACAACAAAGAAAGCTGTTATGAATATTTTTGCACACAAATGAACTTTTTCCTATTTCTTTGCTCTCTCTAGGGAACAGACCTATCAACGACATATTTGGGTCAAAGGGCATGTATTATTTAGTAACTTTTTGTACATAATTCCAAGCTGCTTTCCAGAATGGTTGTACCTACTCATCGATCTATGCTTTTTCAACAGCCCTTGTAACATCAATTATTTTCAATTTCTTGCTGTCTTTTTCAGATCTTTATAAAATTTATCAATTGGGGACAAGCTCTTACTCCTATATATTTGAATCAGTTATGCACACATATACATATACACAAATATCTATGTATGTGTATTTATGTATGAATGTATGCATATATGTAATGATTTATTTATTATTTTTTCCCAACAAATCCAATAAGCCTGAGGCCGGGTTGGAACTCAAGTCATCCTGCCATATCCACTGCATGACTTAATTGTCTCTAATACTTCTATCAAAAGAGTGCAGAATCTTAGAACCACATAAAGTTAAAGGAAACCTTAGATGAAATTCCCTCCAGTATGTACCTAAATGAATATTTCTTCTCCAATACGTTAACAAGTTGTCAAGAGTTTACTTGAAGAATTCAGGGAGGGGTAAACTACTACTTCTGGAAGTCCTCAGAAAATAGGCATAGCTGTAAAAGTAAAATTGCATGTTACATATATAGGTCTAAAAAGTTATATGTAATGGAAGGCAGTGATATTCTCATAAAAGAAACTTTTTTTCCCTTGGAAAAATCTGTTATATTTTCTATATGACCTTGAATTAAGAAATTTTAGATCTATAAGGGCTACAAACCAATAGTTGAAAGGAATATCAGAAAGAGTTCTACTCCCATTACTGTCCAAGAATCACTGCTACAATATATTGTCAATCAGCCATCTAATCTTTACTTAAAGATCTCTACTGATTAGATCTAGGTACCTATTACCTTTTGAGATATTTCCAATTCTTAGGAAGGTTTTCCTTACATCAAACATAATTTTTTTTCTCCTTTCATCCTTCATCTATTGCTTCTAGTTCTTCCCTCTTGGGCCATGTAAACTAGACCTAATACATTCTCTATGATAAACTTTCAAATATATAGTCAACCATCATACCTCCATTAGTGTCCTCTTTTCCAGGCTAATCATTCTTCATATCTTCAACTATTCTGCATGTCATATTCCAGTCAACTTCACCTGGACTTAAATCTGCTTATTAATGCTTTTTCTCCAATTTGATATCCAGAAGAGATCATAATTTTTCAGGTTTTTTCTCACCAGAGAGAGTAAAGAGGAAATAGGACCTTCTTAGTCCTGGAAACTAGGCCTCTCTTAACACAGCCTAACTACACTTTTGCTTTTTTTTGGCTACCATGTCACACTTTTGTGTGACATTGAATTTGAATTTGAATAGCACACAATCTGTATCTTTATCCAAATCATTGAAATATTGTTAAACACCACTGAGCTGAGCACAGATGCCTGGGACACTCTATTAAAATCTCCTCTCCTTATCTCCAAGTACTTTCTGATTGGTTTTGTCTACTGCATTGACCATCAGTAGAAATCTTGACTTAGTCTTCCATCTTTCAGGACCTTGGTAGCTACCGAATCAATAATATTTATTTGTCTCATATGTATATGGGGTACTTCAAAGAAAGTCAGAAGGCTAGTATTTTATTTCAAGTTTGACAATGTTACAATGAAAAGAGTACCCAATCTGGAATCAGTGAACCTAAGTTCAGAATGTTGGTTCTACTGTTTAATAACTGCTTCATTTCTTACATAAAATAAAAATGTTGAATGGGATCATTTTTAAAATCTTTTTGTGACCTAAAATGAATTATTTCTACTTTTCTTCTGCCATTTGATGTTAATTTCCTTGAATGAAATGATTACATTCTCTAGAGAGAAAACATTATAAAGTGGGAAGAGAAATCAATTTGGAATAAGAGACCTCAGTTTGAGTCTAGGTATTATTTGTATAAAATTGGGCAAGAGACAGCATCCCTCTGATCGTAAACTGAACAAAAGCCAGAAGTCAGAAGAATGCTATGTTTAGCTGCCTCTACCTTCTGTACCCTCTTCTTTTTATATGAGAATTCAGAACTTTTTGGGAGATTCAGCAAAAGCTGAATTCTAATGACAATATTGAATGTGACAATTCCTCAAAAAGATGTGATCTCTCCTTTCTTTTTTTGAGAGAATACAGAGAATCAAACAAATGGTTGGATTCATGCCTTCCTATCACACAAAATCTAGTTTTATAATATGTTGGTAATATGTAGAGGAGCTGAGATTTTTCATTCTGATAAAGATGCAGCCAAAATTCCACAAGTGTAGGGGCTGTGATTCATTTAACTGTGTCACCCATTAAAACTTTGTATAATATTAAAGTACAGTGACATCTCTCTTCATAGCATATGCAAAAAAAAATAACAGAAATGTTAGAAATGCAGGGACACATACGTTATTTTAACAAACCAGTATATTGATCTTACAACATTTTGTAATGGTTCGTCACAGTATCATCTGCTAAACATTCAGTGCTAATGCATTTTATAGCATGCTTTATTAAATGCCATTAAAGGCTGCAGCTGCATCTTGTAATCGTTTCCTAAATATAAAGACAGCATTTATAAATGACCTCTTTCTTCCAAAGTACTGCTATGAAGGCTACAGATTCTTTGTAGGAAGCCAGAGAGCTTTCATTGTCCTAAAATGCTAAGTAATTCATTGAATGCCAAGTGATTTTTTTAAGGCTTCGCTCTGGATCTCTTCCAATGTCTAACTGCTGTACTCACTAGTACTGGTTATAATATAGATTCAAGGTAGTCAGAACTTTTATATATTCAGGTGCCACCTCAGTTCTTAAGGATTCAGTCTCTTAATAGCCATTATGACCAATGCTGGACACACTTAAAAATGTTCAAGGACTTGACTCACATAAATCCAGTGAAGTGTGGATCCTGGGCCAAGTATTTCAAGGCTTTATACTGACCAAATAGACTTACATTTGTTGTTGGATTTTGGTAGTCAAGGTTAGGAGAAATTATCCAAAGATTTATTGATTGTGTTTTCTTTAAAAAAAATTAAAGCCACTTTCATATTTATATCTAAAGATATAACTTCCAAATAAGAAATTAGAAAAGATGGATAGATAAATAGATAGATGGGATTTGTTTCATTTAATTTTTCTTGAAAATATTAAATTTTTTAATTCCTTTTTCAGTGAGAAGGGGGAGAGATAGGTCATAGAGAAAATAAATGTGTTAATAAAAAAAAATAAAATGCACAGACAGAAAAGAAAAAAAATGTGCTTGGTTAAGATTTATAAATGCAGACATTAGTTTGTTATTCTCTGCCATTAACATATTTCTTTTTTTTGAATGAACTCATCTTTTCGAAACCATGACTGTGAAATATTTAGCAGTGAGCCACAATGGCATGGTGGCTATAAAGCTGACCTCCAATGGGAAAAAAAGACTTCATTTCAAATGCTGTCTCTTATACTTAGAGGTTGAATTACCCTAGGAAGCAAATCTAACCTCTCAGTGCATGACCTGAATTTATAAATAGTGCCTCCTCACTCAGATGTTTCATATGACAATAAAATTAAAGATCACTATCCCAAAATTTAGCTATACCTATTCAGAAGACAAATTGCCAGGCATTGATTTAGTCCATCAAAGAACAGTAAACATTTGAAAAATGTAAAATATGATAGTAATAGCCACATTTATGTAGTACTTTAAAGCATGCAAACCACTTTATACAAATTGCCTCATTTCAGACATCCAGGATCAGACTAGTTTGGGTTACTAATTATGAGGAAAAATCCTCAGAAAGAAAATAAAAAAAAATTTTAGTATTTAAAAATGTCTTCTTCCATTTCTATTAATAGCTATATAGGCTCAGGGTATGGGATCAGTGGTAAATTCTGAGACCAGAAGCATTCAGAGAGCAGCGCTGCCATCCAGAAGGTGAAGAAAGCAGTGACAAAGGCTGTTGACTTCAGTAGACCTTGCTCTATAACTTAAAAAAAATCTTCTTAATATTAACCACAGACTTCATTACCTACATCTAGATTTAGTTTTATGCTATCCTCAATAGTGTTGATTTGTACATAGAAACATCTCTGCATTTCCTAAAACTGGTAAGTTTGGTATAGTCCTTTATGTATTATCCCATTCTAGGTATTTAAAATCCCCATTTTTTTCAGATGAAGAAATTGAGTCTAAGAGGGGTGACATGATTTGTGTATAACAAATGTTGTATATTATATATATATATGTATGTGTAATGTTATGTTGTATTGTATCTTATCACATCACATCACACTGCAACTACTAGGAGATAGTTTAAACTATAGACATTATTATTTCCTTTCCATGCTCTTGATTTCTAACTATAAATTTCATTCATGAAAATGAAATCACAGATTTAAAACGTAAAAGGACCTTAGAATCCATTGAAACAGTGTAAGGCAAAGAGAAGTAAAATGACTTGTAAATATTAGGATGTAAAGTTTGATTTTGCTGACTCGTGGTCAAAAGTCTATCCACTGTAGTCTTTCATGTCTCCTTAGTCCTTGAAATATTTTTACTCTCTCTCCTATAGATGAAGTATTCCTGTAACTTCAGAAATTTCTTCAATATTTATGATTCAAAATAGTAGATAATGTTGAGATGACTCTTGTTCATGCATTGGGCTGCAATAGAGGATATATAAGTTTCTTTCCAACACTGAGATTCAATGAATCTTCATTCTTTGCTGCCTTTCCTGAACTCCAATTGTCATGAATTCCAAATGTCCACTGGAAGTGATACTAGAATAGATTCCAGATCACCTGAACTCAATATATCCAAATCCAAGTAAGACTCATCTAAATGAGAGCTCTCTTAGATTGCTTCTTTTTCTTTCTTTCTGACACTATCATTCTCCCAAACCATGTGTAATGGTAAGGGAATTTGAAGATCTTCCCTGTCCCATAATAGGCCCATGTGATCTTCTTTGAGCTCTGACCCAGGCCAAAGCTTGAGTCACATGGCGTGGTGGGAGGTGCTTGTCAAGTGGGTGGAACAATGTAATGGCAAGTAAAATTAGGATCTTTTGCTATTTTTATTTTAGTATAATCAAGTTCCTGATTGAATCTTGCCTTTACCAATCAAGAGTCTTTACTAGGAGTAAAACTCAGAAACAAGAGTTTCTTTAGCTAGAAATAGTATATGGATTTGTATTGTTAATGTGATTAAAGATCTCCCCCACTCATTAATGGGCCTGCCCATTAAGGGGAGTTTGATCAGAGAAGATTTGTAGGAATACCCACAGATTTTGTTAACGAGGCACTGGTTCTCAAGGGTTGGGATGCCCTCTGGTTCTAAAAAAAAGGTGTAAATACTCTGAGGGTGAGGTTTTACTTTGGGCCTTAGTTTTTGCCAGAAGGTTTGAATGCCAAAGGATGACTTGGGGAAGTCGCTAAGGAGTCCTTTCCCCAGCTTTGAGAACCCAGATGTACTTCCCTCTCTGGTAACTATGGTCAGAGAGTTGGGGTTCAATTGTCTGTTGAATTGATGCAGAGGAAGCCATGTCTATTGATCTTTTGATTTCTCTGTATTTTCTTTGAAGTTCAGGGTGCTGTCTCCTCTGAACTAACTGAATGATATATGCACTTGGTTAAAGAAATGATACATATGTTACACTTTAATCAAAGTGATTGTTAACCCCTTAAACATTGCCTTTTCTTTTATGAATGCAGATCTAAGAACATGATAGCAAGCCCCGCTATGTATGGTAGGGTGCTTACTGTTACAAGCAGGAAGGGTAGAGCAGGAAGAGAGAGTAAGGCAGAGCTGAGAGAGTGCTAGGCAAAGCTGAGGCAGAGCTAAGTCAGAGCAACTGCAATGACTTAGAGGGGGAGGAATTTTTCCTAGGGGAATTTGTTTGTGGGGAAACCTAAAGGAGGGAAGACTTGGAGATGGTGGCACTCCCTAAATTGGTGATCATATAAAATTTCATGTTATCATGGTGAACTTGGCTTTCTGGTACCTGAATAAATATTTTGTTTTCATCTTTGAGGAAGAGAGTTTATATTTTGTGAATTTACTCTGGAAATATGCATGCATATGCATAACAGATGCTGTGGTTGCTACAAATGTCAATAAGGATGGAATGGCAAAATATAAAACCTCTACTTGGAGACCGGAAGGCTCTAGGATATGCTGGCATAGGAGGATTTACCATATTCCTCCCTAGTGAGAGAATGTGCTAAAAGTGCAGGCCTTTGTGAACATTAGGCACCAAGGCTATAGAAGGAAAACCCTGAGATTTATAAAGATGTTTGCAAGAAATAACAATACAACCAGGGAAAGAAATAGCAGGGGTATGTAGAAGAGAAAGAGAATTGTTAGCAAATTATCATATTATATGTAAAAGTAGAGAAAAACTGTTGGAAGAAAAGGTTCAGCTGACAAAGGAGTTATCTCATTTGTATGAGATGCTTCTTATTTTAAAGCATCTGAAACTTCCTTTAAAAGAGCAAGTTAAAAAAAAAATCAGGTGGTAACAGAAAAGACAGTTGTGAGTGTGACTTAGAAAAACAAGAGAAAAGTTAACAAGGGGAAAGTGAATGCAATTTTTGCAACTGCGGGGCCTGATTGGTGCCCAGAAACCAGGGAGAAAGACACATGGGAGGAAAATGAAACAAATTAAGATGAAGAGGCTTCTAGGAATGTGGGTGAAAGTCCAGTAATATGAAGGAAGCAGGAGAACTGGGGAGCTACACAGTGTTTAAGGAAGTAACTGAGGATTTTACTCAGTAGGAGGTCATAAATATTTTAAGTTAATTCACTCTAAAGTGGTAGAATAATTAGTATCTTGGATGGTGAGAATCTGTGATGGAAGGGCTGAAGGAATATGGATTCAAACATAGATTGTTTGAAATTCATAGGTATTAGAATCATTTTGTAAAACAATTTTTAGGGATTACCATATTCAAGGAGATAACGGAACTAATTTATTAGCTTTAGGTGCTGAGGGATGGAATAGGCAGTGTCCCACTGACTCTTTGTGGCCTTGTAGATATAGACACTTGTAATTGCTTAGGAACTGTATGAGAAAGTTAAAGGAAGAATTAATGAAAACTGCAATTATGATTGGAGGTGCAAGTGCATATCAAAGCACTTCCATAACAGTTTCTCATAGAAATATAATAGTGAAATCTCTTCCTCCTGCTAATAAAACACTTAATTCTGATTTTACTAATTGGAGAAATAGGGCACCCTCTTTCAGAGGTGCTGGATAAGATTTCACAATTATGTGACTTAAGGGAATGAGGAAGAGACAAATTTCCTCAAGAGAGAAGAGAAAATAGACAGCAGATTCAATGTCAGAATAGATTAACAAGGAGAGAAATGTTTACTGCTTTACTAGGAGCAGGGATAGATTTTGGAAGAATAGATGGTATTCCAACTAATAAATTATGTAAGATGTACCAAGAAAAGGAAGTTAATATTAGAGGAAATAGGGAAGTAAGCACTGCCCCTAGAGAATCTCCTGAATCGTATCCAAGTTTGTCACATCTTCAGGCAGAATAGAAAATTGTCTGAGCCCTAGCTCAGATTGTGGAAATACAAAGATGAGATTACAGACCCCATATCAGTTTGACCATATATTGGGTAATAGATCAAATACTGTAACAAGGGCATTAATAGATACTGGGACGAAGGCCTCCCTTATACATGTTTTCCTTTCCAATTTTCTTACACTTTATACTCTACTTGCCCCCAGTATCCTGTGAACCAATGATATTGGCCTCTTTGCTATGCCTTGAACAAAACAATTTATCTCCAAACTTGGCGCACTTCCATGCCTGAAATTATTTTCATCCTCACCTCTGATTCCTAGTTTCTGTGACTTCCTTCAAGAATCAAATACAATTTTACCTTCCTCAAGAAGCAATTCTTGAAACTTTTGAATCCTGTAGCTTTCCCTGTGAGTCTACCTTCAATTTATCCTGGATGCACCTTGTTTGAATATATATCCTTACCTATTATACTCCACATTAGGCTGAGCCGCTTGGGAGTAGGGATAGTGATTTTCTGTTTGCTGGTCTTTATTTGATCCCTAGTACTTAGCACTGGGCCTGGCATAGAGTAGGTGCACAAGAAGTCCTTGTCGACTTGAATTGAAAATATACGTTCTATAAATATTAATTAAATTGTATTATCTAATTTACCTTTCATAGTCAACCAATAACCAATTCTTACAGATTTTTGTTTAAAAATATCTGTTGCACCTATCTCCCATCTCTACATTTTTGCCACCTTTCCAGTACAGTTCATCATTATACCATATCAAGAAAACTATCACGCACTTGGTAAGTTACATGTTGGGAGAGATGGATTCTGAGGTTCCTTCTAACTCTGAATTTCTTTGATCTGTGATTCTGTTATTACTGCTTGGTCTCCTCAAATCCAGACTCTTCCAATTCATTTTGGATACATTTAAATAGCATTTCACTTGTCTGCCTAACAATCTGTGGTGGTTTCACATTTCCTGCTAATTTATTTCTAAGTTAATTTGTCTGCTTGTCCAGTAAACTTTCCCTGGCTACTTCAGTCTTGTCACCCCTTCCTTTTATCATCTAGTCACATATAAGACACAATTTAAACCAATATTGTAATTGTTTATTCTGATTTATTCAATTAATGTGTGAACTCTTTAAGGTCAGAGGACATAAAACAGCATAGCACTAGATTTGGTGTCAGAGAACCTGTGTTCAAATTATGTCCATGTTGGAAACTTTCTGAATAAACTTGAGCAAGTTAACTTTCCTTAGTTTCTCTACCCTGATGTATAAAATGAGGAGGAGAAAGGTAGAATTTAATAGTTTTGACATCTCTTTCCAGCTCAAAATGTATGAGTGATTGATTTCTGAACAAACATTATTCAGTCTCTACGATGTGTACTATATAGGTTCTTAGGATGCAAAGATAGGTTTTCAGATATTCTTATTTGGACCATGTGTATTTCTAAGGAGAATAAATCCCAAATATTAGCTTCCTTGATGTCATTTAAAGAGTAATTTTAATTATTTTGTCTGTATTTTTATTTGTAACATATGAAATAAATACTATATTTTGGATTTAATCTGTTGTTTTTTCAAATTTGTTGAACCCATTTTTGGGGTAGTGATAGTTTAATTTTTGGTATTTCCCTTAATTTGAGATATTATAGTATCTATTCTTTTCATTATTGTTATTTCATCCAACTTTATTGCATTGACATTAAAAATATAATTGCTACCTTTTTACATCTAACATAGGCATTCTCTATGTTGTAATATATAATCAATTTTTAAGCCATGGCTAAAAGGAAATTAATACCCTTCTCCAATCTAGTTATCTACAAATAACGATTCTTTCAAATTATTAAATGAGAGTTTTGGTTGCAATTTCCTTAGTCTTATTCTTGTTGTTTAATTTGTTGTATTCCAAAAATGTAGAACTAAAGTATTCTATTATTAATATTTTAAATTACGATTGCCTTATATGTAGTTATTTTTCTTCTGTTTTTATTAGTTTGTTGAATTTTATGGTATGCATAAATTGAGAATTGTTAACTACTAGCTAATCATTTTAATTTCTCTATTACATAATACGGAGACATATGTATAAAAATAATATGTACATGTGTATATGTATATGTATATATATATTCAGTTTTGGATAGTACTTTATCAAATATTTTCACAAACTCTTTTTTTAAATTCTTGCAGAATATATTTGAATCCACAATTTCAACTTTACTGTAGACATAACATATTCCATAAGTTACATTTCTTTAATTTACAGGATATGTGTGTAATATTTTAATTTCATTGTATTCCTATTTTTCTTTTAATGAAACAATACTTGTTTCATTCATATTTATTGTGACATTCATATTTATTTTTCTAATTTTCTTTATTTTTAGATAGTTCTTGATTTTACCAAAGAGTAAAATCTACCTTAATCTTCTACATATATTTCAGCTATATGAAACTTAATGAAAAGTTTATACATTTTAAAACCATTCTGATTGTTTACTGAAATTTAATACCCTTATATAAATATATCATCTCATAAAGTATATATATATGTATATATATATATGCATATGTATATATTTTATATGGTTGGGTATACACACATACACATACACACACTCACACACACATACACATATATTTGTTTATTTTGCTATAAACTTGCAATATCATGCCCCTTTTCTCCTTCCTAAATTTATTCTTTCTCAACTGTGTTAATTTTTGTATTAGTAAGTAAACGTATAATTTAATGCTTGTTACCTTTCTGTGTTAGTCTTAATACATATTTATGATCACATCCTAATTTGATTGCTTCTATTCCAGTTAGGAAATAGTATAACATATTTATATCAAATCATTTTTATACAAATATTTAAATCAATATCAAATAAATCAAATGTTTTAATTAAGTAATATGCTCAAAGTATTTTTTATGAACTTGTTTCATCAGTTAGAAAATGTATAATGTTTGCAAAGGATGCCTTTAATTGTGTAATACTATTGGTCAATTTTTTCACAACTTCCCTTTTTATTTTAATATATGATTCTTTATTTTCAAATAACATGAAAGTTTTTAATGGGTATGGGATTTCTATTACTGATCCTATTGTTTTTTTAAATTTTGAAACCTTTTATTGTTTTATCATTTTCCATTATTTTGATAATGGAGTAACATCTTTTTTTTTTTCCATTTTTGCTTTCTTTCTCATCAATTAAGATAAATCTTTTCTTTGTTTATAATTCTGTTATTTAAAACTATATGTCTTAGAGAAGCATAATATTTTCCAATCTAGAGATTCTATCTACTTGTTGATGGTAGTCTTACCTTATTTTGTTCACACTGGAAAGCTTTAATTCTTCTAATTACATCTTTGATTATGGTTTCTATATTTCAGGTATTTTCATTATCTTCAGGAATCTCTACTAATCTAACTTTTGGACTTTGTTTTGAAATTTCAAATGCGTTGTTTTGCCTAAATGATTATTAGCTCCTTTGAAAGTTTTATTCCCAAAAGAACATCTTTAATTGTTGCTATTACTTTTTTACTCTATTTATATTATTATTTGAAGTGTCCTTTGATGTATTGTGGATTGTGCCTTGCTTTGGAATTTTCTTAAACAGAACCTATCTCCTATATCAACGTTATACATGTATTTATGAAATGAGCATTCTGTTTACTTCCTACACAAAATCCTACTCTGATGCTTTGTTATGGAACAAAGAGGAGGTGATCTTGAACTATATTCATGGAGTTTAAGTTCTGACAGTTTCCCTCGTGTTAGAAACTCTCTGAACATAATCCCAGAAATTGTCGTATATCTACTTTCTGAAGGTCAGCAGAACTTTATCATCAGTATGTGAGCCCCCTGGAGATTATTTTGCCATGGCAACCCATTGTAACACTTTTTTTTAACTTTTATAGAGGAACCAGAAGAGTTTAGAAACCACCTCAACTGACCAACATTGGACCTCATTGCCAAGAACAGAGATAGGACAGACAATGACAATGCCACATTGAAATTTAATTGTTTTTTTACAACTGATTACAGACGAAGATGGAGGAGGAGTTTGAGAACTATCAGAAAATACTGCATTGCATTATGCATATTGTTTTTTGATTGTTTAAAGGAAATGATACACAAGAGATGTGATGCATTGATGAACTAAAAAATCTTTTTGAGTTTATTCTTTGGGACATTTTTAATCCCATCTAACAGAAACAAAATCAATTTGCATTTTTAAAGAAACTTTATCCCTTCTTTCAAAATTTCATATCATTATTATATCACATTTTGGAAGGGTTATTACTCTTTTTTTTTTCTGCTCAGAAATAGAGATAGTAGAGAAGATTCAAGTCTTATCTGAAACTAGAGTTGTTGCTGCTGCTTCGTAATAGAAGCTCCGTAGGAGCAGGGATTCTTGAAGGTTCAGCACGGTGAAGGTAAAGCTCTTCTGGGAAGGGGGGAGGTCTAGCCTTTTATTTTGTTTCATTTTGTAATCTATTGAAGAAAGGAACCCTGTTTCTGTCTTTGTACTAATGATTAGAGTGGGACTGTTAGGGTTCATAGATTGGAAATAATGGTGGACTTTGCTCAGCCTTAGTGCTAGGAAAGGGGATCAAGTGTGACTAGTTTTTCCAGTTGAATAGAGTTCCATAATAGTAGAAGGACTTGCCTGATTTTGACCTGTATCTGAGGTAGGATTGGAGTCCTGGAATCACTGAGAATACTGATTTATATGGGGATTGTAGGAATGAGCTCTCTCCTTAGTTGAGCTTTATTCTCATTTTGGAGGTAACTTAATCTCTAACCTCTGAGCAATGCAAGGCAGATAAGTGGGTAGGAGCTCTCTGATTGTTGTCTAGGAATTAAACCACAATGAGGCAGAGATATCTCTTTGAATGGTTCTGGATATTTGGGACAGGCAATAGTCTAGGCTGGGAAAGTATAACTTTCTTTACCTCTGTCATCATTTCACTCTGACCTAGTTATGTTTTTGGTTTTAGTAGCATTCTTTTCTCCAGATGATTTAAGAAAAAATATATCCCCATTTTTTGTGAGAGGAGAGGAAAGTAGTTTGAATTATTTCCATATCATTGAAGGGTTTGGGCTTGAGTTGGCTACCTGGTTTCTTTCTATTTTACTATCTTATAGAAAATTATCTGTTAGATCTTGAGGACAAAGAGGGAGGGACTCCAGCAGGTGTCAATTGCCTGGAAGTATAATCCAGGGCTACAATATGAGAAAATAATATAGCATAGAAAATAGTGTCATTTAACTAAATATTCAGAGAACAGGAGTAGAAGTGCTAGGCAGGAATGGAAAAGCAGCAAAGGGTATAACTGTGAAAGACATCAGTTGTCCAGAACAGAAGTCTATAGTTATTCTCATAAATAATGTGAATCTACTGTTGGTTTGGTAGTAGCTATTTCTTTTCTATTCCCAGCATTATTTAATATTTAGCACAGAAATACACATTCCAAGAGTGTAGACCATTTGAGCCAGGATAAAGGGAGTAATTTTCTACTGTTTCTTCCTGTTTCAGTCAGGGAAAGAACCAATGACTATACTTCCTTAGGCTTGTGTTCCAGTATTCCTATGAGTTCAGTACTATTCATCTAGTAAATGTTTAATACATGTAGTTAATGATTAAATGACTATAACCCTAGACTAAGGGTTGGGCAGAGAAAACCCCTTAAGGTAAAATAGGGAACAATATAAGTTTTAGTCCTCTTACCCACCCCCACCCTCTCCGTGAATGTAGGTTTCTAAAAATGGAGGGTAGAGTCAAGATCACAAGTATCTTTTTAAAATGCACTGTGTTGGTTACTATAGTGATGGTGAAGAATAAGGAGAAGAACTTTCAAGAACATTTGTGCCATATGATAAATGCTAAGGAAATGATTTCATATAAACAAGGCAGATTTTTTTAAAAAGCAAGATTTGGTTAAAAGTAGGCAACTTTGCTTTATCTTTAATAATTTGAAAGTGTTTTGGATTAGTTTGATATTCTCCCAAGTAAGGCAGTATACTGAAGGAAGCACTGAACTGGAAGTGGGCAGACTTAGGGTCTTGTCGTGGCCTTCCATTACCAGCCCAGTTACCATGGGCAAATCCTCCCTCTAGATCTGAATTTCCTCTTTTATGAAATAATGTAATTATCTAAATGATCTCTTAGGCCCCCTTTTCAGTTCTACCATCCACAGATTAAAAGGACAAACAAAAATGCTTAGAAATGATGGAGATAATCATCTTTCATATGTGTGTTTCTGTATATAATTCACCAGATGAGCTATCTAAATCTGACTGACCTTCATTGCAAAGGTCTCCTACCATATTACCCTTCTTGTTTCTGTTGCTTACACTTAATAGTATAAACAACAGGCAATGAGATTTATTTGCTTGTGGGAGTTTTACTTCCTCTAGATCAAAGGCAGGTCAAAGAAACATATGACAAATGATCCAGCTAAATTGAATCAAGTTAACCATATGATAGATGTAGAATCATTATTCATGACTCTAAAAAAAGGTCCTTCTAGTATAATTATCCATAAAGAATCTCCCTGTATGTTTTCTATAATGCTTTCCTTTGAGGCTGTTCCATTGCATCCTTTTGATGCTAACCACTTCTGAATCAGAAAAGAAATATATATTACATCCCCAAATATTTTATTTCTTTAGTCATTTTGAAGGTCATAATTCATCTTATTTTATCTTATTCTTTTCAGTATGACTTTAATACCAATGCTCCAGGAGCAGGTGATTATAAACAAACCAAAGCAAAATGTATGGTGTTTTGTTTTTTTTTTTTTCCTGGGAATCCTGTAAGTCTTCGAATCAAATGATCCCAGAGTTGCCATATGTAATGATAATTTTAATGGGAAGATCTTTCTTACTCATTAATAGGCCCATATGATCTGCCTGGGTTCAATGGAAGCCTAAGTTACATGAGTCTGAGTCACATGGAGCCTGTGGTGGGAGGAATTTGCTGAAGGGGTACAACAGGAAGGGTAAAACAGGAAGAAGTGGAGCTAGAGTGGAGCTGAAAGGAAGTTAGTCAGAGAGGAGTCAGAGCTAGGAAAGATACAGGTAAGTAGGCTTCTGGTTAAGGTGAATGAAAAAGCTTGTTTGTGATTTTTGTTTAAGGTACCTTGCTTGTGATTCATTTAATGGAACTGGTTTGTGGAAATCCTAGCAGGGGGAAGGCTTGGGGATGGTGTTATTCTCCGCATTGTTATTATGTATAAATTTTTGTTACTATGATGGATTCAGCTTTGTGGTGCCTGAATAAATGACTTGGTTCTCTTTTCCATGTGGAGAGTCTGTTGTATTTCCAAATTCAGAATTACACTGGGATATTCATAGACACCTTAAGTGCTATGAATATTGCATTAGTGCTACACCATACTACCTAACCTAACCTCTACCTGTAAAATGAATTCTAGCTATTATATCCCTAACAAAGGCTCATTAAGTTTTTTCTTAAAGACTGCTTGTTCAAAGCGATGCAAAATTTCTCAAAGCATTTTATCCAATTACTAAATTATTCTAAATGTTGGGAAGCTTACATTTGATTAAAAACAAGCAATTAAAAGAATGATTCTATAACCTATATTAACAGTTCTAGTTTTTCCTTGAGAGAGCAACCAGAAAAATATCCTTCTTAGATGTGACAACCCTTCAAGTATTGGAAGGCATCAATTTCTTTATATTCTTCACGTTTCAATCAGGCTTTCAACAAATCACCAAATAAAATGAGTTCCAGCCTCTCTCCATTCCACCACCCCATTATCACATTTCTGTGTCTGACGAGAATCAAGATTATAAATATGGCGATAAGAAATGAACTGACTATTTCAGATCTGCTTTGACTGTATAACCGAACTATCACACCCTCATTCTAAAGGACATTATATCCCTACTAATATAACCTAAGACATATTTTCTTTTAGGGCTAGTATTCCACATTGGTAACTCATGATGAGTTTTTAATACACTAAGCACCTAAGTATTTTTTTTAACAAGAACTACTGTATACTCACATACTCATCAAGCTCTTATTATATTTCAATTCAGTTGAGATTCTTCATGCACATTAAGTTAAATTTTTTATGTTTGAATCATGTTTCAAGACTGTGAAGACACTTTGAAACCTCAATTCCATTATCCAACACATTATCTTTTCCTTTCAGCTTTATGCCTTCTTCACTAAATATAAAAATGACATCAGTGTTCCTCCAGTTCAAGAGTAAAAATTTGAAAGGAAAAAAAATCCAAAATAGAGCTTACCAGCCTTCCATTATAGACTATGAACCAGATATATATTTTAAAATAAAACTTTAAAACCATCAAACTGGTATCATTCATCCTCCATGACTCCTATTCTGAAAAGTTATTGAAGAAGATGTCATCAAATATTTGTTGAAATTTCATGTGTAATGGCAAATGATATTTAGAGAGCTTTTAAAATTCTGCAAATCAATTTACATGAATGATATCATTTGATCCTTGAACCTATTTAAAATAGTATTATGACATTAATATATTCATTTTAAAAATCAGAAGACTGAATCTTATAAAGGATAAGCAAACTGTTCTTGGTCTCTCCACTAGTAATTATCCTGAAAGATGTGAACCCAATATTTATTTTTTATTCCAAGTCGAGCACTCTTTTTATTACACTATAATATCTTTGCATTCTAGGCATGTGGTGGTTGCCTAGCAATAATGTCAAAGATGCCATTAGGTCAAATTTATTTTTAATGATTGATAATGATCATTATTGCCTTTTATGAGTTCTCACACCATCAATTTTCATCTAAAATTCACCCTAGAGTTTTATAAGGTGTAAAAATCAATTCCATTGGACTATAGTTTATGTATAGCTTCCCTTTTTTTTCAAAATAGTGAAATTTGAAATTAATAGGTTTGTATAATTAAAGGGTTAAGGGATATTCTCTTCCTTTTTGATGTAGATTCTTCTTGGCTTCTTCTGTAATGTTACTATTCATGTTTCTCCTTCAATGTGTAAGTGTTCTCCAATGCTCTATCCTGGATTTATTTAACAGATTTCCCTTCCTCTCATTTCCCCTCACTTTTTTCCCATTTAAAATTTTTATATACCTGTTCTTCCTGTCCTTACAAACACTTGTAAATACTTTTCATTCTTAGCTTGCCTGATACGATTTTTTTCAACAACTTGTCACTTTTGCATTTGTTTTTGGTTACATTTCTTCATTTTTTTCTTCTACATATACTTTTGATATCTAAATGTATTGGACATCTCCCTGTACTCTTTCATTTACCTCTTTGGATACTTTCTCTTTATTGTATTCATCGAGAAAACCCATGATAATACACTTAGAATGTCATTCTCTTGGAATCTCCCATTCCTTTTAAGCTTTTTTTCAGTCTCTAGTCAAAAGAGTATATCCCTCCCCCTTTTTCCACACTTTTTTGAAATTTGCTGCCTCCAAATTTCAGGTACAAATCACAGTTTTTTGAACATTTCAATTTACATTCCTTGCTACATCCTACTTTACTCTTAGGAAGTCTAAAATAACATACTTAAAAAAAGAACCAGAATAATTTTCCCCCACATTAAATGACCCTCTTTGTCAAACAAATACAAATTGTCTGTTCTCATCATTGCTTCCTCTGTTTCCTCTAATGAGAAATGATCATCAAGTAGAGATTCTTTAGCTGCTTTGCTTTTACTAAATCAAGATCTCCAGCACAGAAAATAGAGGAGTACTTTTATGATTTAGCTTGCCTATTATTCTGGTTGATGAGCTAGAAGGATGGTGCTGTGCTTTATTTTGAAAGGTAGTGAAAATGTTCAACCCTTTATTAAATGTACACTGCCAATAAGACTTAATCTTATTCATATTTCTGACGAATATCTCTTGTCATATGTATGAGTTTTCTCATGTATCTAGACCTATATGTGAGTTTCAAAGAAGGTATGATGAGCAGATCAATTTCAGTATATTAACACATTCAACTGGGCTTTTCAGAGCATCACTAGACAGGCTTCTGAAAATTCAAGTTGAAAACCATTAATTCATAAATGATTAACTTCTAAATCAATTTATAAACTGGCAAAATCTATTTCGCAATTAATTGAAATCAATGAAGAGATTTTTTTTTAAAAAATCCTTTGATTTACATTGCTTAAATTCATTTAATCCAAGCTTTCATCTTCATTGTGCTAACAAAGAAAAACAAAAGGATATATAGGAAAAAGAGAAAAGGGAGAGTAAATGGGATAGAGGTAGCAGTATTTGGAATTGTTTTTGATAGACCTTTGTTTTATTTGCATTTTATTCATTCTGGGAACTAATATCACAGCCTTACTATGACTTTTTCAGTTGAAGAAGTTAAAACTCTTTTATTCATGCTACCAAAAATTCAATTTGTATCTCTCTAAAAATAGTAGATGATTATTTCCAAATGTGGCATACTACCATAGAGTTTCAAACATATCTTAGAGTTGATAGTTCCATTATGTTCTGAAATAAAATAGGGATCAAATTTTAAAAGATAAATATACTTTCCATCTTTTTAAATTAGTGAAATTTGAAATTAGTAGGTTGGGACAATTTATAAAGCTAAAAAAGTTCTCCTTAATTTTCATGCTGATTCTTCTTTTTTTCCCTCTATAACTCATTCATGTCCTTTCTTCAATATATTGATATACCCCAAAGATCTATTTTTTATAGTAACTTTCATTTTCCAACCTTCTCTTTTCTCTATGCCTCTATCTTCTCCACTTCCATTGCTCCTACCCCTCATCAGCTTCCATAGATTGAATTACCATATCTATACACATGGCTCCTCAGTCTCAATATTGAGCCTTCATCACTTGGCTGAGTTCTAGTTCCATATTGCCAACTGCCAGTTGTATATCTCTCTCGGAATGTTCCATAAATATCTTGATTGCATTGCATCCAAAATGGAACTGATTAACATCTTCCCTAAAGCTACCTCATCTCATAATTTCCCAATTTCTATCAGTCTTCTTAAAACCCAAGTTTAAAATCTAGGAGTTATTGTTGATGCATCTTATTCATCAACAATTCTACCCCTATTAGTTACCAAGTCTTTTTTGTTCTTACCTCAGATCCAGGCTTATATCATGTCAATATCTTTCTATTTGGTCCACTTTACCCAGTCTTTCAGCACTTCCCTTCCTAACTCCAAACTGATTATCATGACACAAACATATGAATATGTCACATTACTGCTCTAGAAGATCTGTGACTCTCCATTACCTTAAAAATGAATTATAACATCTGTTGTTTGTAATTTAAAACCGTTTACATTCTAGATCCAGCCTATCTTTGTAGTGTAACTGGAACCCTTAGTTCCCACCAAAGCTCAGATTAAATGTCACGCCCTTCAAGACACCCTCCTTAATTCTCCAAATTATTAGTGTCTCCTCTACCTATTGCTATGTATATAAATTGTATAATGTTATATGTTATGGAAGCATTTTATAATGAATAGAGAGGTAGCCTCTGAGCTAGGTCTATCAGTGTTCAATAATCACCTCTACCATTAAATGACTATATTATCCTGGACAAGTCACTTAAGTTCTCAGTATACTAGGTGACTCTTCAAGATCGCTAACTACCTAAAATTTGCTAACCTGTATTACTAAAAGGAGTTTTCTCACCTAAGAATGCCTCTATTCTTATGATTATATATTGTACATTTTCTTATCTATGAATGTCTTGGAACCTCCCGCTCACCCCCTCATTCAAAAGAATTATGCTTCTAGAAATAGAATGTGTCTCACTTAGCTGTTTTTTTTTCACCACTGAAGCAAATGGTATGGTGCCTGGCATATAACAACTCATTGATAAATACATATTAATTGTTGGAACAAAGTGATATTAGAAACATGACATAAGAGAAGACCCTTTTGGACATGATTTAAAAGGGGGAGGAGAGGGAGCATATTGGAATGTCATGAGATTTATATACAGAAAACTTAGGTTTGAGTTCTGGTTCCCTCAATTACTAGCTCTATAACTTTAGGAAAACCATTCCACCTACTTGGGTAACATATTACTCATTTAAAAAATATCTGAGTTAGACTAGATGGTATCTGAGACCCCTTCCAACTTTAACAAAAATGTGAATAGTAGTACATGCATTCCTCTGTGAAATATCTAACTAGTTTTACACATTTTGGGGGGTAAGGATGATAATTGATTCCATTATTATAGGCAGCTGGGTGACAAAGTGGATAGAGTGATCGACCTGGAATCAGGAAGATGTGAATTCAAAATCACCTCAGACATTTACTTGTGTGAGTTTGGGCAAGCCACTTAACCTCTGCTACAGTTTTCTCAGTAGTAAAATGGAGATAATAATAGTATTAATAGTAACTCTATCCCAGGCTTGTTGTGATGATCAAATTTGATAATATTTGTAAATAGTAGATATTATGTAAATTCTGTTCTTTTTATTGTTCTTATTATTAATGTATTTATTATACATTACAAAACTTAATGAACATCTACTATTCCCAGTGCTCTGGGGATATGAGAAAGTATTTAAGCCTTAGTTCTTCCTTTCAGGGTACCTACTTATCTCATTGAGAAGATGCAAAAATAATAGAAGCAACAGGGCAAAGGTGGAAAATACGTCATCTAAAGTTACATAATCTAGATTCACATAAGATACTACTTTGTGAGGCTGGGCAAATCACTTCTTCAGTCTTAACTTCCTCCTCTATATAAGTAGGCTAAGTAAGATTATCACTAAGACCTTTTGAAGTTGTAAATCCTAATGTCTTACAGTAGTATTAAAAAGTAGCATAAAATTATATCACAAGTTGTAATTTCATGCTATAGACACAAGATGGAGGGCAAAAGTCTCGTCAGTCAGAAAATAAAAACATTTTAAAACATTATGTATGTTACAGGCACTGTGCTAGGCACTGGGGATGCAAATACAAATAAAAAGAAAAAAAGAGTAATTCGTATCCACTGCCAGATTACAACCTAATAGGAGAGGATGACACACAAAAGAAAGCTGAAAATCCTGGCCAGTGGGGTAGAGGTGAAGGAAGGGGGCAGATGTACCTTGTGCAGAGCAACTATGGAAAAGCCCAAATAATTCTGAAGGTAGTATAACTGGAGGGAAGTATGATAATTCTCTGCTGTATCCCTTTCTTGAACAAGAAATATTTAAGGGGTAGAGCTCAAGAAAAGGACTCATGGCCAGGTCATCCTTTCAGAGAGTTCAATCAGACAGGCAGAAGGTCAGTTGATGGATGTGACAACCAGGCAGAGCAACTCTTGTCAAATAATGAGATTTCCCAACAATGAGTTTCCTGGATAGGAATTCATGATGAAGAAATCCAAAAACAGTGTAGGTATTGAATCCTGGAGGTTGGGAGCACAAGGGTCATTTAGTTGGCCTCCTGCAAGTGACTGACTAGAGGCACAGAGATGCAAAAGGAAGAGAAAAAGAAGAAGCCACTTTAAAAAGAAAAAAATAGAAGGAAAAAGGAGGGCATTATGAACAAGTGTTCAAGAACTTCAGGGAGAAGGTAGGACTTGAATCCTTTCTTGAAGGGTTGATATGAGAAGAACCTGAATAGACAGAGATTTTGAGGAGTATGTACTCTAGAGGCAAAACATGAGCAAAATCCTAGAGGGGTGAATTTGAGAGGCAAGATGGCATAATGCAGAGATGTCAAACATGCACCTCCTGAGTGTGGTTCAAACTAGATTAAAATATAATCGGGAATTATTTAACAAAATAAATACATTAAAATATAGATAATATTACATTTTAAAACTAAGTCAAGATGTGAAGAAAGTGAAACTTTTGAATTTTTTAATAGGAAGAAATAATATTGAATAACCTTCATTTTTGGCCTAAGGGACTCTGTTTTATTCCCGTAATTACTGAGGAATCATTAGGAGTTTTGGCAAAAGAGTACCATGTTGCCTCTGTGTGTGTGTGTGTGTGTGTGTGTGTGTGTTGAGTTGGTCTTATAGACATTTAGACCATGATATAATTAAAAGAGGCCTGGGTAAGAGATCAAGAAACTGAATTCAAATAGTGGTTCTGTCACCAACTCTTTGTAACTTAAGCCTTTGTTATAACATCTTTTAGCCACAGTTTCAGATTTTCAAATGTATAAAATGAAGGGTTAGAACAGTTCTCTAAGGTCTTTTCTAGTGTCATCAATCTATGAGTCAGTATTTTTATATTAATTGGCATAATCCTTTTTTTGAAGTGCAATATTCATTTACATCCCAAAATCCCATACACCTTGATGTTTTCCTACTTTTCAAACTGCTTCCTCTTAAGTAGATTCAAGGATAAGTTGCAATCATTCTTCATTCTTTTGCATATTTAAACTATTTATTTCTTAGACCACAGTCGAAAATAACGATTAAAAATAGCTTTTGATTAACATACCATGAGCAGCAGTTTCGCTATTAAATGTTCCCTGTATATCATGAAAATCTAGTCCTTTGAATTCTTACTGAAAGTTGAAATATATTTAAAATATGAATACCCTTATGTTGTACCCTTTAAATGTTCAAGTGTGAAAACATATCTGTATTTTTTGTTGTTGTTAAGAACAAGACAGACATTCAGCCATTATTTTAATATGGTGGTTCTCATGCTTCTAAAAAGCAATATAAACAGATTACCATACTATTGCTTTTGGTTTATTTCAGGACTAAATTAGACAGACCTTAAAGCTTTTATGCAAAATAAAAATGATTCCTTTTCAATTTAAAGGGCATAAAATGTTGTATAAATTCATCAGTATGATTCAGACAATATCATCTCAGTGATGTTACCTGTGACCATAAAAATTTCTGGTTTCATAATTTGCCTTTGCTTTTTATTTTTTTTAACAAAAATTCAATAAGGCAAACCCAGAAGTTTTAGGATTATAGTTTGTCCTAGAATAAGAAAAGTTTCTACAGTTCAATACTTTTGCCACAAGTCAATGTCCTGACAACAGTTTAAAACTTGGAACGATTACATGTGTAACAAGTAGCACTTGAAAATGCAATCCTATTTTCACATTGTGTAATATCTCTGTTTCAATAATACTAATAGTGTCTATCAAGTAATAGGCAATAATATTAAAGACAAACAATAATAATCTCTTACAAAATTCCAACTAAAAACAATAGCTAACATTTATATAGTGTTTCAAGGATTACAAAGTGCTTGACAAGTGACATCCTATTTGAAGAAAAATTCAAGACTTACAGAAAATATTGATAAATCTTAGACTAAGACTTTCACAGAATAGGCATTCAGGGAATGTGTAATAGAATAAAATGAATTATGTACTAGACTATGGAACCATAGATGCGTAGCTTTAAGGATATAAATAATAATTCTTATATATCATATAGCCTCATTCTTCTTTTTCCTTTTTATAGACAAGAAAATTAAAGTCAATACCATTCAGATGATTTGGTCAAGATCTAGTGAATTAGGACATGAATATACTGTTGGTGAAGTTGTAAACTGATCCAACTATTCTACAGAACAATTTGGAACTAATCCTAACAGGCTATAAACTGTGAATCCTTTGACCTAGCATTACCACTTCTGGATCTGTATTCCAATTAACCTGAAACTTACATTGAAAAGGTGCTATAAATATGTCTTTAGCAATTATGTTATTAAACCACAGAAATCCTGAAAATCTTCCTGCCAAGGTACTCATGAGCATTCCTTACTCTTACTTTATTGGTGAAAAAATGTAACAAACAGAAACATACTGCATTTCATAAAATCAACCTGAAAGTACCAGCAATGAACACATCTATGACTTGATGACTTTCAGAAGCTTCCCAATATTGGAGTTTTGCAAATTCAATGGATAAAGTTCATTTAAATGTGATAGGTAGGTGGAATTCCAGGTCTTAAGTTCATAGGAACAATCATTGTCCTCTAGAGCTAGAGAAATAATGTATCAACCATTAATAAAATGCCTTTGGCAACAATGTTGTATATCACTGAATTTGTTTAACAAGACATTAAATATTTCTAGAAGGAAGAATGAAATTACAATATTTTTAGTTTTACTTTACTTTTAATTAGAAATAGACCTCAGTGGAATGAGCTGGTTGTAGAGTTATACTCTGGTTTGCAAATCACTCAGTTGAAAAAATTCATTTTCTCTTGGCAACAATTTTCCTTCTTATTTTTAAAAGGAAGGAGAGACAGCCATAAAAGTTCCTTACTACTCTAAATCCATATGCCTATTATTCTAAGTGTTGTGAAATAAATCAATATCCAGTCCTTGGCTAGTTCATTGGTAGCCTTAGATTCCCTCTTTTGAGTGCTGTCTATAAAAGGAATGCCCAAATACATGTTTTAAAACCAGATAAATGATCCTGTTGGTTTGGGGGTTGGTGGTTCCAATCACAGTCTTTCTACTCCAACTAATTTATATACATGTCATTAATTTGAAATATGGGTTTCCTAAATTTATAAAAATTTCAAATAAAATTAAACTCCAATTTCATTCTTTCACATTGAATGTGTCCTTGTACCTTTAATGCTCACACCTGAAAGATTTGGTAAATATTCAGAGCATCTGAATGGAAAGTCATATTATGAATAAACACAAAGGCCTTATCTGGTTGTCTTTTAACTATTTTCCTTCAAGTCTCTTACCCCAAATATGTTAAAATTATCTTACCTAAATTCAAATTTCTTAGGAACAGAGTGTGTAAGAGTTGGAACAGACCTAGAGATCATCAAATCCAACTCCCTCTTTTTTACAAATAAGGAAATTGAGGCCCAGAGACAAAAATAACTTTGAGTACTTTATCTCTGTTTCAGTCTTCTTTAAAATTAAGGATTTGAAATTAATAATCTCTAATGTTCCCTTTAGTGATAAAATCATTTGTCCTGAACTATGAATTTAACACAGAATAGCCTGAAGAAGAATTATAAGGAAGGGTTGTGATAAGAAAAGAGGACATTTTGAAGAGAAGACAACAGATCCATTGCTTATACAACTAAGTGTTTATTATCCCTGAACAGTTTCTCCTTATAGTCAGGATGTTATTGTAAACAATAGATTTTATTCTGAATGACAAAAGGAAGAAACAGTGACTCAATAATCCAAAACAGGAAAGGACATCCCTTGAGGCAAAAGTGACCCTCTAACTCACCAGATTAAACTTGTGAGCAAACTGGCTGCCTTGCTTCCTTGGGCTTGAAAAAAAAAAGACGTAAATAAGCTGTACTATTCCCAGAAATCCAAATTATTTAGGAACAACATAAGTTATGGATTTCTCTTCTATGCCCTTTCCCAAATCTCTGATATGAAACAACAGTAATAAAATAGGAGACTGAAAAAATCTAGTTGACATTACCTTCCCCCGAGAGATTCCCAGATAAAGGAGCAGCTTTTCAATCACTTTAACTCCAAGACAAGTGTTGTAAGATAGAAAATTTTAATTTGAGGGACTGGGATCAGTAAGTTTCAGTCATTTATTTTTGCAGTTGAAACTTCCAAGGAATAATATTGCAGACACAACTTTCACTTTTTTTTTTTTTTTCTGTTTGATGCACAGATATAGAGAAAGTCTGCCCCTCTGCCATGGAAAAAGGAACTACCACAGTTAACTCACAGGTAAACTTTCCGGGAAACAAACAGAATTTTTCTATCATATGCTACCTAGCAGGAGGGTGATCAATCTGATTTAATTAATTAAAGGAAAAACAGTGACAACATTAACCAAGCAGATTCAAAATCTTTAAAAACTATATAGTTCCCCCAACTGGTTATTGTGTTTCATCATTACAAAGAGAAAAAATAAAACATGTTATCTTGACACTGTAAGACTCCTGGGAAGGAAAAGAATTCAAACAGATGATCAGAGAGTCATCTCATCAAATGACCAATTATGATTTATACAGCAAAAATAAACCCACAAGTGATATGACAAAAATTCCTAGAAAATTATTTGTGCCCAAACTCAGGCTATTGTCAACAAAGATCAGGGCTGTTACTTGTATGGGACCCTAACAACCTATTCATCACCAACTTTCCAGCTAAATGGTTGAGTTTCAGATTGAAAAAGAAAACCAAAGAGGGAAAATTGAGATTGTGTGAAACATTTTTATGTTGGTCCCATATAGTATTCTACGAATTGAAAGAAAAGCAAGCCTTCACAAATCCTTGTAGATTACATTATTTTTCCAAGGGAACTGTCTGTCCACAGTAAGTTAGGTTGACAAATTGTATCACAGACATATTCAGGATTTTCAAAGTCTATCCTTTCAAGCCAATAACACCCCCCTCCCCACTGAAATGAACATGCTCATTGGAATTCATCTAGCTCTTATGGCTGTAAATCTGTGCAACTGCTTTACCTAGTGAACTCTTCATGTTAAAGCAGAATGCTTATCAAGGTCATTATGAAAGATTGTAGCTTCAATACTCCAAGGGAAGACACCAGCAAATAAAAATCAATAAAGAGCAAACTTAATTAAATGCTCTTTGAAGTTTACAGTTTGCTAAGAATCAACTGCTTCCCTTCTTTTCCTCTTTATTTCAGTGAGAAATGTGCCTTGTGATCCAAGCAAATCAAGACTGTATCAAATGACAAGCATCCTAAAAGGTGAACTGAAGCTATAACCTTCTGTCATTTGAAGGATTTGGTGAAAACTCATGACGAAATCATAGACTACAGTATCTTCAAAGTCCATATAAATGTCTAAGGTAAGGTTTTCCAGCAATCAGCTGAATGTCTCTGGAAAGAAAAAAAAAATGGAAAAAGAGCTAACATTGATGGGTCTAAAGAGATAATTTTCTTTGTACAGCAAATAGTAAAACATCACTGTGGACAAATACAAAAAAGCAGGGGGGAAAGTTGAAGCTCCTACTTGTAACTTTTTGGGCACTTTATGTATGAAACACTGCACTATCCACAACTGCTTGAATATACTCTATAAAGCCCTAAATTAGATAATTCTCAGGGGAAAAGAAACAAATAAGCAACAAGAAAGAAGAATCTTAAAACATGTACTTTAAAGATTTATTTACTCTTCCTATAAAAGCCCAGATATGCAGGGCTTAAAAAAAATAGCTTACTATGGCTAGCTGAAGCACTTCAAAGAACTTAGAACCAGAGCACTGTATTAAAACAGAGGGTTCCTAGGCATACAGCATAAAAAAATTTGAAACTAAAACGGCTTACCTTTGCTGCAACCCTATGAAAATGAAGGTTGGTTTTGTTTATACAACATACAAAAATCAGCCATTAATAATAATAATAATAATAAGTGATGCCATCATCACTTACTTGCCGATGTGCTGGAATTAGACGTATTTTCAGTTTCTCTAATATATCCTGTGGCTCTCTTGATATTTGCCTCGAAAAGCTATTTCCAAAATATTTGCAATCCACCCACGAACATCTTGTTTATTTCGAGTATTTTGGTCCTTTGGGTACTTCTACCCTTACCACAGAGCCCATAGTTTCTTAAAGCTTCCAGGAACTTCCTTCTTCCCTTATTTCTACCTTCCCCTCCTACTCTCTTGAAATACGTTAGTCTTGAAGTTGCTTTTGAAAGCTAAAAGTCACAAGCAGGCTAACTCCACCACCCTGTAGATACTTGCACCAAGGGTATGGGGAGGGTTACTTTTTTACCCGTCAAAAAAAAAAAAAAGTGAGAGCGGGATGGGGGTGGTATCCGGGAGCACCGCCTTTTAGCAGCAAAGACTGAAGAGACCAGGCATCTGTAGCAGCAGCAGCAGCAGCAGCAACCGCAGCAAGAGAAGAGGCAATGTAGTTCTGCCTGGGTGGCTACAGCTGTGTCCAGAAGCGCTGTCCATCCCCGCCGGTGCTGAATTAAAGGACTGGTGAAACACCAGCCAGATCCAGGTCTCCTCTTACCTCCACAGATGACAGCAAGTGGTGTACGTATCTTCCTGCTTTCCTCTCTCAGCTGCTTTACGGATGTGTAAGGGATAAATCTTTTCCCCAAACAGTATTATTATCGTGAATATTTGGACCACAACGTGCTGATCTTTTTCCTGATTCCGAAAGAAGAAATTATGTGAAAATAAGACGTGAGATTCTCGTGACTTTTCAACTGTCCAGAGAGAGTTTCCTGTATTGATTGAAATGAAAGGTTATTGAAAAATACACACACACACACACACACACACGCACACACACAGATAGACACACACGGAGGGTGAAAGAGCGAGAGAGGAGGAGGAAGAGGGAGAGAAGAGGGAGGGAGGAAAGGAGGGAGGGAGGAAGAGAGAGAGAGAGAGAGAGAGAGAGAGAGAGAGAGAGAGAGAGAGAGAGAGAGAGAGAGAGAGAGAGAGAGAGAGAGAGAGAGAGAGATGTTTAGGCGAAAAAAACTCAGGGATCTTTTTAAAACTTGAATATCTAATTACCCAAATGAAGCTGAGCTATTTTGGAACCTTGAGAGGTCTTGAATACCAAACTGGCAAATCATTTCAAAAATTGGAAGAATCCAGTATGAAAGCCCTAGAATTCGAATCCTTCAAGAGCTTTCCGGTTTTGCTTCAGTCCCCACGGAGCCATGGAACAGAAATTAAATGGTATTGTAGAGAAGCAAGATGTCTTGTCACTAATATATTTAAACGGATCAGGACCTAGTATAAAATAAATCAGGGGCAAATGGAAGAATCTCAGCAGACGCGTACACAAGGCTCTTAGTGCGGGGGAGGGGGGAAAAGGAGGAGGGGACCTTTAAAGAACAGCAAAATGACTTAAAAATCGTCAAGACTGAGTTTCCCGGGCCTCACTGGTGGTGCCTAGCAGTGTGTACGTTGATACTTGGAAACGCAGGGGCGCATACAAGGGCTTAAGCAAGGGCTCTAGGTAGGAAGTCACTCCCTATACAGCTCAGGTAATAGACCCATTGGGTAGGGTACAGACGAATTAAGCAAACTGCTCATTTGGTGGGAGGGATCGACATTTTCTGTTCCTTTAAAATCTGGTCATAGCCAGTCTCTTTCCTCTTTTCCTCTCCTCCCACCTTTCTGGAGTTGTAGCTGCCTCCTCTATAGTCGAGAAAGCCCAGATCTTTCAGAAAGGTTCGCTTTAAACCATGCTATATAACTTCCCCTCATTATCTGATCCCCACTTGCATTTCTCTCCCAATGAAGTCAATAGGCAGATGAGGAAATTTGCTTCACAGTAACGCCGTTCTACATTGGACATTCGGATTTGTTGTCCTGAAGTAAGACGTGGAGAGCAAAAAAAAAACCACGAGAAGACCACTGATTCAGCTGTGCTTAAGCTATGATGAGGTATTGAGACGAGAATATAAGGCAAAATATATAATAAGGGCGATGCTAATGAATAATTACAGAAATTTAAAACCTTCAAAGTTTTATTTCATTTATTTATTTTAACATTTGCAGGAAAGATAAGGAGACAGAGCTCCCCGCATCTTTCCGCTGTCAGAAGTCTTGCAGTTTTCCGCACTAGAAGAATATTTCCAGGTTCCAGAGGGAAGCGGAGGAGGAAAAGGGGTGGGTGCAAAGCTGTTCTCTTTTCAGTTATAGGCTGCAAGAAACCTACATCTATCCAGTCAGCACACTCCCCTAGCTGATTTTTCAGTCCTCTCTCTCTAGAATTCCTACATTAAAGGGTGAAATAGTTGAAATTTTGCTTACCTTTTGCATTTCAGTTAATGATTAGGAACTTGTGCTCCCCAACCCCGCCTCCTCCTCTGGAGCTCTCGCTATTAATGGGCAGCTGGTCAGGGGATATTTCTTTTCCAAGCCTCTTCCTACTTAATACTGGGCATGAGGGGAGACTTCTGCCTGGTTCATTTGAATGAAGTTAACTGATTTCTTCCATGAGAAATGTGAGTGAGCACTTGGCAATGCACACACTAAGGGAACCGAGCAGGCAGTTTAGCCACTGAGGAAACAATTTCTCTTATGTTTTCTTTAGGTTTTAAACCTTACCCTTTATCTTTAGCGGAGATTCCTTCATTACGCCAGTGACACCAGGAACAGTATCCAGCTGTACCATGCTTTTTTATTTTTTTTTTTCCCGAGAGAAGGAAGAATGATTTCCACGTGGGAATAGGCCATGCTAATTTCTGATTCACTTCATAATACAGACGCTATGTGGAGCTGCATAAACAGGAAATGCTCAGAGAAGGCAAAGTTGATTAACAATCTACACAAAGAGTGACTGGGATTAATGGGCACTATTAAAAGCTATAAATGAGTTTCTTTGAAACCACATTCCAGAGTTGCAGCACAGCCTCATTGAGAAATCCTTGGCCCACACTATGTATTTGTTATTTGAACCTAACTGGAAAGGGATAGTTCCACTTTACAATTCATTTGAAAACATGCAGATTGTTAAGAGTTATGCTAAATGGATTTTTTTTCCTCTTGTAGTTCATGAAGCATGTGTGTTAAGCAACAGTACACATTCATGGCTTTCTAAATTGCCTTATGCTATAAAAATTTTTCTTATGAATTCATCATAAATTTAAATCTCTACTCCTCAAGCCCAACTTCAGAAAGAGTCATATTTACCTTTGTTAATTTCAAAATAAGTAGATCTCCACGGAATTGATTTCCTCTTTAAAGGTGTTCCATATCCACCACACCCCTCCCACCACTACTTTTCATAGACTGCTATAAAATATTTCAACTACACGGTTGTTTTTGTTCCCCACCACAGTTTTCTTCTGACTTCTAAAAAAGTGAGTAATCAGAAAACCAAGGCTTGCTTGCATTTAAGATGAAGAACTGAAGTGTAAAGATGTTACTAATTGAAAGCATACACACTAGATTATTCACCCTCAGAACAACAGATTTTTTTCTCCCTTCTGAACATTGATTGATGTTAACTTGGAGAGAGTTGTCTGTAAACCAACCAAAGAAAAAGCTGTTCTATCATGCAGACAGTAAAGAGGTTTGATTAATTCGAACTGTCAGGTCCAGGATGAATGAAGCTTTGTAGTTTTTTCCCCCTCCACAAAAGCAAAACCCTCCCTGTACTTTCTCTTAACTAAGTTTGTTGAGTAATCAGTTATACAAATTAAGAAGAACAAAAGTAAATGGATTTTCAGTTCTGATCCAGAAAATGTAGCAACATCAGACTCATTATAACAAAATGTATTAAAAATTCAATTTAAACAGAAAGTGGTACTGTTAATAAATTAATAAATGTCATTAAAAACTAAATGCATGCAAGGGCAGAGCCAAGATGGTGGAGCAGAGGAAGCAATCCAAATGAATTCTCTTGGAATTCCCTCCAAACAACTTGAAAATAACTTGTGAAAGCAATTCCTGGAACAGCATAGCAAAAAAGAAAAAAAAAAAGTCAGAGTGAGTCATTTTTTTCCAGCGCAACACAACTTAGGAAGTAATCAGGAGAAGTCTGTGACTCCAGGATGGGGCTATCCCAGAGCACATGTGGGCAAGAGGGCAACATCAGTGGCGGTCCTTGGAGGTATCTGCAACAGTGGCATTAGTAGCTTTGGTATCTCTGAGCCCAAAAATGTTAAGAGGAGAAGATAATTTATCAGAGAGTCCAAGGCACAGAACCAGGTGCTGTTTGAACACCTACTTTGCCACATATAATTTTGGTTGCAGTTACAAGGTTGAAAGGAGCATTTATGGTCTCTCACAAGGGAGCAAGGTCTCTGGTTGTAGTTTAAAAGTAAAGGAAAACACTAGCATTTCTTGTTACAGAGGAACAGGGGCCCTTTCATGGTACAGGCTGGAGCACAGACTAGGAAAACAGTGACCATAATTCTCCCAGGATAAATATAATGGAAAAACCAAAAACTTGTAAATTCCCAGAACTAGCTCTAAAAACAGCTTCATGAAAAAGACAGAAGCATTGCATAGTACCTTTCCATCCCTAAGTGAGTGGAGCTCAACTTGAAGTTTAGCTTAAAGTTAAAAGTTGAGAAATATACTGAGAAAATAACAGCAACAACAGAAAGAATCTGGCCATAAAAATATACTGGGGTGGTGAGAAAGTTCAAGAAACAAAATCAGAAGAAAACAATGTGAAAATATGTAACAGCAAAGTCTTAATTTCTTAAAAAATCGTGTACAATCTCAACAACAATTCACAGAAAAAATAAAGAAAAAGATAAGAATAGAAGAAATATGAGAAAAGAGCGATACAAGAACATTATGAAAAGAAAATTAGTAGTTTGGCCAAAGAAGCACAGAAAAATACTGAAGAAAATAATGCCTTTGAAACGGATTTGACTAATTGGTGAAAGCAGAAGGACAATTTCACTGGAGAAAAGGATACCTTAGAAAGAAAAACTGGCCAAATGGAAAAAGAGCAACAAAAACTCAATGAAGAAAATAATTTCTTAAAAATTAGAACTGAGCAAGTACAAACTAATGACTCCATGAAACGTTAAGAAGCAATAAAACAAAGTAAAAGAATAAGAGAAAAACAGAAGAAATGTGAAATATTTCTTTGGAAAAAAAACAACTGGAAAGGAAAATAGATTGAGAAGAGAACATTTAAGAATTATTAGACTACCTGAAAGTCATCACACGCACACACACACACACACGCACACACACACACACACACACCCCACAGCCTAGATATCATATTTCAAGAATTTACTAGGGGGAAATGCTCAGATATCTTAGAAATTGAAGATAAAATAGAAATTTGAAAGAATGCATGATCACCTCCTGAAAAAGATCCCCAAATGAAAACTCTTAGGAATGGTATAGCCAAATTCCAGAGCTCCCATTTCAAGGGGAAAATATCACAAGGAGCCATAAAGAAACTATTCAAATATTGTAAAACCAGCTAGGATAATACAAGATTTAGCAATTTTTCAATAAAGGGCAGAAGGCACCTGAAATGCGATATTATGGAAAGCAAAGAGGTTCACAACCTTACCCATTTACCTTTACAAGCAAGAGTAAATTACTCAGCAAAAGTGAGGATAAACCTTCAGAGGAAAAATAAGTATTTAATGGAGTAGAGAACTTTTGAACAGTAGAGAACTTTTGAACATCCCTGATGAAAACACCAGAGATGAATAGAAAATTTGTCATTCAAACACAAGACTCAAGAGAAGAATAAAATAAAAAGTGAACATCAAAGAGAAATAAGGGACTGCATAAGGTTAAACTGTTTATATTCTTATATTGGGAAATGATAGATATAACTTCCAAGAACCTTATAATTATCAGGGTAGTTAGAAAAAGTCTACATAGACAGAAGGCATGGGAGTGAGTCAATTATTTTGGGATGATCTCAAAAATTAAGTGGTGAGAAAGAGAGATGCACTGGGAGAAAGGGGAAAGGAAAAGGAGAATGAGGGTTATTTCACATGAGAGAGGTAGGCAAAGAAGAGCTTCTGTGGTGGTAAAAATGATGGGGTGGGTTTTTAGGCAAGACTTAAACCTAATGCTCATTTGAATTGATTCAAAAAGAGGGAAAATATAAACACATGTATATGTATGTATGTGTGTATGTATGTAAATACATATGCATATATACACATGCATGCATACATACTTACACACACATACACACAGATAGAAATCTACTTTATCCAACAGAGTAGGAGGAGAAAAGATAAAAGAAAGGAGGGTAGTGATAAAAAGGAGAGTAGATTAAGGGAGGCAGTGGTCAGAGGGAAAAGAAACTTTTGAGGGCAGATAGGGTAAAAATAGAAAGAAAAATAAACAAAAAAATAGGATGGAGGGAATTGCACAATTAGTAATCACAAATGTGAATGGGTTAAAGTCACCCTTAAAGTAAAAACAAATGCCAGAATGGTTTAGAAACAAGAATGTTATGGATTGCTTTCTTTGTTTGTTTTTTTGTTTTTGTTTTTACAAGAACACACTTGAAACAGAAAGATACATATGGAGTTAAAACAAAAGACTGGAGCAAAATCTATGTCTCAGTTGAGATTGAAAAAAGTCAGGGGAAGCAATTATGATCTCAGATATATCAAAAGCAAAATAGATTCAATTAAAAGATAATCAGGGAAACTACATTTCGCTAAAACATACTTTAGACAATGAAGTAGCATAAAATATTTTAGGGGAAGTTTCCTTGATAGAGGCCTGATTTCTCTAAGGTATTAAAAACTGAGTTAAATTTACAAAAATAAAAACTATTCCTCAATTGATAGTCAAATGATATAAACAGGAAGTTTTTAGAAGAAATCAAAGTTATCTATAGTTATGAGAAAATGCTAGAAATTAGTATCAAATAAATGGTTTGAAAAAACTCTGAGGCAACATGTCACACCCATCAGATTGATTAACATGAAAGAAAAGGAGAAGGACAAAAGTTTGAGGGGATATAGAAAAACGGGTATATTAATGAACTGTTGTTGGTGTTGTGAATTCGTCTAAAAATTTTGCAGAATAATTTTGAACTATGAACTATTTTATAGTTCCAAAGAGCTATAAAACTGTGCTGATACAGCAATAGTATTACCAGACCCCAAAGAGACAAAAGGAAAAAGGATGTATATGAAAAAAACTCTATAGAGGTTTTTTGGTGTTATCAAAGCATTGGCAAGCCCATCATTTGGAGAACGGCTGAACAAGCTGAGGTGTATGATTATGATAAAATACTATTATGCTTAAGGAAATGACAAAGGAGATGCTTTCAGAAAATTCTAAGTGTACCCATATCAATTGAAGCATAAAGAACAGAGTAGAAGCAGGAGATCATTGTAGACAGCAAAAGCAATATTGTAGAAATGAGCAATTGTGGAAAATAGCTATTTTTATCAATATAATGATCCAAGACAATTCTGAAGGTCTCATGATGAAAAATGCTACTCACATGCAAAAGGAAAAATGATTATTATGAGAGCAGATTGAAGCATATTTCTTTTTTAAATTCTAATTTATTTATTTTCAATTTTCATTTCCACAAGATTTTGAGTTCCAAATGTTCTATCCATCTCTCTTCTCTGCCCACCACAAGACAGCATACATTCTGATCACCACTTCCTGCAATATATCCTCCCTTCTATCACACCCCTATCTTCTCTTATCCCTATCCCCTCTATTTTCTTGGAATACAAGATAGATTTCTATAACCCATTGCCTGTATATTTTATTTCCCAGTTGCAAGTGAAAACAATATTTAACATTTGTTTTTAAAACTTTGAGTTTCAATTTCTCTCCTTTTTCCCTCCCCACATATCCCCATTGAGAAGGCAAGCAATTCAATTTATGTTATGCACGTGTAGTTGTGTAATAGGCTTCCATAAAATTCATGTTGTGGAAGACTATGGTTCCCTCCATCCAATCCTCCCCCCCCCCATTTATTCTACTCTCTCTTTTGACCTCATCCCTCCTCCAAAGAATTAGCTTCTAATTACACCCTGCTCCCATTTGCCCTGCCTTTTATCATCTCTCCCCACCACCCTCTGCTTATGCCCTTCTTCCCTACTTTACCATAGTATAAGATAGTGTTTCATAGCAAATTGAGTATGCATGTTATTCCCTCCTTAAGCCAAATGTGATGAAAGTAAGGTTCACTTTTTTCTTTTCAGCTCCTCTCTCTTCCCTTGCATTGAAAAAGCTTTTTCTTTACTCTTTTATTTTAGAGATAATTTTTCCCATTCTATTTTTCCTTTTCTCCTCACAAAATATTCCTCTCTCACCATTTAATTTTGTTTTTTTAGATATCATCCCTTCATATTCAACTCACCCTGTGCCCTCTGTCTACATGCATATAATCCCTCCAACTACCCAACGCTGAGAAAAGTCTCAAGAGTTACAAATGTTACCTTTCCACGTAGGAATGTAAACAGTTTAACTCTAGTAAGTCCCTCATAATTTCTCTTTCCTGTTTACTTTTTCACGCTTCTCATGATTCATGTGTTTGAAAATCAAATTTTCTATTCAGCTCTGGTCTTTTCATCTAGAGAGCTTGAAAGTCCTCTGTTTCATTGGATGAACATTTTCCCCTGAAGTATTATACTCAGTTTTGCTGGGTAGGTGACTCTTTGTTTTAATCCTAGTTCCTTTGATTTCTGGAATATCATATTCCAAACCCTGTGATCCCTTAATGTAGAAACTGCTATATCTTATGTTATACTGATTGTATTTCCACAATATTTAAATTTTTTCCTTCTGGCTGCTTGCATTATTTTCTCCTTGCCCTGGAAGCTCTGAAATTTGGCTACAATATTCATAGAAATTTTCCTTTTGGAAAATTATGAGAGCAGATTGAAGCATATTTCTTTTTTTAATTCTAATTTATTTATTTATTTTTAATTTTCAGCATTCATTTCTGGCAGCTCCAGAATTTGTTTTTCAGGAGATGACCAGGGGATTCTATCAATATTGATTTTATACTGTGGTTCTAAAATATTGGGGCAGATTTCTTGATAATTTCTTGAAAGATGATGTCTAGGCTCTTTTTTTTATCATAACTTTCAGGTAGTTTCATAATTTTTATATTGTCTCTCCTCGATCTATTTTCCAGTTTAGTTGTCTTTCCAATGAGATATTTCACATTGTCTGCTATTTTTCATTCTTTTGATTTTGTTTTATGATTTCTTGATTTTTCACAAATCATTGGCTTCCATCTGCTACATTTTAATCTTTAAGGAATTAGTTTCTTCAGCAAGATTTTGGACCTCCTCCATCTGGCTAATTTTGATTTTTAGGGCATTCTTCTCTTTATTGACTTTTTGGATCTCTTTTGTCATTTGGATTAGTCTGTTTTTATGCAATGTTATTTTCTTTAATATTTTTTGGGTCTCCTTTAGCAAACAATTGACTTGTTTTTCCTAATTTTCTTCCATCACTCTAATTTCTCTTCACAATTTTTGCTCTGCTTCTCTTACTTGATTTTCACAATCCTTTTTGAGCTCTTCCATGGCCTGAGACCAATTCATATTTTTCTTGAAAGCTTTGGATGTAGGAGCTTTGACTTTGTTGTTTCCTTCTGATTATATGTCTTGATCTTCCTTGTCACCAAAGTAAGATTCCATAGTCTGATTCTTTTTTTCAGTATTTGCTCATTTCCCCAGTCATTTCCTCGACTTTTGAATTCTTTGTCAAGGTACATCTCTGCTTCTATTAGGGGTTGGAGGGTATACTGGGAGCCACTTGCTTCCTCCACATTCTGTGGGCCTGGAGCTCCAGAAACAGTTGCTATCTCTGCCCCTGATGCTCCTTTGACTTCTGGGCATTCCTTCACTCCCTGCTCCTCTGTTGCCCTGGGGCTGGGGCCAGACCACTCCACTCTGCCACACTACTCCCACAGGCTTTCTACACTGACCTTCCAATTTTTTCTCCGCATTTGGGGTCCTGAAGTCTGGAATCCAGAACAGATGTGAGAGATTCAATCTCCCCAAGGCCTCCTCAGGATGTGTGAGTGCCAGCGTTGCCCACACTGGACTATGCCCTGCCTCTTACATGGCACAATATACACTTCCTTGTGACCTTCTGGGCTGTATTGAGCTGGAGATTTGCTTCACTCCATCATTCTATAGGTTCTGCAGCTCCAGAATTTGTTTAGAGAGATTTTTTAAAGATATATGGCTGGGCTGGGGACAGTTCTCTAAAAAGTGGGTGCTGTTACTCTGCCATCCTTACTCTACCCCTCTGAAGTACCTTTCTTTCACTTTCTTTTTCTTGATTTTTTTGTGACATGGCTAATATGAAAAGATATTTTGATGATTTCACAGGTAAAATTTATATCATAGTACTTACCTTCCAAATTGGTTTGAGAGGGGCAATACGGTATTCATATAAAAAAGTTAAAATATGTAAATTATAAATGGGAAAAACATAGCAAGTGTAAATATAGATTAGACAAAGCAAATAATTTTACTGAGGTATTAGATAACTGCCCCATAAATTCTAGTCTATATCTAAAGTTTATTAAAACTAGTGTCTGATTCTGACATGTAGATGAGTCTCTATGTGCTTTATGAAGCACCCAGAATCAAAGATAGAACCAAAATTTAGAAGCAAAGAGAGAGTTTTAATAGAACTCTACCAACATTCCCCTCTAACAATCTTTCAAATAATAAGTCAAATTTAATTCAAAGGTAATGTAACTATCAAAAGGTCAGGTTGAAATATTTTTTAGCACAAGGGGTCAGATTGAAAGTTTTTGTCATTGGAATGAAGACTGGCCTTAGTGCAATCCAGCAGACATGTCAGCTATGGGGACTAAGGTGCAATATTGGCAGAAATACCAAGAGCTTTCACTACCCAGAGATAATAAGGGAATTGGATCACTGGTCAAAAAGAGATTACCAGGGACCACTGTGCACAGAACCAAAAATAGATTGGCAACTCACTTGTCCATTACCAAATTTCCAGGGCAAAAGGGGAATTACCATGTTTGCATTAGCAAGTGATCAGGGCCTCTACCTGAGTAAGGACCAGAGTGGAGACCAGGAGGTCACACCACTTTGGAAGCACCAAAAACTGCAGAGCAGGAGGTAGAACCAAGTGATAGAATAGATACAGGGACTTACCTGAGGTCTCCCAAATGCATCTCCAGAAACTTTAAAACAACTCCTCAAATCAAATTCTGGAGAGGCAGAACAAACAAAAAGAAGGGATAAAACAATATTGCAGCCCAGGACAAAGTAGTAGTAAGGACGATGTTGGAGTGCCAGCAACAGGACTCGGAGGCAATTCATGAACAGCAAGAGCAGCTTGAGATCCTTGAACCCACATATGAGGGTGTGACAATTAGTTATAAAGAGATTACAGGGGAACATTTGAAGGTACTTGGTGTGGGATCCTGTTGCAATCCTCAAACCAGGTTGCTATCCCTGAGCTAATAGGAACCCTAGGTCACTAACATTTCTGGCTGCGTGGTGCAAGGGTCACAGTTTAAGAATGAAGAGTGCTTATGGTTCCAGACATAACAGAACACAGGTCTAGAAAAGAGTAACAACACCTCTTCTTAGATCATTCCACTTTGGGAGACCCCAAAACCTGAAAACCAACAGAATTTACCCTGAAAACAGTAGCAAGAAAGGTCTGAGGCTTGGAATGGTACTCCTTTGTCTCTAGGAACAGAGTTTAACTTCAGTAGAAAGTTACAGGTCAAGAAATAAGCTAGAAAAATAAGCAACCAAGATCAAGATATTAGAGCAAATAAAGTTAATATAATGACAGGGAAGATTGAGACAAAAAACTCAGGAGAAAGAAAGAAAAAACAGGTACATGCAAAGCTTCAAAAAAATGAATGGGTCTTAGGTCAAAAAGAATTCTTGGAGATCTCAAAATGAATTTTAAAAAACAAATAAGGATAATCCAAAGTAAAAACATGGATTTTGATCTCAATTGTCAGACTTTTAAGACTTTCTAAAAAAACAGCTTTGAAGATTTGATATACATGAGCCAGGAGAAGCATAAGATACACACCAAAGACGGATGACAAGTAATTCAGCAAGGACAGACCATTTACTTTTTATATACGCAAAATGCAAAATGTGTGTCTAAGATTCTTATTAATAATTGGGTAGCTCATAAGAAAGATTGAGGTAAATCTAGGTATATGAATTTAAAAAGTAAAACGATTAGGAACAGCTAACAGAGGAATTATTTTGTACAAATGAGATGTAAGAGGAAGAATTGAATACAGAGGAATTAGTAAAGGAAGAAGGGCTAATAATTCTGATAACCTACTTTCATCAGGAAAGGGTTTAAGAAGTAGCAATGTAGTCTTCCAAATTCAGAAAAAAATAAAATGGTAAGGAGGTAGGGAGAGTGGAGAGGACAAGGGGGGATCTTTAAAGGAGAGAGTGAGGGAACAGGTCAAAGGGGGTAGAGAAGTTTGTTTAGATTAATGGAAATGGGAGGATAAGGAGGGATATCAAAAAAGGAGGGTGAGAGAATAAGTTATAGGAGGCTATAGAAAGGTCTTTAGATTTGTGGAAATGGGAAGGTAAGGGAGGGATTATTGGAGGGAGTAGGTAAGTAATAAAAGGGTAAGGTAGCAGGTAGAAGTAAAATAAAGGAGGCAGGAAGGATAGGAAAAAGATAAGCAGAAGCACAAAAAACAAAGATTAGGAGTAGAATGTATTTGGTAAAGTATATGTCTATATATGTATGTATATATGCACATATTTATGGTTATAGAGCAATATATGCACACTTCATTGTGGGAGGTGGGGGGAAAAGAGCAAAGTAAAAAAAATGCACAGCAAAGAACAAAAGAAAACTTACAAGGAAGTAAAGAAAAGATGGACAACTCTCAACACAACATGTAGTACTTATCATAAAGGCTTTCTTGAAATGCCAATTTATTGTTACATATTTTGAATCCTCTCTTATGTTTTGCCATGCATGTGACTTGCTATTTCCTCCCTTTCTTACTTTGTATTTAAGTACTAATATTTAAGTTTGTGATTTTTTTTTGTTTCTTTTCTATATTTTGTATTTGTGTTCTGGAATTTGTGTCTAAAATAAAATTTAAGATAAAGAAAAAATAAGAGGGGTAGAAGAAAATTAAAAAAAGATTGATACAAGAGAATTATGAAATAAGAGTCAGAAGCTCAGTAAAGGAGGTATTACAGTACTGATGAAAATAACTACTTAAAAAAGAGAATTGCCTAAATGGTAAAAGAGACACAAAAGTCAACTGAAAGGAAGAACTCCTTAAAAAAAGAATCTGCCAAATGGAAATAGAGGTACAATATTCATTGAAGAAATGGACTCCTTAAAATAAAATTAGCCAAATGCAAAGGGAGGTACAAAAACTTGGAGGGAAAAAAGAAAACAATTCTTCAAAAATTAGAACTGGGAAGTGCAAGGTAATGACTCCAGGAGAAAAAATGAAGAAAAAAAAACCTCATTAAAAAAGTGACCTGGAAAATACATTGAGGAGAGATAACCTAACCAATTAAAAACATGCCTAGATATCGTATTTCAAGAATTTGTCAGAGAAGGATGCCCAGATACCCTAGAAATAAAAGGTAAAATAAAAATGGACAGAATGCACCAATCACCTCCCAAAAGGGATCCGTAAATGAAAACTCCTAGGAATGGTATAGCCAAATTGCAGAACTCCCATGTCAAGGAGACAATGTCACAAGAGTCAGAAAGAAATCATATATATATATATATATATATATATATATATATATATATATATATATATATATATATATATATATATATAATTTGCTATTATAGAGGGCGAAGGAGTTAGGAATACCACCAAGAATAAATTCCCCAGTGAGTGTAATCCTTCAGGGGGGAAATGCATATTTAGTGGAGTATAGAACTTTTGCCCATTCCTGATGAAAAGACCAGAATTAAGAGAAAATCTGACTTTCAAATACAAGACTCAAAAGAATCATTAGAGTGGTAAACATTAAAGCAAAATTATAAGGGATTTGATAAAATTAAACTGTTTACATTTCTACATGGAAAGATATTTGTAACTCCTAAAAACTGCATCATTATTCAGATGGTTAGAAGGAGTATAACTAAATACAGATATGACCACAAAGCAATGATTTCAAAAGATAAGAACGAAGTGTGAGAAAGAGAGAGGCACTAAGAGGAAAGGGAATGGTAGAATGTGAGAAATTATTTCACATAAAACAGGTAGAAGAGATAATGGTGGAGTTGTGGGTGATGTTTGAATATTACTCTCATCAGATTTTTCTCAAAGAATGAATAACATACAAACTCAGTTGAGAATAGAAATATGTCTTTTTCTACAGGGATGTAAAAGAAAGATATAGCAGAAGGTGGTCAGTGATAGAAGAGAAAGTGGGTTGGGAGAGGTGATGGTAAGAAGCAGAACATACTTTTGAGGAGGACAGGGTAAAAGGAGATAGGATAAACAGGGATGGAGGAGTTAGGATAGAGGAACATATATAGTTAGCAAACACAACTGTAAATGTGAATAGGAAGAACACACCATAAAATGGAAATGGACAGCAAAGTGGATTAAAAAACAGAATCTGGCAATATGTTGATTACAAGAAACACACTTCAAGCAGAAAGACACACACAGAGCAAAGGTAAAGGACTGGAAAAAAATGTATTATGCTTTAATTGGTATAAAAATGCTAGGGTAGCAATTGTGCAAAAACAAAAATAAGTCTAAATAAATGATATAAGCAGGAAAACTATGTTTTGCTAAAAGGCAGCATCGACATTGAAGTATTATCGGTACTAAACAAATATGTACCAAATAGCATATTATCCAAATGTTTAAAGTAAAAGTTAAATATGATGCAGGAGAAGAAATATGTTGCAGGAGAAGAAAAGCAAAACTATCTCACGAGTGTCTTCAGCATTCCCCTCTCAACTAGAAAAAAAAATGTTATGAATAAATAAACAAAGAAGTGAAGAACATGAATAGAATTTTCAAAAAGGTGGGTGTGATAAACACCTGGAGAAAATGGAATGACAATGGAAAGGAATATACCTTTTTCATAGTGGTACATGACATATACAGAAAAATTGATCGTGTATTAGGGCACAGAAATCTCACACAGAAATGAAGAAAAGCAGAAATATTAATTGCATCATTTTCACATTATAATGCAATAAATTTCATCTAGAGTCATAGAAACAGATTAAAAATTAATTGAAAACTTAATAAATAAACCATAAAGAATAAGTGGGACAAAAGACAAATTATAAACACAGTTAACGATTTCATTAAAAATAATGCAACAAAATGCAGGGCTAAGATGGTAGAATAAAGGCAGGGATTCACCTGAGCTCTCCCCCAAAATACATTTAAAGAATGAGTCTAAACAACTTCTAAAGTAGCAGAACACACAAAAAATAGAGTGAAAAATATCCTAGCTCAACAGGTCAACAGGAAAGGCCTTAAAAAAGAGAGGGAACTGAGTCAAATTTATAACAAAATAAGTCATTTCTTATTGATAAATTGTTAAAAGATATGATCAGACATTTTCAGATGAAATTAAAACTTTATGTAGTCTCCTAAAAATGCTCTAAATAACTTCTAATTAGATAAATGAAAATTAAAACAACTCTGCTTTACCACCTCACACCTATCTGATTAGCTAATATCTGAGAAAAGGAAAATGCTCAATGTTGGAGAAGACATAGGGAAATTGAACACTAAAGAATTACTTGTGGATTTGTGAACTTATTCCCCAAGGGTTATACAATTGTGCATATTCTTTGATCTAGCAACACCCCAATTAGGTCTATATCCCATTGAAATTAAAGAAGAAGAATAAAGAACCCATACATGCACAAAATTTATAGCAGCTCATTTACTGGTAGCAAGGAATTGTTAATTGAGGGGAATGCCTCAACCAAGGAATAGCTGAACAGATTGTAGCTTATGTTTGTGACAGAATATTATTTTCCTGTAAGAAATTATGGGGCAGGGGGTTAGTTTCAGAAAAAAAAATCTGGAAATTATTATATGAACTGATGCAAACTGAGGAGAGCAAAAGCAGCAGAAGATTGTGCACAGGAATCACAGATTTACAATGCTGATCAAATGTGCAAAAGTTAGCTACTCTGATCAATACAATGATGTAAGATAATTCCAATGGGTTCATGATGAAAAGCTATATCCACATCTTGAGACAGAACAGACAAACTGTGTGCAAATTGAAACATACTTTCCTACTTTTTGAAACATGATTAATATGGAAATGTTTGCATGTAAAATAATCAGATCGATTCTGTGTCTTTTAAAAATTAATCTCATGTAAAACTGACTGATTTTGTCTAAAAACTGCATAACTTTTGGTTCTTTTTCTCTGAACTTCAGAAATTTATTTGGAATGTAATGAGTTAAGTTTAGAAATCTTGCTCTCTTGTTAATCACTGTTCTGTTTTGGGGTTAAGGAAATCTGTTACCTTTGAAGAATGAAGGTGTACAGCAGGAAGTCTAATCTAATATCTTTATAATCTATCCTTCAAGGATGTCTCATTTGTTATCCAAAGAAGTCTAGTCGACTATCTCTAATTTTGCAAGTGAATTCAAGCAATGAGCATTTCATAGTCATAGGAGGGAAGAAGTATTACTAGCCCTTCATTCCTAATTTCCAATCACTCATATTTTTTCCTATGTCTCCTCCCTAACCTGCCATTGATTTTTGCCATTTATGATGTCAAGTTCTTTTAACCAATCATAACTCTCCCACCACCCATGAAGTCCTATTCTTTGTTCTGTACTCCCCCAAACCATAAAAAAGAGCTGTTCCCCATCATGAGAGCTTAACTTTGTTAAGGAAGCTGAGATCCAATTTGTTGGTAAATTTCCACTTTCCTAATAAATTGATCAGGCTCAGAACTTTATGCCTCATTTTACCTTATTTTCATTTACATGACTTTACATTTATAATGGATATAATGTTACTTGCTTTTTTAGTTGATGGGGTAGAACCTGAAGTGAGAAAATTTGAAACTGAATATTTCTTTAATGAATGTTAAAAAAAATTAAAAAGGAAGTAGCTTTGTTCTCTGAAAACTTCATCTTTTTCCCTTCCATATGTAATATGGTAAAACAGGAATGATATCTCAATTCCCCTCATGTTTGTTTTTTCTTGCTCTTTGACACTTTGATAACCTTTGAAGGATAAAGGAGGAGGTGAATTTTCTACACATCTAAATATTCTTCTTGTACTTTCATGGACAAAAAGATAAATGTCTTCTGAATTTTTTTCCCTTTCTTATACTGCTCTTTCATTGTGTTCTTGGTAATATGATGGCTACTTGTCTATCTCTATTTTTTTAATCTTCTTTTCTCCCAACCCCATAAAATGAGTGCCCCATAATAATCTGTTCTCATATACTTTACCCTCTTTCTACTTGAAGGAGCAATACACTCTGATGTAAAGACAGAAGTTATGTGACAAGACAAACAAAAACAACTGCCAGTTACACTCAAACTCTGATAGAGAAAGGTCAGGACTCTGAATCCGAGAATGCCAGGAATAGCATTGCTCTACCCTCCCATGCCAAAGGTTCTACTTCTAGCCTAGCCCAATGAAATCTGCCAATTTCCTCTGCATGTATTGCAGCCACAATTCCTCAAAACAGTTCATCATCAGAAATGGATATGGTTTTGTCAGCTAAAATAATATTAAATATGTATTCCCATCTGCTTTGACAATGAACCTGAAAGGAATCTTTCCATCTGATTTATAGCTGAATCATATATCATTATCATTGTATATGATAATTAAATTTCCCCTTTAGAATGCATACTCCTTAAAAGCAGGGTCTGTCTAGTTTATTCTTTATATCCACAATGATTAACAAAGTACTTTCCATATAGAAAACACTATTAGCATTTTTTAAAATTCATTCACTATATTTTGTTCCTCCTGTATCTCAATTACTCTAAAAGACTCTTTATAGATAGCTAGTAAATTTGTAAATCTAATGGAAATCACACCTAAAAGTTTCAATCTCACAGTTCTAAACTAGGATAGTAAATCTTCATTGAAATTCACCTCAGAATAAACATGAACAATACAGAACTCATTGTCCTTTCAACTCCCTTGCTTCTATGGATGGTACCAAAATCTTAGAAGTCTTCTAGGTTTAAAAACTTTGCATCATATTTGGCTATTATTCTCCCTCATCACCTGCGTCCTACCAAATATCACCATTTTGCTTTTGCAAGGCGTCATACTCCCCCAATACTGGATCAAGACTTTGTTGTCTGTAGTTTATTCTTTAAAAAATAGCTTCCTATTAAGTCTTCTTGCTTCTAGTTTTTCACGTTTTTAGCATCTTTCATATTGAGATCATCCTCCTAATTTAATGGCCTTGTCCATGTAATCTTTAACATCAGAATCTTTCATTTATCATCTGTCTGCTTCAGTTTTCTCATCTGAAAATAGCACTCACATCCCAGGGTTATGCATATGAAATAAGGATATCTGTAAAGTTCCTTCCAAATATCAAAGCATTAGAAAGATGCTAGATATCACAGTAATCATCAACATTAACTAGAATACAACTTTTAGTGAGTCTCCAATATCTAGGATATGTAAATTGACATTTAAAGACTTCTTCAATCTGGGTTAAAAATATATTTATATTAATACTTCTTTATGCATGTTACTTTTTTACCTTTATATTCTAGCCAGACTGTTTTTTTCTTTTTTTCTGTGCCCTGTTTTATAGTGTGCCATCTTCTGCATCTTAATAGGCCCATCATTTGCATGACCAGTCCACTTCATATTTCATTTCATCCTTGCAACTTATCTGATTCCTCCCTCAAGGTAAAAATGATTTTACCCTTCTCAGAATACTTTTGAAATATTTTATTAACACTTTGTTATTACTTGTCTCACATTTTATCTCATGTCTTGCTTCTTTGTCAGGTATTCCCCTTATACTTGAAGGGGATGTTCTTGAATACATGAATTCTGATATATATTGATATAAATAGATATTTAAAATTTTACCTTTCCTTTTTTGTGACTTAGAAGCTAGCCCGAAGTTTTACCTAAAAGAGAATTTTAATGAATGTTTATTTAAAGTTTGCATAGTATTTGATTTTTCCAATTACACATAAAGATAGTTTTGATCATTCAATTTTGTATAATTTTGAATTCCAAATTTTTCTCTCCCTTTTCTTCCCCCATCACAAAACAGCAAGCAGTCTGATATAGATTATACATATACAATCATGTTTAAATATGTTCACATTAGTGATATTAAGAAAGAAGAATCAGAACAAAGGGGAGAAAAGCATGAGAAAGTAAAAAAGAAAAAGGTAAAAATAGTATGCCTCAATATGCATTTAGATTTTATAGTTCTTTTTCTGGATGTGCTTAGCATTTTCTCTCATGAGTCTTTTGGATTTGTCTTGAATGATTGTATTTTTGAGAAGAGCTAAATCTTTCATAGTTGATCATCAAATAATGTTCTGAATACTGTGCATAATGTTCTCCTGACCCTGCTCAGTTCACTCAGCATCAATTAATGTGAGTCTGTACAGGTGTTTCTGAAATCCATCAGCTCAGCATTTCCTATAGAACAATAGTATTCCATTACTTTCATATGCCACAACTTTTTAAGCTGTTCCTCAACTGATGCGCATTCCCTCAATTTCCAATTCTTTGCCACCACAAAAAGAGCTGCCATAAGTCTTTTTGCACATGTGTGTCATTTCCCCTTTTATTACCACTTTTGGATATAGACCTAATAGTGGTACTGTTGAATCAAAGGTTATGTACAGCTTTATAGCCCATTGGAAATAAATCACTCTCCAGAATGGTTGGATCTGTTCATAACTTCATTAAATTGCATTACTATTCCAATTTTCCCATGTCTTTTTTATCATTTATCATTTTTCTTTTCCATAATATTAGCCAATCTGATAGGCATGAGGTGATATCTCAGTTGTTTTAATTTTCATTTCTCTAATCAATAGTGATTTAATTATTCTAATATGGCTATAGATAACTTTAATTTCTTCATCTGAAAATCTCCTGTTCATATCCTTTAACAATTTATCATTTGGGGAAAGGAATGTTTATTAAATTATTTCTTGGTCACAATAAGGTTCCTAAGATGTTCAGGGCTTGGGCAATGTGTGTGTGGGCAATATGGTGTTGTGGGTAGACTACTGGCTTGGCAAGTAGAAAATCAAGATTCAAGTCCCATTTCTGCTTTTCCATAACTATATGCCTTCTGGGAAATTGTCTTCCTGGTCCTCCATTTACTTGTCAATGAAGTAGATGATATCTAAAAACAAACTGCTTGCCAGTAGGAATTTTGCTGAAGTTTGCCCTGTACCTGTTGAGCATGGAGAGAAAAGTATCATATGCTTATCACCATGAAAACATAAGTCACAGATCAGTTTTCCTCTGAAAAATTATATAATTAATTTAATTTCCTAGTTCATTCTAATAACAACTCTTCTTTCTTCCTCATCTCTGACTTTAATAATACAGTGTTGTCAGTTTGGGCCCTCTACCATTTAGAGAATTCTTCCAAGTAATCACTTTGTCAGTGGAGGGCTGGTTAAATACAATCACTGACATTTTCTTTAACTCTTTTATCCATGTTTTCTTTTTAGTATATTAAAAATATTAGGAGACATGTGTGTATCTACACATATATGTGTATGCATATATATGTATGTATATAGTTATATGTCACATGAATTACAGACTCTTTGATTTCTAATTATGCTGATGCTTTTCACAATTTGGAAGTTTCATTTTGCTTTCAGTTATGATTTTCTCATGTAATAAAGTTTTTATTTTTTAAAATTTTTTCTTATTTTTTTTAATGCTTTTATTAGTAGTAGGGAGGCAGGTTGGACAAGAATTATTATTTGTTTCCTATTGACTGGGGAAAAATGAGGCTCAGATGACCTTAAATAAATTTACCCAGTGGTAGAACTGAACTGTATATCCAGATAATGACTTCAAATCCAGTGAGTGCTTTTTAGTTACTATATGCATTATATATTCCTAGAGCACTTCCTTTGGGTTTGATGATAAAGCAGTTGAGTGGTTTGTCAGTTCCCATGAGAAGCAAGATGGTTGTGTAGTTGAGGTCTATACACTTCTTCAAAACCACATGCTCAAATTAAGAAATTATGCCACAGATACGAACAATTACAGCTGAATTTACAATTTAAGATGACAAAAATCCATATAATCTAGAAATCTCAGAAATGCCAAAGAACTTTGACATTTACAGTTCTTATTGGGCATCTTTTGATGGATGAAAATTTGGGGGAGGATAGAAAATATTCCATGAATTACACAGTTCCTGATTAGAAAAAACAGAAAATTATGATTGATGGAAAGAAACTGGAAGCTTGGCTATGGAAAGTCCTCTACTCTAGATATTATTCCGTGTAAGGACACAGGCCTGACTGACCTAAATATCTGCCAACATCTGGAGACTGAGAATGCCTAAAACAAGACACTCAAGGATGTCTGTTGAGCATCTCAAGAGGGAAGAAAATAAACAAGAGAATTTCTAAAAGTGGGTGAAACTGAATGTAAAAGAAAAATGAAAAATTGGAAGATTAACAGAAAACTTGAATAAAAACCTATCCCAGAAACAGACTAAAATATAGCATAAAAAAGGCAGGAGAGATGAACAAAACTTCAAAAGGAACAAAATCGACATTGAAAGAATACACTACAAAGAGAAATAAAACATTAGCTGATAAAAAAATTAAATCTGTGAATTTCTTAGAAATCATTGGGCAAGGGGAGGAGCCAAGATGGCAGAGTAGAAAGACTCACCTATGCTAGCTCCAAATCCACAGCCCACAAATTTCCTGTAAGAAGAACTTCCCACAAATTCTGGATCACTGCAAGGTGCACAGAAACACAGTGGAAAAGATTTCCATTCCCAAGAGCCCTGGAGAGCCGTCCCCAGGGTCCATCATGCCCTGCAAAGTGGAGTCCACCCCAGTGCTGCCCTGGCTGGGGCCCCAGAGGAGCAGATCCGAGCAGGCTTCAGGGATGGAATCTCCGAAGGCCGGGGAGGTCCCTCCGCCCACAGGCACTACAGGTCAGTGAGAGAGACGTCTGGGGTGGCTGAGAGGGGAGCTGGTTGTCTCCATGACTCAGGCCCCCTTGGGAGGCAGCGGCAGAGGGAGCGGCAGAGGCAGCAGCAGCGGCCCAGGACTCCCAGAGCAGCAGGCAGAAGTTCAGGTCTCTGCATAAAACCCCTGAGTCTCTGCATGAAACCCCTGAGGGAGCTGAGCTTGGGAGGCGGCCCTGCCCCCACCCGCTCCATCACTGAAGGTCTCTGCATAAAGCCCTTGAGGGGACTGAGCCTGGGAGGTGGCCCTGCCCGCATCCAAGCACCAGAACTTAAGCTCACATTGAATAGCAGCCACACCCGCCACAGATAGCCCTGAGACTGGGAAGCAGCATTTGAATCTCAGACCCCAAGCACTAGCTGGGCAGATCTAGGCAGGGATGGAGAGGAATCTCAGAAGTCAAGGAACTGGCTCGGAAAATGCCCAGAAAAAGGAAGCAGAATAAGACCATAGAGAGCTACTTTATTGGGGAAGAGATATTCCTTCCCCTCTTCATTTCTGATGATGAAGTACAATGCCTGCCATTGGAGAAAGACGTGGAGGTCGGGGCCTCTCTATCCCAGACATCCGAGGTGGATGTCCAGTGGGCTCAGGACATGGAAGAGCTCAAAAAGGACTTTGAAAATCAAGTTAGACAGGTAGAGGAAAAACTGGGAAGAGAAATGAGAGAGATGCAAGAAAAGTATGAAAAGCGGGTCAATACCTTGGTTAAGGAGACCCAAAAAAATGCTGAAGAAAATAACACCTTGAAAAATAGGCTCACTCAATTGGCAAAAGAGGTTCAAAAAGCCAATGAGGAGAAGAATGCTTTCAAAAGAAAAATTAGCCAAATGGAAAAAGAGGTTCAAAAGCTCACTGAAGAAAATAGTTCTCTCAAGATTAGAATGGAACAGATGGAGTGTAATGACTTTCTGAGAAACCAAGAAATCATAAAACAAAAAACAAAACCAAAAGAATGAAAAAGTGGAAGAGAATGTGAAATATCTCATTGGAAAAACAACTGACCTGGAAAACAGATCCAGGAGAGACAATTTAAAAATTATGGGACTATCTGAAAGTCATGATCAAAAAAAGAGCCTAGACATCATCTTTCATGAAATTATCAAGGAAAACTGCCCTGAGATTCTAGAACCAGAGGGCAAAAAAGTATTGAAGGACTCTATCAATCACTGCCTGAAAGAGAACCAAAAAGAGAAACTCCTAAGAACATTGTGGCCAAATTCCAGAATTCACAGGTCAAGGAGAAAATATTGCAAGCAGCTAGAAAGAAACAATTCCAGTATTGTGGAAATACAATCAGGATAACACAAGATCTAGCAGCTTCTACATTAAGGGATCGAAGGGAATGGAATAGGATATTCCAGAAGTGAAAGGAACTAGGACTCAAACCAAGAATCACCTACCCAGCAAAACTGAGTATAATACTTCAGGGGAAAATATGGTCTTTCAATGAAATCAAGGACTTTCAAGCATTCTTGATGAAAAGACCAGAGCTGAAAAGAAAATTTGACTTTCAAACACAAGAATGAGAAGAAGCATGAAATAGTAAACAGCAAAGGGAAGTCATAAGGGACTTACCAAAGGTGAACTGTTTACATTCCTACATGGAAAGACAATATTTGTAACTCTTAAAACGTTTCAGTGTCTGGGTAGTTGGTGGGACCACACAAGGATGTACACACACACACACACACACACGTACATGCGTGCACGCACACACACAAACACACAAGCATGCACACACAGAGACAGAGAGTACAGAGTGAATTGAATAGTATGGGACCATATCTTAAAAGAAATTAAGGTAAATGGTGAGAGAGAAATGTAGTGGGAGGAAAGAGGGTGAAATGGGATGGGGTAAATTATATGTCATTCAAGAGGCAAGCAGGAAATTTTTAATGGAGGGAAAAAGAGGAGAGCTGAGAAAAAAACATGAAGTTTACCCTCATCAAAATCGACTAAAGGAAGGAGTAAAATGCACACTCATTTTGGTATGAAAACCTATCTTACAGCACAGAAAAATGGGGAAGAAGGGGATAAGCAGGGAGGGAGGGATGATGGAATGGAGGGCAATGGAAGAAGGGAGCAATTTGAGGGAAACACTCTTGGGGAGGGACAGGATCAAAAGACAGAATAGAAACAATGGGGGGCAGAATAGGATGGAGGGAAATACAGTTAGTCTTATACAACACAACTGCTATTGAAGTCATTTGCAAAACTACACAGAAATGGCCTGTATTGAATTGCCTGCCTTCCCAAAGGGAATGGGTGGGGAGGGAGGGATGGGGATAATTTGGAACTCAAAGTTTTAGGAACAACTGTTGAGTATTGTTGTTGCTACTAGGAAATAAGAAATACAGTTAATTGGGAATAGAAAGTCATCTGGCCCTACAGGACAAAAGAGAAGAGGGGTCAAGATAAGGGAGGGATGATAGAAGAGAGGGCAGATTGGTGATAGGGAAAATTAGAATGCTTGATGTATTGGGGTGGGGGGAGGGAATAAATGGGGAGAAAATTTGGAACCCAAAATTTTGTGAAAATGAATGTAAAAATTTAAATAAATTAATTAATTAAAAAAAAGGAATCATTGGGCAATAGTTAATGTTCTGGAAATATTCGGAAGGGAAATGAAAAGGAATGAATTTGCAACAGAAAATTGAGCTTTGAATGTTGAATGTGAAAAAAGAATAGTAGTGAAAAAAAAATCACATGATGAATAATTTAGATCAATAGAAGCTCCAAGGAAGAGAATAATGGATTTGGAATGCAAAGATTATCAAATGGAAAAAAAAATGTAGCTAAAGAACTATAAACATCATAAATATCAATAGAATATATGGCTCTATATAAACAACAACTGAATCAGAGACAGAATTGAGCCTGGAATTAGGAAGACTCATCTGTCTGAGTTCAAATGTGCCCTCAGATACTTAGTAGTTCTGTGAACCTGGGCAAGTCACTTAACTATGTTTTCCCTTAGTGTCATAATTTGTGAAATGAGCTGGAAAAGGCTATGGCAAATCACTTTAGTATCTTTGCTAAGAAGATCCCCATGGATATTTGGTTCATGAAGAGTCAGATGCAACTAACTGATTGAAGAGCAACAAAAGAATTGAACCTGTGATACATAATATTCTATCCTGGTAATCTTAACATTATCAACAATGGAAAAATAAGCACGATTGTTAAAAGAGAGTTGAAGTATTCACTTACATTGAAATATCAGCTACATAAGGTTGACAGATGATTGTACTTACAAACACTTCAAACCACAGAAACATGAAATAGATACACAACTATAATTAAAAGTAATTAAATAAATTCTTTCCTCTTTAAAGATTTTTCAACACGAAAAATCACTGGTTTAGGGAACTCCACATAATGGACCTCCTCTGCCAATATAGATTGGTACCTTGGTAATTTACATTCTTAGAGATTTGTATAGAGAAATGATAGATTAAATATCTTGGTAAGGGGGCACAGAGGCATTATGTGTCAGAGGTAAGATTCAAACCAAACCAATTTAAACCAAAGTCTTTCAGATTCTAAGGCTGCTCTATCCACTAAATACTATCTCCACTAGCTTACTCTCAATTATAAGTATTAAAAGTTATTGTTTTTAAGGAGAAAGACTGATCTAGAGAAATTTTTAAAAGCAGGTGTCATCAAGGGATAAACAGGACCCAAGAGAACTAAAGATTTAAAGGATAACTACAGAATCAGGAGAATGGGTAGAAAAATAATAAATTCTCTCACCCTCCATATATGAATTAAGACCTTTTGTGAGAGGAAGTAGAATATTATATTGCAATAATGTGAAGAATAAAATTGGGACAGGGGATGTGATGAACCCCCAACCATGTCAGGGATTGAATAGTTAAATATCAGTTATACTTATGATCTCCAAGCCAGGGTTGGTGGTCTAGCACTGCCCCTTAAGAGAATGTGCTTGAGAGCAGAGACTGCCTGCACAGGACTAATTGTGTGAAGGTTATCTCTCAATAATAATCCTATGGATATAGTAGATTTTTGTCTATGGTAGTAAAATGGTATTTTAGCCTGGGTAGTATTTATACTTTGAAAGGCTGCCTTCTCAGAGTGAATGTAGTGAAACCACTGGAAGGATCTACTTCAGCAGAAAATATTTCTGAATACTTACAGGCAGGTCTCAATCAAACTGGTGATGTTATGGTGATAGAACCAGAGAAGTGATATCATGGCTTTAAGATGAAAACTTATCATGGTGAGGGAAGTAGTCAGGGATAGATGGGGCCACATATTGAGACCTAAAGTGAAACCTACTACAGAATACTGTTTTTAAGGAAATTTGCTTACTTCAAGACTGATATTTCTAATAGTGAGACATAGAAAAATCCAAATAAATAAGAAACTAATAACAGAACATGGATTAAGAATTACAAAAGAAATTAGATAGATGAAATGAGTATGCCAACTTCATAAAAAGATTGAAGTAAACAATACCAGTGTGATATAATTTCCAGATATTTGCCCACTAAATCCACATCCACATTTCTATTCCCATGAATGAATTATGAAATTTCATATTTAGAATTTTCAGACTTTAGATTTTATTCAAATTATGAAATCAAAATTTTCTTTAAATGCTTTATTTATAAAAACCTTAATATGACGGTTGTAGTTAATTTACCAAAATCAATAGATTTTGATAGGAGGGATGGAAGGGGAGAAAATTATGTAGTCATCAGTCAACCAAAATTGCCATTGACATGAATTTGGAGGCAACAGGGGGAAGTTGGTAACATCAGAAATAATCCTACTGTATAATTTTACCTTTGACTGTTCCATACATGATTAATTAAGAGGAATGGAGTTGACATAAAAGTAGAATCCCAGAATTTAACAGCAATAAGGGCTTTATAGGTGATGTAGTACAGTGGTACCAGTGGTCACTCTGGGGCACATAATGACTTGGAAAACTATATATTAACATTATCTATATTCTTATGTATTCTTATATGTTTTGTTAAAACATTTATTAATCACATTTTAATTTGTTTCCAGTGTGGCAGGCTGATCTAGTCCATGCTCCTCATTTTATATGCAGGACAACTCAAGCAAACATAAGTGAAATGATTTGCGCAAAATTACTCAGGTATTTAGAAATATGGTCAGAACTAAGAGCCAGATTTATGTTAGATATTCTATCTATTTATCAAGGTGTGCTCAAATTTTGCAAATTGTTTTTAATATTCTATAAAGGTATATTTGTGGCTCACATAGTTATAATACATCACAAAGTCAAATGGAAAATTTTGGGGGAATGTAGTTCCAATGTAATATTCACAGTGCCTATGTCAACCATGAATATCCTAGCATATTTCTGAATCTTGAAATTCAACCGACTCTCCACATGGGACACAGAATCAAAAGATTTATTCTGATACCAGAAAGCCAAATCCTACACAGCAACAAAAATCTACATACAACAAAACAGAGGACAACACCATGCCCAACCCTTCCCCCTGCTAAGCTTCCTACAAACCAGCTCCATTAAACAAATTACAAGCAGGCTCTCTTAAACAAAATCACAAATAAGCTCTTTTACTCATATTAGCTAGCAGCCTGCTTGCCTGCATCCTTCCTTCTCTGACTGCTCTGAACAAAATTTTCTCTCAATTACTCTCTAGCTCTGCTTCTTCCTGTTCCATCCTTCTTATTCCACTCATTCAACAAGCTCCTCCCACCACAGGCTCCATGTGGCTTAGACTTCCATGTGACCCAAGCAGGTCAAATGGATCTATTAATGAATGGGAAAGATCTTTCCATTTAAATTACCATTACAGGGGAGGATGTTTTATCAGAATGTTTGAGAATTGCAATATATTCAGAACCTTTCTAAATAAATAACATAGACTAGTGAAAGAAAGGAACACTGCACTTGGAAACAGAAGGACCAAGTATAAATTCTCAGATCTATATTTCAATCTACATGACCTCAAATAAGTAATTTTACCTCCTTTTCATCTTTTTCTTTTCTCATTTATATTTTGGACCAGAAAAGATTTCATTTCTCTTATCATTTCAAATACTGTTTGAAAATTCTTAACATAGTATCCATACATTTTCTAAAAATTACATTTCAGTATAATTACTTTTCTGTGTAACCTTATATAATTCTATTTTATTTATGTTGACCATTGCTGAAAAGGAGACTTACTAGACTCCTCAGGACTGCCATGGAGGTCCATGATTTAAAAAATTGTTAAGTTTTGTCTTATACTTCTATTTCTTCTCATTATATATATTTCACACTTAACCATTTCAGGTATGAAGTTAAAAGTGACTAAATTCATATCCATAAAACCACTGGCCTTAAAAAGACTATGGGTGGCTATGAATTTTTGTAGCGTTTTTCTAATCATTGACATATGTTACTCAGTTGTTTAGTTATCAAAGGAGGGAAAAGACTGCATAAATGGAAGCATTAGAGGAGAGTCTGAAGTTCAACACAACTAACCTAAGCATAAGTAAATGTATGAGAATACATAAAGGGAATAATTGAGCAAGTATAATTTTAATAATAACTTGCATTTATTCCCCCCAAAGCTTTGCACTTTTCAGAATACTTCCCTCACAGTCTCTATTTGAGCTAGTTATGCAAATGGTTTTGTTTTGGTTTTTGTTGTTGTTGTTTTTTAGGTTTTTTTTTCACACTTCACAGATCAGGAGACAAAATCAGAGAGGTTAAGGGAATTTAACTAAGACCTTTAATTTCTAGGGTTTTACCCTTTCCATTGTGTTGCCTCTGAAGTGAATCCAATATTCAATTAATATTGATGGCTTTGTTTCATGGCATATTAATGAATTTGAGAATACACAACTCAGTTCATGTCATGGAGTTTAGCATTGTTTCTCGGACTAAAAAGCTGAAAAATTTCAGAAAACACAACAAAGATTATGTAACACTGTATTGAGGCTATTTCTCAAGAAAATCAAATTATGACCTTAAATCAGTGTCTAAAATAATAATTATTGAAGTATATCCAGAAATTTAATAATGTGTTACTCTTTATGTATAAACATGATATTCTTGAGCTGTGATGATCCTGATTTTGTATTTTTGATATGTACTTTTTATACCTGTGATGCCAATGTCTGCTTCTTTGGATTCTTATGAAAATCATTTTTGATGACATTTAAAAATTTAAGGCAGTTATAATGGAAAGAGAGCTTGATTTGGAGGTAAGAGGACAAGTTTTTCCATACTACACTACCTCATTTTATCGTTGTTCCCTTGGACAAATCATTTAACCAACACTGGGCTCTATTCTTCTCATCTGTGAAATGAGGATGCTGAACTCAATGATCTTGAAGCCCCCATCCTGCTGCAAATCATTGATTCTCTATAATATCATATTGAAAACATAAAGTATTATGGGAAATAAAGGTATCATTACTGTCACTGGCAATGAACTCTAACATAATGTTTTCCTAACATTTCTATCATGTGTTTCCCACTTAAATTCTAATACTTGTCATGCTACATTGTTGAGGACAAGGAAGGAATCAATAAGGAAATCTTGGACTTGAGTGGACAGTGAAAATAACTGAAGCACTAGCCCCTTGAAAATATGAACACAGAAATATGTTATAAAAAGAAAAAAAACAAAATAGAGCAAAGAGAAAAAGAAAAGCATATAAAACCCAGGAGGAACACCAATTTAATTGTCATGATGTAGTGCCCATTTTAAGAACAGTAGCCACCTGGATTCAAAGAGACCTCTGAAATGGATTCAGATTCTTGAATGGATAGAGAAATAGAAGTAAGTTCAACTAGAGTGGGGGGGCAGGGAAAAGTACACTTCACAGTGGTCAATGTTTAGCACAATAGTTTAGGAAACACTTGCAAGAGAAAAGAAAGCAGATTATTATCTCACAAACTCACAGAAGAAGAGAAATTCTAGAGTTAACTTCTATTTCTATAAACAACAAATTAAGTGGGAGTGTGACCACTGCAGGGTCCCCAGATAACATAGCAGCTAGAGTGCTGTATTTAGAGTCAGGGAGACACGATTCTAGATATTCCCTCCTGCTCAGACTGTGTGATCTTAAGCAAGTCTTTTAACCTCTCTCTGTCTCAATTCCTCATTTATGAAATGATGAGATTAGAAATGATGGTTTTAAACTTCCTTCTACATCTAAAGTTATGATTCTAAAAAATGATTAAGGTCAGATCAAATAACTATTTCAAATGAGAACAAAAATATTTTAGCTTTTCTAACCTAGTTTTGGAAGCAGAAAAAAGATTTATTTGAAGATCTATACCTAACTTCCATAGACATTATCTCATCACTTTGGATGCAGTGTCTACTGATAAAGATCACAACAATCAACATCTTTTTACCTGATATGATTATTGTACATCTATATTCACAATCCTCCATAGAGATATAACAGAGAGGACTAGATGTTTTTCCTCTGTGCTTTATTTCATAGGTACCAATCTAAATATAAGTTGTCCCATCTCTGATTTCTTACTCTCAATATATGATAAATCAAAGTTCTTTTTTTCTTTGATTATATTTAACTCTTTTGTAATTTTATTTTGTGCATATAGATAATTTAGTTATTTAGAATTGAAATAAATATTTATTCGACCAGGCAGAAAGAGATATACTAGAACAATGAACACTGGAAATACATGTTTACTATTTAGTGATAATGACATCTATGCATTTTGAAGTATAAGGGGAAATAACCGTGAAAATTAGTTGTAGGACTGAATGACATCAGTGAAGAAAAAATTAAGAAGGAAAGGCCAAGGGAAGAAAAGAGGGGAAGAATGAATTAACAAATGAATGGAAGAGAAGAAGAAGAAGGAGAAGAAGGAGGAGGAGGAGAAGAAGAAGAAGAAAGTCTTAATAAAGTGATTTTTATGTTAGTCCTATTTTTTTTGTTTGCTTGGAGACTGTGTCAAATTTTTTTCTCATCACCTCTCTGTTTAAGTGGAGTTAATGGAGAAAAGATGCAGTACTTCTCTCAGGAAGAGTATTGTCATTAATCTGTAGACAATATTTGCCACTAATGACACCATCGTCTCCTTGTATTGCATAATTTCAATGTGTTTTCCAGAATGTATAGACCAATTCACATTTCCACCAATTAATATTAATGTACCAACTTTCTCTTACATCCTCCAATGATTAACATATTTTTTTTTAATTTTCTTACCTTTGCCAAATTGATGTATGTAAGGTGAAAATTCTAATCTATTTTAAATTGCATTTCTTCAATTATTAGTTTTAGCAATTTTTTCACATATGATTGTTGATAAGTTGTATTTCTTCCTTTCAAAAGCATATTTTCTAGAGGGGATTCTGGGAAGATGACAGAGTACATCAGAAAAGTCTAAGCTCTAAAGATTTCCAAGCATAAAGGAGCAAAAATAGCACCTTAGGGTGAACCAAGTGTAAGTGAAGATAAACAAGAATGGGGTACAACTGGTGTCTTCTTGAGACAATCTGAGATCATAAGAAAAATACCAGAATGAGGTTTGGTCTCTGTGAAGAGTAAACACCTCTAGGCTGTAAACACCTCCAGGTTAGGTTCCATTTTAACAACAAGCAGGAAGCCCTGAGGGTAGTTGGTTTGAGAGGCTGCCTCAGCCTCAGTCACAGGAACTTTCCTCCCTGAGATAGTGAGAGACATTGGGCTTTTGAACCCTGGAAGATTGAGGGAAACTGCTGATAAGGAACGACAGACCTAGTTGTGTTATGAAGAGAGGTGGGGGATCCAGCGCATGACTACTGAGTGCAGAAGCAGTGGGTCTGAATGCCCCTGACTGTGGGCACCTACAGCAGGTTGGAGATTTGGCTTTGGTTCTAGGCAGATGAAGAGAACTGAAGATCTAAGGCAAGAGGCATCATTTCCCATACCCGAGGGTTAGAGGTGGTTACAAAAAGTAAACAATTCCCACAAAAAAAAGAACATTCAAAGGAAAAAGAATCCAACCACAAAAAACTATTATGGTAATACAGATTACCAGGTTCATCTTCAGAGGAGGATATTGAATTAAATAAATCCCCAGAGTAATGTCAAATGGCCATCAGCCCAAAAAGAATTCTTAAAAGGCCTTAAAAAAAGAGTTTAAAAACAAAATGATAGATATGGAGGAAAAACTAAAGAAAAAATAAGACCAATCCTAGAAAAGCAAGGTTATGAAAGGAAAGTCAACCAAATAGAATACAAAATCCAGAATCGTAAGGAAGAAAATGACACTGATGAGATTAATGTAGCATTGCAGTAGGATGTCTCTAAAGAATTTCAAAGACTCAGTTCTAATTCAAGCCAGTTTCAAAGATTTATTATAGTTTTGAGGTTTCATGCTCTGGCAAGTGGCTAATTCCCTTAGAAGAATTTTGCCACCTTAGTAAGGCAAAACACACAATTTTATAGAGAATGTGATACTGATTACACAATCAAATTTACATAGACTATAAGAATATGATTAATAGTAAAAAGGCAGGAGGAGTTTTTTAAGGGATTAGATAAAGAAGTAGGTATCCTGGCCTCAGTGGAATGCACATGTGGTTACCCATAATGCATACAGTTAGGAGGTATGTATATATGTTAATAATATTATAATAAGCCTCTCTACATCATATGTTTGTTCTAGGTCAGTTCTTCACTATTATTGCACAGGTGCTATTGAAGGGTGTGCCCCTTCTACAGTTTGGTGGTCATGTATCCTACTCTACATCCTGGTGCTGTTGTCTTATGATTGGCTAGCTATTGTGGTATTGTCTGGTGAAGACGGATACTTATGCATTGTGGTCCTGTCATGGGCAAAATGGATGATGTGACTGTGGTCAAGTATAAGAATGCACCTGTTTCTGTGGGAATTATAAAGAATGGATCTAGGAGCAGTGTCTAAGTAGAGACAATGCCTGCAGTTTCTGTGAGAATTATGAATTTTAGGGGTACACCTGTTGTTCTAGTGAGCAGTGTGACATATATGAAGAAGTTAGGGCATTCGTGAATGAGGGATAGGTAGATACAATGGGCCTTGAGGAAGAGTCTATAATGAAGTTAGAATATTAAGGCTACAAGCAGCTCTATGAGGATTTCATCAACATTTTGAAAATTAGAATTGGGCAAAATGAAGCCAGTGAAATTATAAAAGACCAAGAAATAATTTAAAAAAATATGAGTAATGAAAAAATAGGAGAGAAAGTGAAACATCTTAGCAGAAAGCAGATTTGGAGAATAGACCAAGAAGAGAAAATATAAAAATAATCGGGCTAACAAACTTATGATAAAAAAGCAACTTGATACAATAATATAAGAAATAATTGAATAACATTGTCCTAAAGCATTAGAAAGGGGGTAGGTGTGGGTGGGATAGAAATAGAAAAAAATGCATTCATCACCATTTAAAAGAGATCTCATGAGGAAAACTCATAGGAATATCATATTCAAATTCTGAAAATCCTAGCTGAAGGATAAAATATTAAAAGCAACAAGATTAAAATAATTTAAATACTATAATGCTACATTAGACTTAAACAAGACCCGGAAGCAGAGACATTAAAGAAGCACAGGTCTTGAAATAGAATTTATGGAAGAGCAAAAATATCATACCTTGCAAAGTTGATTATTATCCTGAATGAAAAAAATGAAAATTTGATAAACTCTCAGACTTTCAAGACTTTGCTAAAACAGTTCCTCAACTTAACAGAACATATGACATGTAAGAACCAAGAGAAATATAAGGTACACATTAAAGACTGATTATATATTTTAGAAATGGGCCTTTTATCAGAGACACTGGCTGTAAAAATTATTTTCCAGTTATCTGCTTCCCTTCTAATCTTGGTTGCATTAGCTTTGTTTGTACAAACCCTTTTAAATTTAATGTAATCAAAATGATCCATTTTGCATTTCATAATATGAACAAAATTTTAATATTCTTCTTTTTAAATTTCTATTTGCATTTTATTTCCCCCCCTCTTTTTCTCCTCTCTCCCTCTCCTTGAGAAGGCAAGCAATTTGATCAAGATTATATATGCAAATTAGTCACGCTACAAAAGAGAGACCCCTCAGAAAGGGTAATAATATTATAGTGTTTTTAAAATGTTTCAGTCTTCATCCAGACTCTTAGTCACTTACTTGGAGATGTATAACTTTTTTCATCATGTCTTTCTGGATTATCTTGTATGATTGTACTGCTGAGAATGGACAAGGTCATTTATAAGTGATTATAGTACAAAATTGGTGCTAGTGTGTACAATGTTCTCCTGGTCCTGCTCACTTCATTTTAAATCAATTTATGTAAGTTTTCAACTTTTACTAAAATAATTCTTCTCATAATTTTTATAATATAATTGTATTCCATCACAATCATAAGCTACAACTTGTTCAGCCATTCCCCAATTGATGGACATACCTTCAGTTTCCAATTCTTTGCCACAAGTAAAAGAACTGCAGAATTTTTGTACACATAGATTCTTTTCATTTTTGTATTCTTTAACATCTTTGAGATACAGAATCAGTCCAATATTGCTTGGTCAAAGGTAGACTTGGTTCTAGAGTTCTTTGAGTGTAGTTCCAAATTGCTGTCAAAAATAGTTGGATGAGTGAAATTTCATCATCAGATCATTAGTGTCGTAATTTTCCCACAACCCCTCTAACATTTGTCATTTTACTTTTTTGTCATAGTATCTAATTTTATAGCCTTGGGATTGTGCCTTAGAAATCTCTTAATTGGCATTTCTCTAAGCAATAGTGATTTACAGCATTTGTTTGAATATGGCTATAGATAGCTTTGATTTCTCCATTGGAAAAATGCCTTTTCATATCCTCTGACCATTTATCAATTAAGGAACATGTCTCATTTTTTTAAAATAAATTTGGCTCAATTACCTATATTTCTGAGAAATGAGGTATTTATTAGAGACTCATGCTGTAAATTCTTTTTCATGGTTATGATTGCTGGTCTATTTTCCTCAATTCTATTGCCCTTTCCCCCATTTATCCTGCTCTCTCTCTCACCCTATGGATCCTCAAAACCTTCTTTTTTTTGTTTTTAACTGCTTCCTCCCCAAATCCTCTCTCTCTTCTGTCAACTCTTCCCCTTTCTTACATTCTTCCCCTCCTACTCTACTGTGAGAGCAAGATAGGTTTTTATGCTCAATTGAATATAAGGTTCAAGTAATATTCTCCATTTCCCCCATCTTCCCCTTCCACTGTAAAAACTCTTCAGAACTTCTTACATGTGCAATAATTTACCACATTTTCACCTACCTTTTTTCCTTCTCTAAGAACATTCTTCTTTCTCCCTCATTTTTATTTTACTTTCTACATATCTTCCCTTCATAATCAACTCATATGTGTGCTCTCTGTCTATATACACTCCTTCTAACTATGCCAGTAATGAGAAAGGTATTATGAGTTCCAAATAGCACCATTCCATGTGAATGTAAAAAGTTTAACTTTTAATAAGTCCCTTATGATTTCTCTTTCCTGTTTACCTTTTATGCTTCTCTTGAGTTTTATATTAGAAAGTCAAATTCTCTAGTTACCTCCTTTGTAAAAGTATGAATACTTGAAAGTCCTCTATTTCACTGATTATCCATCCCTCTCTCCAAGGAATTATACTCAGTTTTTCTGGGTAGATGATTCTTCCTTGTAATCCTTCTTCCTTTAGAATGTCATAATCCAAGCCATCTAATCCTTTTCTGAAAAAACTGCTAAATTTAGTGTTATCTTCACTATGAATGCACAATACCCGAAATGTTTCTTTCTGGTTGCTTGTGATATATTTTTTTCTTGACCTGGGAATTCTGACATATTACTATAATATTCCTGGCAATTTTCATTTATGCATCTCTTTCAGGAGGTAATCAGTGGATTATTTCAATTTTTATTTTACCCTCTGGTTCTAAAATATCAGGACAATTTTCCTCTATAATTTCCTGGAAGATGATGTCTAGGCATTTTTGTGATAATGGATTTCAGATAGTCTAATAATTTTTAAATTATTTCTCCTGGTTTTGTTTTCCAAGTTGGTTGTTTTTTTTTTTTTTTCTATTCTGTTTTGCTGCTTTTTTGTGTGTCATGGATTCATTAGCTTCCATTGGCACAATTCTAATTTAAAGGAATCATTTTCTTCCATGAGCTTTTGTATCTCATTTTCCATTTGACAAATTATACTTTTAAAAAATATGTTATATTTATATTATGTTATTATTAATTATGTTGATATTAATTATATTAATAATCACTATAACGTTATTGTATTATATTATTTATTTTCAATTGTTAACACTCACTTCCACAAGAGTTTGAATTCAAAATTTTCTCTGTATCTCTCCCAACTGCCAGCCTGAGGAGAGCATGCACCACATTGACCTTTTGTTCCCAGCTGTCCTCCTTTTATTACTCACCATCATTCAATCCCTCTACCTCTCTATTTTACTATGGGGCAGAATAGATTTCTATACTCCATTGCCTATGTAGATTAATTTCCATTTCCATGCTAAAACAATTTTAACATTCAACTTTAAAGCTTTTTTGTTAATTTTATTTTCAGTGTTCTACAATCATTACCACAAAACTTGATTATTAATTTTCCCTCCCTCTCCACTAGCTGTCCCCTCCCTGCCCAAGACAGTATAAATTTTATATAGGTTTTACACATATATTCCTATTAAATACATTTTCACTATAGCCATACTGAGTGGAAGAATTAAAATGAATAGGAGAAATCATACAACAAACCAAAACATAATAAACACACACACACATACACACAGATTAACTGCTACATTTTGCATTTGAATTCCATAGTTCTTTCTCTGGATGTGGAAGCCATTTTGCCTTAGAAGATCATTGGGAATCTTTTTAAGTCCTTGCATTGCTAAGAAATTCCAAGCCTACCAGAAAAAACTCCCACATACTGTGGTCATTGCTGTGGTGTAAGACTGTTTGTCCCTTCTGGTGATCCCACTGAACCAGAATTTTTCTAGGGAAGTATTTTATGGTTCTTTCAAGGTCAACAAGGGGAGGGGGAAAGAGCATTTACTGATCACTTTGCCATTTTGGCTTCCAGATATTCAAGTAGGTGACTTACACATATTAATTTTTGCTCTGATAGTCTCAGCAGCAGCTTCTGCAGATACCTGGGACTCCACAGTTCACAATTGCTCAATTCCACTGGATTCCTGTCCTGGGCTATTATTCCAAAGATTCTGCAGCGCTGCCTCAGAATCCCAATATGATTACTTTAATTGATGCAGAAAAAGCTATTCACAAAATACAACATCCATTCCTATTAAAAACACAGGTGAACACAGGAATAGACAGAAACTTCCATAAAATATTAAATAACATGAAAACCTTCAGTAAGCATTATGTGTAATGGAGATATGATAGATACATTTCCAATAAAATCAGTCATTGTTATTTAATGTGGCACTAGAAATATTAGGTTTTGCAATAAGAGAAGAAAAAGAAATTGAAGGAACTAGAATAGGCAAAGAAAAAATTAAGTTATTACTCTTTGAAGATGATAAGATGATATACTTATTATCTAATCCAAGAGAATGAAGTAAAGAACTACTAGAAACAATAAATAATCTAGGAAAGTTGCAGTATATAAATTAAACCATACTAATCATTGGCATTTCTATATATATTACTAAAAAAGCCCAACAGCAAGAGATAAAAAGAGATGTTTTGTTGAGAATTTCTGTAGATATTATAAAATACTTGGGAATCTACCTGCCAAAGCAAACCCAAGAACTTTATTAACACAATTATAAAACACAAATAACATCAGATGCAAATATTTGGAAAAAAAACAGCAGTTGCTCTTGGGTAGGTGAAACTAAAGTAATAAAAATAACAATTCTACCCAAATTTATTTACTTTTTCAGTGTCATGTCAATTAACCTGCCAAAAGTTATTTTATAAACCTAGAAAAATAATATCAAAATCCATCTGGAAGAAAAAACGTCCAGAATGTGAAGTGAATAAATGAAATGAAATGCTCGGGAAGGTGGCCTCATACCAGATCTTTAATTGCATTATAAAACAGCAATTATTAAAATTATTTGGTGTTGTCTAAAAAATAGAGAAGTAGATCAGTGGAATAGGTTAGGTACACAGCACATAGTAGTCAATGATTACAGCAATTTATTGCTTGATAAAACCAAAGATCCCAGCTTCTGGGATAAGATGTCACTATTTGACTAAAACCTCTGGGAAAATTAAAAAAAAAAAACCCAGTATGGCAGAAATTGGACATAGATCAATGTCTGACACAGCATACCAAAATAAATTCCAAATGGGTACACTATTTAGGTATAAGGGCAGGTACTATAAATTAGGGGATCAAGGAATAATTTATTTGTGAATTTTGTGTAGAATGGAGGAATTTATGATGAAACATGACATAGAGAATATTTTGAAATGTAAAATGGATAATTTTGATTACTTTAAGTGGAAAAGATTTTTGTGCAAGCAAAGTGAATGTCACCAAGGTTAGGAGGGAAGCAGAAAACTGGGAAAGTATCTTTACAGATAGCATCTTTGATAGAGACATCATTTCTAAACTATATGGAGAACGGAATCAGATTTATAAGAATACAGTTCATTCCTCAATTGGTGAATGGTAAAAGGGTATGAAGAGGCAGTTTTCAAAGCAAGAAATTAAAATTATATATAGTTATATGTGAAAATATCTAAATGACTATGGACTGGAGAGACACAAATGAAAAGAACGCTGAGGTTCATCACACCTATCAGACTGGCTAACATGACAAAAAAGGAAGATGATAAATGTTGGAGAACATGTGGGAGAGTTGGTACAGTAATTCACTGTTGGTGGATCTGTAAGCTGGTCCAACCACTCTGGAGAGAAATTTGGAACTATGCCTAAAAGGCTATAAAACGTGCATACCCTTTGATCCAGCAATACTATGCCTAGAACTGCATACCAAAGAGATCCTAAAAATAGAAAAATTACCCATGTATACTAAAATATTTATATCAGCTCTTTATTTGGTGTCTAGAACCTGGACCTTGAGGGCATGCCCACCAACTGGGGAATGACTGAACACGTTGTGGTATGTGAATACAATGGAATAATATTTTGTTATAAGAAATGATGAACAGGCAGACTTCAGCATGTCCTACAATGGCATATATAAACTGATGCTGAGCATAGTTAGCAGAACCAGGAGAACGTTGTTCACAAAAGCAGCCACAGTGTGCAAAAACTTTTTTGTTTGTTTGGTTGGGTTTTTTTTTTTTTTTAATTTAGCCCTCCTCAGCAATGCAAAGCCCAAAAACAACTCCAAACTACTCATGATGGAAAATGCCATCAATACCCAGAGAAAGTACCACGGACTTGGAATGCAGAGCAAAGCAAGTTCTTTTCTTTTCTTTTTTTCCCCTCTTGGACAGGTGCTAAAATATTTTTTTCAATTTATTTATTTATTTCAATTTTCAACATTCATTTCCAAACGATTTTGAGTTTCAAATTTTCTCCCCATCTCTCTCTCTCTTACCCCCACATCAAGACACTGTGCATTCTGATTACCCCTCCCTCCAATCTGCTCTCCCTTCTATCACACCTATCCTTTACCTTATCCCTATCTTCTATCTTTTCGTTTATTTTTTTCAGTTAAATTTATTTATTTAACTTTTTACAATCATTTTCACAAAATTTTGGGTTCCAAATTGTCTCCCCATTTGTCCCCTCCCCTCACCCCAATATACCAAGCATTCTAATTTCTTCTATCATCAATCTGCCCTCTCTTCTATCATCCCTCCCTTCCCTTGTCCCCATCTTCTCTTTTGTCCTGTAGGGCCAGATAACTTTCTGTTCCTCACTACCTGTATTTCTTATTTCCTAGTAGCAAGAACAATACTCAACAGTTGTTCCTAAAACTTTGAGTTCCAACTTCTCCTCATCCCTCCCTCCCCACCCATTCCCTTTGGGAAGGCAGGCAATTCAATATTGGCCATATGTGTGTAGTTTTGCAAATGACTTCCATAATAGTCATGTTGTGTAAGACTAGCTATATTTCCCTCCATCCTACCCTGTCCCCCCATTGCTTCTTTTCTCTCTTTTGATCCTGTCCCTCCCCAAGAATGTTGATTTCAAATGGCTCCCTCCTCCTGTTGCATTCCCTTCCATCATCGCCCCTACCCTGTTTATCCCCTTCTCCCCCACTTTCCTGTATTGTAAGATAGGTTTTCATACCAAAATGAGTGTGCATTTTATTCCTTCCTGTAGTCAAATGTGATGAGAGTAAACTTCATGTTTTTCTCTCAGCTCCCCTCTTTTTTCCTCCACTAAAAAGTCTCCTGCCTGCCTCTTCTATGAGAGATAATTTGCCCCATTCCATTTCTCCCTTTCTCCTTCCAATACATTTCTTTCTCACTGCTTAACTTCATTTTTTAAAGATATGATCCCATCCTATTCAATTCACTCTGTGCTCTCTGTCTCTGTGTGTGTGCACATGTGTATGTGTGCATGTGTAACCCCACCAACTACCCAGATACTGAAAAGTTTCAAGAGTTACAAATATTGTCTTTCCATGTAGGAATGTAAACAGTTCAACTTTAGTAAGTCCCTTATGATTTTTCTTTCCTGTTTACCTTTTCAAACTTCTCTTGATTGTTATGTTTGAAAGTGAAATTTTCTATTCAGTTTTTCTTCAAGAATGCTTGAAAGTGGGGGTGAAGCCAAGATGGCAGAGTAGAAAGACACATATACTTAAGCACTTCCCCCACAGCCCAAACATTTCCTGTAAAAAATGGCTCTCAACAAACTCTAGACCAGCAGAAGCCACAGAACAGCAGAGTAAAAGAGGTTCCAGCCAAAGGTAACCTGGAAAGGCAACAAGAAAGGTCTATCTCACAGAACACTGAGCAGAGCAGAGACCTGCCCCAGCCATGTGGCACTGGGTGAAACAGGACTGGAACACACCTCTGGGGCATAGTTCCCAGCAGGGATGGTCCCAGATACCTCAAACCACAAGCAACAACAAAAGCTCCAAAGGTCAGTGGGGGAGGACATTCCCAGCTGGGCAAGAGGGAACATGGATTTCTCCAGCAATAGCCCCTGCCAACAGCATAGACCATGGCAGCAGACTGTAGGCAGCTACAGAGGCCAGCAAGCAACCTGGATCCATAGCTCAGGCAGCTCAGCTTAAAGCGTCTGGTGGTAGGGAGCAGTTGATTTAAATCCCAGCCCTAAGTAATGTCCCCACCCCCACCCAAAGCCCAGGAGAACCCAGTAGCTGAGTCTAATCTCTTGACGAAGGATTCAGAAATCAAGTAACTGCTGAGAAAATGCCCAAAAAATGGGAAAAAATAAGACCATAGAAAGTTACCTTCTCGGTGAATAGGTGTCTCCTCCCATCCTTTCAGATGAGGAAGAACAAGGCTTACTGTCACAGGAAGTGAAGACTTCTGCTTGCAGAGCTTCCAAAGTGAACTTAAATCAGGCTCATACAATAGAAGAGCTTGAAAAGCGAGTTAACAGCATGCTAAAGGAGAACCAAAAAAAGTGCTGAGGAAATTAACACCTTTAAAAAGAGGCTAACTCAATGGGAAAAAGAGATCCAAAAAAACCAATGAGGAAAAGGAGGCTTTAAAAAGCAGAACTAGCCAAATGGAGGAGAAGTATCAAAAGCTCACTGAACAATGTAGTTCTTTGAAAGAGAGAATTGAGTTCAGGGAAATGAATGACTATGAGAAAAACGAACCAGTTAAAAAAAAAAAAACAACTAAAAGTTTGAAAAAATAGAAGATAATGTGAAACATCTCACTGGAAAAACAACTGACCTGGAAAATAGATCAAGGAGATATAATTTAAAAATTATAGGACTACCTGAAAGCCCTTATCAGGAAAAGAGTCTAGAAATTATCTTCTATGAAATTTTCAAGGAAAACTGTCTTCATATTCTATAACCAGAGGGAAAAATAAATATTGAAAGAATCCACCAGTCACCTCCTGAAAGAGACCCAAACAGAGAAACTCCTAGGAATATTTTGGCCAAATTTCAGAGTTCCAATGTCGAGGAGAAAATACTGCAAGCAGCTATAATGAAATAATTCAAGTATTGTGGAAATACAGTTAGGATAACATAGGAGTTGGAAGCTTCAACATTAAGAGATCAAAGGACTTGGAACAGGATATTCCAGAAGTCAAAGGAACTGGGATTAAAAGCAAGAATCACCTACCCACCAAAACTGAGCATAACACTTCAAGAGAATAAATTGTCACTCAATGATATGGAGGACTTTCAATAATTCATGATGAAAAGATCAGAACTGAAAAGAAAATTTGACTTTCAAACACAAGAATCAAGAGAAACATGAAAAGGTACACAGGAAAGAAAAATCATAAAAATATTTTCTAAAACTGAACTATTTACATTCCCTCATGGAAAGAAAATACTTGTAACTCTTGAGACTTTTCTCAGTTTTTGGGTAGGTAGAGGTATTGTACATACACATCCACACATACGTAAACAGAGAGTACATGTTGTGTTGAATCAGAAGAGATGATATCATTTCACCTGAAAATAACTATCTAATTGAAAATAATTCTTTACCCCTCATTTAATAATTTGGCATTTGCATTATTTTTTTATTTTTTTAAATAATTTCTAATAAAAAATTTAATTATGCTTTTAAGGTAACAAAATTTTTGTGATGGAGTAAATAAATAAGACATATTGGAATTACTTCAAAAAAAGAAGCGATGATATCTACAAAAATAAAATAAAATAAAAATTAAGGGGTGAGGGAGGAAAATACTGGGTAGAGAAAGGGAGAAATGGAATGGGGCAAGTTATTACTCATAAAAGAAATAAGAAAAATCTTGTCCAATGGAGGAGAAAGGGAGAGGGGAAAAGTGAAACTTACTCTTTTCACATATGGCTTAAGGAGGGAATAATATTCTCACTAAATTTGGTATAAAAATCCATCTTACACTACAGGAAAGTAGGGGAGGAGGTAACAAGTGTGGTGAGGGGAATAATAAAAGGGAGGGCAAATGGGAGAAGGGAGTAACTAGAAATTAACACTTTGGGGAAGGGACAAGGAAAATGAGGAAATAAAAAAATAAGGGGGGATAGAATAGTCTAGAGGGCATTATAGTTGGTATTATACAACATGATTATTATGAAAGTCTTTTGCAAAATGACACATAGTTAGTCTGTATTGAATTGCTTGCCTTCTCACTGGGAATGGGTTGGGAGGGAGAGAGGGAGAGAAGGTGGAATTCAAAGTATTGGAAACGAATGTTGAGAATTATTATTGCATCTAAACGAGAAACAAGAAACACAGGTAAGGGAATGTAGAAATCTATCTTGCATTACAAGAAAAGATAGAAGATGGTGATAAGGGAAGGGTGTGGTGTGAAATAAGGGAGGGTACATTGAAGGAAGGGGTAATTAGAATGCAAGGTATTGGGGGGTGGGGGAGGGGACATGTTACAAAGCGTTATAAAAGCAATTTGTGTTAAAGCAATTGACTGAATTAATTACTGAGTCAAAATCAGAGACATCTTCAATTTGGGGAAAAGAATTTTAGTCTAAATTTCCTAGAGGCAGTTGCCTCAGGTAAAATCTAGGATTAATGGAAAAGTTAAGGTTTTAATGGTAGATTTGATTTTATAATTCTTATTTAATCAGAAGCTAGAACATATATAGAAAAGCATGTAACCCACTTAAGACTTGCCTCAAAAAATGTTCCTTAGCCAATGTGAAATTACACTCATATCTGAAACCTGGTTATTGGAACTTGCTAATTTAAGATTCTGTAGGGCTATTCACTAACTGTTATTCTGAGTCTACCTCCAGGTATGGATAGCAAGAAAGGTGGTCTGAGCCTTCAATCCATGATACCAATAAGCCTGTAATATACGGGTAGGAACTACAAAAGGTGATCTCATGGGAAGGGCGGGAGAGGAGCTGTTCATCTTGGGCTGAGGTAGGATTCTCCTGACTCAGTTTCCCCACTGACACTTGGAAGACTTTAACCCTGACTGAATGCAAGTTGACAAACTACTCCTGCCTGGGACTGACATGAAGTTGGGGAGATATTGTTTCCCTGCAATGTCCCTCCTCTTAGTGGCAATTTCATACAGTCAAAAGTTTTGTTAGCCTATTAAATTATAATGTTGGTAGGGGAACATCAGAGGTTAAGTCTAAAATTAAGCTATTGGGCTTAGGACTTTAAACCAACAACAATAAGTTAAGATCCTTTAATTCTTAGTAATAGTGTGGGGACAATTAGGTAAAGAGCTTGTGATGTTAGCAACATAAATATTATTTGTGTCTCGGTTGGTTAATGCTAAAAAAAAAATCATTTTTGGTATATATTGTAAATGCTTTAAAAGAAAAATCACCTGACCAAAAGTTGGAATTGTTTTATGTGATATGAACTGTGTTAAAAATGAAAAATTAAAAAAAAAAGAATTAAAAAAAAGAATGCCTGAGAGTTCTCTATTTCATTGAATGAACATTTTTTTTTCCCCTGAAGGAAAATTCCCATTTTTGCTAGGTTGGTGATTCTTGGTTTTAATCCTAGTTCCTTCAACTTCTGAAATATCATATTTTAAACCCTTCAATTCCTCAATGTAGAAGCTGCTAGATCTCTTGTTATCCTGCTTATATTTCCATAACACTCAAATTATTTCTTTCTGGCTTCTTGCACTATTTTCTCCTTCATCTGGGAACTTGGAAATTTGGCTGCAATATCACTAGGAGTTTTTCTTTTTGGATGTCTTTCAGGATGTGATTGATGAATTCTTTCAATTATTATTTTACCCTCTAGTTCTAGAATATCAGGGCAGTTTTCCTTGAAAATTTCATAAAAGATGATATCTAAGCCTTTTTTTTTTAATGATCATGGCTTTCAGGTAGTCCCATAATTTTTAAGTTATCTCTGCTGGATCTATTTTCCAAGTCAGTTATTTTTCTGATTAGATATTTCACATTGTCTTTTTTTTCTTTTAGTTTTGATTTTTAATTTCTTGGTTTCTCATAAAGTCTTTAGGTTCCAACTTCTCCTTTCTAATTTAAAAAGAAATATTTTCTTCAGTGAGCTTTTGAACCTCATTTTCCATTTGGCTAATTCTGCTTTTTAAAACATTCTTCTCCTTATTGCCTTTTTGAACCTCTCTTGCCATTTTGGTTAGTCCATTTTTAAAGGTGTTATTTTCTTTAGCATTTTTGGGTCTCCTTTAGCAAGTTATAGATTAGCTTTTCGTGACATCCTTGCATCGCTCTCATTTCTCTTCCCATTGTTTTCTTCGCCTCTCTTACTCGATTTTCAAAATACTTTTTGAGTTCTTCCATGGCCTGAGACCATTGCACATTTTTTTTATGAGATTTTGGATGCAGAGCCCTTGCCTTTTATGTCTTACTCTGATGGCATGTTTTGTTCTTCCTTATCTGAAAGAAAGGAAGAATATACCTTTTCAATGAGAAAGTAACTTTCTCTAGTCTTATTTTTTTCCTTTTTTTTTGAGCATTTTCTCAACCAGTTACTTGACTTTAGAGTCGTTTGTATAGCAGAGGGTATACTTTAGAGACTTGTAAGACCTCAGTTGTTCCAAGGTGGCACACTCAATGGAGGAGTTTGCTCCTCTCCTTGCCTGTGCTCAGGTCTGTGAGCAGGATTCCCTCTCTAAAGTCTTTACCAGCTCCACCAGCCATTGCTACTCCTCACTCCAGGGGCGCCACTTAGAACTGAGACCCAAATCAGCGGCTCAATTCCCCCACGATCTTTAGGCTGAGGGCTCCAAAAGTGGATGCTGTGCTGCAGTGGCTGCCACATATCCGGGGTCAGGATCAGATCATGTTCCCATTTCACACAGGGTAAAATGCTTTCTCACTGATATTTGAAGCTGTCTTTGGTGTTTATGAGTTGAGAAATCTGGGAACTGCAGCTGCTGCCCATGATTTCATGCCCTGAATTCTGCTCCAGTCCTGTCCATGCTACTCTGTTGGTCCAAATCTAGGCTTTGCTCCACTCTGAACCTGGTGTGATCAACCTTTCCTCTTGGCCTTCCAGACTGCTTTAGGCTGGAAATCTCTTTCACTCTGTCATTTTGTGGCTTATGCTGCTCTAGAATTTGTTCAGAGTAATTTTTACAGGTATTTTATAGGTTATGGAAGTAGAGCTAGAACAGGTCTCTCCTTCTGCTCCACCATCTTGACTGTGCCTCCAGACTGTTTTCTTTTTTGTTTTATTGTGCTTTATTTTTATTTTCTTTCTCATGGTTTCTCCACTTCTTTGTAATTCTTCTTTGCAAGGTGAGTAATGTGAAAATGTGTTTCATAGGTATATATATTTAGAGTCCATATCATATTGCATGTCATCTTGTGGAGGGAAGGGGAGAAAATTAAAAAAAAACTTGTGCAAGTGAATGTTGGAAACTAAAAATAAATTGGAAAAAATGTACTTCCTTCCCCCCAAAAAAAGAGATTTGAGAAACCTTCAGTGAAGGTGAAGAGGGAGGAGCTGTAAGGTAGTGAGTGAACATTACTCTCATTAGAATTGGCTCAGAGAGGGAATAACTTACACACTCAATTAGGTATAGAAATCTCTTTATAGAAAAGTAGAGGGAAGGGAATAAAATAAGGAGCAATAAAAGGGAGGCCAAAATGAATAAGGCATTAGTCAGAAGCAAAACACTTTTGTTTAGAGGGTGAAAGGAGAGAGAGAATAGAATACATGGTCTGTGGGACTGATTGTAGAGAAATAGAGTCAGTTTTTCACTACATGAGTCTTATGGAAATGTTTTGCATTGCTGCACAGCTGTAACCTATATCAAATTGCTTGCCTGCTCAATGAGAGGATTGGGTAAGGGAGAAAGGGAAAGAATTTGGAACTCGAACCTTTATAAAGGAATGTTTAAATTGTTTTTATATGTACCTTGGGAAATAAAATACTAATTAAAAAATTAAAAATTATATGTATAGCACATTTTATAACAGTATTTGTTGATTTCTATGATTCAATGATTACATATTTTTTCGTAAAAATAATAGCTCTAATAGTGACTACATAACTACACTTCACTTTCATAATTGACGTGGAAAGTAGAAAATATCTTCACTTTACTCAAAAGACAAATTAAATTTGCCTCAGTGGTATATTATAATGCTTTCTTTATTACCTCAAGACTTTGTGATTTCTCTCTTGTGGGTACTCCAACAAAATGTTGTGACTGAAAAAAATCAACTCTTTAAGAGATAACTTTCTGCTGTTATTCAAGATATTAATCCGTGGTGATTCTAGGATTATTTTATAGCCTGTGTGCAAAATTTTTCAACTTGATAAATCTTGTGCAGTATGGGCAAAAGTCTTGAAACAACAACAAACCACCGCGAGATACTACAGTAGGACTAGTGTGAGTTGAAAACTATACAGTGCTAAGTAAAATCAGTCCCTATGTCGTTCAATGTTTTTTCAATGACTTTGAAGACAAAAACATTAATCTTATCCTATTTACCACTGATTAAAAAAGATGGAAAGAATAGATAATATATTGGATGTATAGTACACTGGTTGTCTCAATGAGGATGTGAGAAGTTTAAGACTTAAAGTGACGTGAAAATAGGTAGGTATATATGAAAAATGCTATATGGATTTTTTAAAATTCAGTTTAAAAATGTTGGATGGGGAGATCTGGCTACAACAGTTTATGCTGAGAACTTCTGGGTAGCTCAGTAATATGTGAGCTTGATATATGACAATATTGTGAGATTATAAGTTAAAAATATATTCTTATCTTAAATTGAATTCGCAAAAGTTCAGTTTTCATATAGTGTCTGTAGCAGTAAGCACTCCCAAATACACAGGGGGGACTGGTACGACAGGTTCTTAGATCTGCATTCATAAAAGGAAAGGAATTTTGAGGGTTAACAGTCACTTTGATCAAGCACATGTATCATGTCTTTTTATATATTTATAATATTCTACAATCATTAGCAAAACTTAGATTTTTACTCCTTACCTACCCCCCAACAGACCCCTCCCTCCCCAAGATGGCATACTATATTATATTGGATCTACACATACTTTCCTATTGAATACGATTACACTATAGTCATGCTGTGAAGACAAACTAAAATAAATGGAAGAAATCATATAAGAAATCAAAATATAACACACACACACACACACACACACACACACTAAAATGATCTGCTACATGCTGCTAATGAATTCCATAGTGCTTTCTCTGAGTGTGGAAGGCATTTTGCTTAGAAGACCATTGGGATTTTTTTTTTTTTAAGTTCTTGCATTGTTATGAAGTTCCAAGTCTACCAGAAAAAAATTCTCGCACACCGTGGTTGTTACTATGCCCAAAGTTCTCCTGATTCTGCTCCTTTCACTCAACATCAGATCATCCAAATCCTTCCAGACCCCTCTGAAGTCTTCTTGTCCATTTCTTATGGCACAATAGCACTCCCTTACATTCATATACCATAATTTATTCAGCCATTCCCCACTTGATGGGCACCCCCTTGATTTCCAGTTTTTGGCAACTACAGAGAGTGCTGATGTTTTTTCACTTACTTAGATATGACTTTATTTGTGCAAAAAGGGTCTTGTAATTGTGTTTATGTAGTCCTTGGGTTTGTTTTGGCAGGTAAACTCCCAAGTATTTTATAGTGTCTACGCTAGCTTTAAATGGGATTTCTCTTTCTATCTCCTGCTGTTGGACTTTGTTGCTAATATATAGGAATGCAGAAGATTTATGTGAGTTAATTTTGTAGTCTGCAACTTTGCCAAAGTTGTTTATTATTTCAAGTAGCCTTTTTACTTGAATCTCTGGGATTCTCTAAGTATAACATCATATCATCTGCAAAGAGTGATAACTTAATTCCGTCTTTGCCTATTCTTATTCCTTCAATTTCTTTATCTTGTCTAATTGCTACAACTAACATTTCTTTTTTTTAAATAAATTTCTTTATTTAACTTATTACATTCATTTCCACAAAATTTTGGGTTCCAAATTTTCTCCCCCATTTGTCCCCTCACCCCACCCCAAAACACAGAGCATTCCAATTTCCCCTATCACCAATCTGCTTTCTCTTCTATCATCCCTCCCTTCCCTTGTTCCCATCTTCTCTTTTGTCCTGTAGGGCCAGATAACTTTCTATTCCCCATTACCTGTATTACTTATTTCCTAGTAGCAAGAACAATACTCAACAGTTGTTCCTAAAACTTTGAGTTCCAATTTCTCCTTATTCCTCCCTCCACACTCACTCCCTTTGGGAAGGCAGGCAATATAATATAGGCCCTATCTGTGTAATTTTGCAAATGACATCGATAATAGTCGTGCTGTGTAAGACTAATTATATTTCCCTCCATCCTGTTCTGCCCCCCATTGTTTCTATTCTGTCTTTTGATCGTGTCCCTCCCCAAGAGTGTTGACTTCAAATTGCTCCCTCCTCCCATTGCCCTCCCTTTCATCATCCCCCCCCCACCCTGCTTATCCCCTTCTCCCCCATTTTCCTATATTGTAAGATAGGTTTTCATGCCAAAATGAGTGTGCATTTTATTCCTTCCTTTAGTCGAATGTGAAGAGAGTAAACTTCATATTTTTCTTTCAGTTCTCCTCTTTATCCCTCCACTAAAAAGTCTCCTGCCTGCCTCTTCTATGAGAGATAATTTGCCCCATTCCATTTCTCCCTCTCTCCTCCCAATACATTTCTCTCTCTCACCGTTTACCTTAATTTCTTTTAAGATATGGTCCCATCCTATTGAATTCACTCTGTGCTCTCTGTCTCTGTGTGTGCATGCATGTGTGTATGTGTGTGCATGTGTGTGTAATACCACCAACTACCCAGATAGTGAAAAGTTTCAAGAATTACAAATATTGTCTTTCCATGTAGGAATGTAAACATTACACCTTTGGTAAGTCCCTTATGACTTCGCTTTACTGTTTACTATTTCATGCTTCTTCTCATTCTTGTTTTTGAAAGTCAAATTTTCTTTTCAGCTCGGTCTTTTCATCAAGAATTCTTGAAAGTCCTCTATTTCATTGAAAGACTAGTTTTTCCCTTAGGTATTATACTCAGTTTTGCTGGGTAGGTGATTCTTGGTTTGAGTCCTAGTTCCTTTGACTTCTGGAATATCCTATTCCATGCCTTTCGATTCCTTAATATAGAAGCTGCTAGATCTTGTGTTACCCTGATTTTATCTCCACAATACTGGAATTGATTCTTTCTAGCTGCTTGCAATATTTTCTCCTTGGCCTGGGAATTCTAGAATTTTACCACAATGTTCCTAGGAGTTTCTCTTTTAGGATCTCTTTCAGGTGGTGATCGATCGATTCTTTCAATACTTATTTTGCCCTTTGGTTCTAGAATCTCAGGGCAGTTTTCCTTGATAATTTCATGAAAGATGATGTCTAGGCTCTTGTTTTGATCATGGCTTTCAGGTAGTCCCATAATTTTTAAATTGACTCTTCTGGATCTCTTTTCCAGGTCAGTTGTTTTCCGAATGAGATCTTTCACATTCTCTTCCATTTTTTCATTCTTTTGGTTTGGTTTTGTGATTTCTTGGTTTCTCAGAAAGTCATTAGCCTCCATCTGTTCCATTCCAATTTTGAGAGAACTATTTTCTTCAGTGAGCTTTTGAACCTCTTTTTCTATTTGGCTAATTCTGCTTTTGAAAGCATTCTTCTCCTCATTAGCTTTTTGAACCTTTTGCCAATTGAGAGCCTATTTTTCAAGGTGTTATTTTCTTCAGCGTTTTTTTGAGTCTCCTTTAGCAAGGTATTGACCCATTTTTCATGCTTTTCTTGCATTTTTCTCATTTCTCTTCCCAGTTTTTCCTCCACCTGTCTAACTTGATTTTCAAAATCCTTTTTGAGCTCTTCCATTGCCTGAGCCCATTGGATATCTATTTTGCATGTTCGGGATACAGAGGCCTTGACTTCTTTTTCTTTCCCTGATAGTAAGCATTGTTCTTCCTCATCAGAAAGGAAAGGAGGAAACATCTGTTCACCAAGAAAGTAACCTTCTATGGCCTTATATTTTTGGCCTTTTTTGGGCATTTTCCGAGCCAGTTACTTGACTTCTGAGATTCCTCTCCACCCCCGCCTAGATATGCCCAGCTAGTGCTTGGGGTCTGAGATTCAAATGCTGCTTCCCAGCCTCAAGACTTTCAGTGGCAGGCAGGGCTGCTATTCAGTGTAAGTTTGGTTCTCAGGTGGGGGCAGGGCTGCCTCCCAGGCTCAATTCCCTCAAGGGGTTTATGGGGAGACCTTCAGTAATGGATCTGAGGTCCTGCCTGCTTTGGGAGCTCCAGGCCACTGCTGCCTCTGCTGCTGCATCCCGAGGGGGCCTGAATTATGGAGACACGCCACTCCTCTCTCAGCCAGCCCAGAAGTCTCTCTCATTGACCTTTAGCTCCTGTGGGTGGAGGGAAGCTCGCAGAGATTCCATCCCTGAAGCCTGCTCGGATATGCTCCTCTCGGGTCTGTGTGGCCAAGGCAGGGCTCCGCTGTGCTGTCTGGTGCACGATGGACCTTTGGTGACCATTTTTCAGGGCTCTCTGGATTGGAAATCTCCTCCACTCCGTTGCTGCACAGCTTCCACTGCTACGGAATTTGTGGGGAGTTCTTTTTACATGAAATTTATGGGCTGTGGGTTCAGAGCTAGCATATGTGAATCTTTCTACTCCGCCATCTTGGCTCCTCCCTATTTATACCTTTTTTAGAACCAGAAGGCATCCTAATCCTTGAAAACAAGTACTTTATTAGCAAAAGTTGTGGATGTTCCTATAAATCTTCCATAATCACACTCCCTTTAATGGGCAGGCCCTTTAATGGGTGATGAAGATCTTTAATCATATTAACAATGTAAATACATATACTGTTTCTTGTTAAAGAAACTCTTATTTCTGTACTTTCTTCCTATTAAAGACTCTTGATTGATAAAGGCAATATTCAATCAGAGGTACTTGATTATATTAAAACACAAAGAAAAATGTCCTATTTTGGTACCATAGTTGCCCAGGGTCAGACCACATCTACAGAGATGTGTTCAGTTCAGAACAATGACAAACTAGAGTGTGTAGAGGGGCTGGGCTTCCATAAGAACCTATGGAAGGAAATGGACATTTCAGTGGAAAATAAATTTCTAGGTTGGTTGGGGGAGGAGTAAAGGAAATGGTACATATGACAGTTTTTTTTCTGTATTACAAAGACTTTCAAAAACAAGAATGAGAAGAAGCATGAAATAGTAAACAGTAAAGCGAAGTCATAAGGGACTTACCAAAGGTGTAATGTTTACATTCCTACATGGAAAGACAATATTTGTAATTCTTGAAACTTTTCACTATCTGGGTAGTTGGTGGTATTACACACACATGCACACACATACACACATACAATGGTAGGTTCATATTCTCTAAATTATGTGTCTCTTTACCCATTCTGAACAATATCAACTCAATCACACCATTACAGACATTGTTGTTTGATCTGGGGTGAAAAGAGGGGGGGGTGATGTGCAGTCTTGTTCTTTGTTATGTCCCAAGAGAAGTATGGGAGAGATAGGTAGGAATTGTAGAGAGCTAATTTTGGAAAATGTTGAATAATACATCAGATCTATGGAAAAGGAAAGAATTTAGCACAAAAAAAATGTGGAAAATGTTACAAAATGTAAAATATATAATTTTGATTATATAAAACTTTTTTAAATGCATTAACAAAATGAGTGCAACCAATATTAAAAGGAAAGCAGAAAACTGGGAAAAATGCAACAGGTATATCTATTAAAGGCTTCATTTTTCACCAGTTAAATCAGATTTTTCAAAAGAAAAGTCATTCCTCAATGGACAAAGGATGTAAAAAGGAATTTTTCATAAAAAGAAAATACAGTTATCTATAATCATGTGAAAAAATGGTCTTACTCAGTGGTGATTAGAGAAATTAAAACTAAAACAATGTGAGATAACACCTCATACCTATCTGACCATCAGTTATGACAAAAAAGGAAAATTTTAAATCTTGGAGGGGATGTGGGAAAATCAGAGTATTAATGTGCAATTGAAATGGCTAAACAAGTTGTGGCATAATGTTATGATGGAATATTATTGCACTATATGAGAAATTAGAAGTAGTATGATTTCCAAGTATCCTTGAAAGACTTACATGAACTGAGGCAAAGTGAAAAGAGCAAAACCAGGACAACATTTTTCGCAGTACCAACACTATTGTTTGAGGATTTGTGAATGACTTAGCTATTCACAACACTGCAATGATTCAAGACATTATCAAAGGACTAATGATATCTATACCTCCAGATAAGAGCTGATACTCTCTGAATACAGAGTGAAGTACGCTGTTTTCCCTTTCTTTCATTATTTTTTTTTTTAAGTTGAGGCTTCTTGTTCAAAATGACTAATACGGAAATGTTTTATGTGATTGCTATCATATTGTTTACTATCTCTGGGAGGGGGTAAAGAAGAGAGAAATGAAGGAATGAAATTTGGAACTAAAAACTGTTTTTAAAGTGTTTAAAAATACTTTTAACATATAATTTGGGGAAATGAAATATTATATTAATAGGAATTATTGCGAATGTTTGGCCTTTATATAAAGGATGAAAAAAACTTAATGAGAGATACCCAAAATAAGAAATTATTGCCTTAGGAGATTCTGAGTTCATCATCACCACAGATACACAGCCAAGTTGAGGCAGGATGACCACTAATTTTTTGTAGATTGAATTACTATTTTATGTCTCACCTAGACTAGATGACCTTTAATGTCATTTAAATTTCTCTGAAACTCTAAGCATATTACTTGTACCCATTCTTCATATACTCTTTATACATGGAAAGGGTTATCGATGCAATTTTTTCCATGAAATTTTAAATTCTGATCTTAATATTAAGAGCCAGGATTTATATAGTGCTCCAAGGTGTGCCAAACACTTAATAGATACTGTCTCATTTTATCCAACCAACAAGCCTGGGATATATGTGATATTATTACCTACATTTTATAAGTCAGGAAACTGAGAAAGACAGGGCTTACATGACATCCCCAGGGTCACAAAATGAGTAAATGTCTCAGGGAAAATTTGAATTCGTCTTTCTGATTCCACATAAATAATCAATTTACTTGTTCACTTAGTTGTTCTAGATAGAGGATTGTTTATGATGATAGATAACCATGAATCAATTTTGTCAGTGAATGGTAGGTTCATATTCTCTAAATTATGTGTCTCTTTACCCATTCTGAACAATATCAGCTCAATCACACCGTTACAGACATTGTTGTTTGCCCAGTGGATATAGAGCTGAGTTTGGAGTCATGAATAATTGAGGCAAAATTAGACTTCAGACACCTACTAGCTATGTTACTTTGGGTAAGTCACTTTATCCCTCCGTGCCTCATTTTCCTCACTCGTAAAATTGGGATAATGGTAACACCTACCTTCCAAGGTTTTGTTGCAATTATCAAATTAGAGAATGTTTTTTTAAAAAACTTTAACACAGTGCCTGACATGCAGTAAGTGCTTAATAAATACGTGTTTTCTTCATTCCTGAGTAGTAAAATGTATTCCCTTTTGAAAATAATGAGACTCATCATTTTTCCTGAGTAGTATTAAAGGAAAATAAAGTGTAGCTGTAAGACATCAAATTGGGAATGGAAATATACCTGTACCTCAGGGTGTGAAGAATGAGAACATTATGTGAAATAGACTCAAATATACATGAAATAAACAGAACATATTTAAGACATTTATACTTTTTGGTTAAATATGAAACTAGAAAAAATGTTTCTATGTGGAAGAGAAGAGACAGAGAAACAGAAAACATGTCTCCAATAAATCTTCTCAATATTTTCTGCCTTCTAAATAACACAAGGAGAGGCTATGCTTGTTTCTCGAACAACCACCACAACCTGACTTTGTCTTGGGTCTTAGGTATACAAATGTTAAGCTTTTAGTAACATACTAAAATGTATTTATAAATATTTTAGAGTTATTTATTAGTTTATTTCAATAATTACCTTAAGAGAGGAAAAATTTATGAGGTTGATTTTATGACTTATTGATGAGTATGTAAGCATAAACTTAAAGTTTTATATACATTTTGAAATGCTTTAATCCTGTAGTCACTGTATAGAAATATACACATGCTATGTTTATGTGTATGTACATGTATTCATGTTTATGTGTATGTGTGTACATATAATATACATATGCACATGCGTATATGAAAGTATGTAATTTCACATATATACATATTGCCTCCATATATTATTGTGAGAGACAGAAGCAACGACATACAGATAGAACCTCTAGATGTTCTTACAGATTACATTTGTTTGTACAGACCCTGAGAACAATGGCATAGCTAGAAAATTATCAAGTCAATTTAATAAGACTTCCAATCTCTTTAAAAAAAAGATTAGCCTCATAATACATGAAGGAAAAATCAAAGTAAGTGGATAAAATTGGATATTGCCAGATTATAACAAGCAAATAGATGGGTGGCTGATTAAATTAGTCTATCTGTACTTCTATTGTCAACAGTCATCACTGAGAAATAATGATTTATGCTTGAATTGAATGGGAAAGTGAACTAACTTGCAATTTTCAAGTTGCTCAACATGTTCAATGTTTCCAAATTTCACTCTATTAATATTGAATGTCATCTTTTAAACCCTGGTGTTGTAGTGGTGCTATATAATAAGGCAGAACATCATTGCCTCAGAAGAATCCAATTCAAGATGATCTGAAGAAAGCATAATGGCAAGATACATCCCTGGATAGGTTGTTCGAAGGGTATGTCTGACAATGGTCAAGTAAGAAATGTATCAAGATTTAATCCAATATGAATAGAAAATTTAGTTTATTTAATTATCCTAATAGAAAGGTCAATAAAGAGCCTGACAGCAGCAATGATAACTGAAATTTAGGTCATCAGAACACTTGGTAGAACTTCAATGACAGAACATAGTTATAAAAATCCCAGAGGAATAAGAAGCATGTATGGGGTTGTGAGTTTCACTAGAGGAGGAAGGTCTCACTTTGCATTCAATTCATTATTGAATAATCGATTCTCTCCTTGTCCCAGTAATAGTTGGTATGCACAGTGTTCTTAAGAGGCTCAATCAAAAAAAAAAAACAGAAAAATATGCAATATATTACTTCCTCAAAAATATATGGTGAATTTTAAGTTGGTTTTAGAATTACAGTAAAGATACAATATGTGAAGTCTTAATTCCTGGTGTTTAATTTGTTGAGTAGTGTCCATATAACTTTTTGCCTCATGTATATGAACATGAGTGAGATATGAATATAAATTGCTTTGTGAAAGCATTCATAATACAAATCATAAAGAAGTTAAAAATGTATTAAGAAGATATTTTCAGCTGCTAATTACAAAATCACTAGTATTTATGATAATTCTCCAAGTTGATATTCTGTTGTATTACTCAAATAAAACAAAAAAATTGGAAAATAATGGATAGAAAGGAGGACATCATTACATTCAATCTACCTGCTTATTGCATCCATAATTCATATTACTGTTAGCTAATCACTCATTTCCATGTCTTTGAAAAACTATAGATGCTTAAGAAGAAAAGAAAAAATCTCTACTTGGCACCTACTTCACTTCAGTTTCTAAATGAGAAGTCATCTTCCCTTACCATACAGCACACAAATAATTTATCAGAAAATAAAGAAGGATATAGGAGATCCTTTTTAAAAAAAAAATCCATCTTCATATAGTGATGGTTGGAGGCAAGGAGAGATCACCATACAGTCTCCATTGTGATGCTATCTTTTATACATCTTATTTCTCCATTTGGTCCATTTGTCCATCCTAGAGAACAAGGAAGGTTGAAAATTTTGGGGCATCTGTAGTAAAGGAGTATGGCAATAATATTGAATAATCTGGTAAATGAGAAGGAAGAAATAAAGGGATAAGGCTGAACAGAAGAAGACTTGCAGTGTGCTCTATAGTATATATGATAGTTTTGACCTCTCCTTGCATCATTAGGCACATAGGGCATTTATGTTATCTAAAGGATAGGAGACTAATAAGGAAGGTAACAGGGGAAGAAGATGGCAGAAAGAGAGGTCTTAATTAGTTTTTCTATCCTTAGAGAAGATAGAGCAGATAGACTCAATAACACATGGGTCTATTTTCTTGCTTATTTCATTTTTGCCTTTCATAAAAGATAGTTTATTTTATTCCACTACTATGCAATCAGGCTACCAGGGTATTTAGAACATTTTTACGTGTTTATTATATGCAAAACAGTGTGCTAATCAAGGGGAATACAAGAAGAAAAGACAGTCCATACTTTCAAGTATCTCTCATCCTAATGGGAAAGACAATGTACACTATATAGAATAGATCTATGAACATCATTATTTACCCTAGTTTGATTTTTTTCTCCTTCCTCTCTGTTCTCCCTCCATGATTATTAATGAAAGTGCAAGAGCTATTTTCCTTTCTCGAGTAAGGTTCTATGTTTTCCTTATTTTATGTTTTTCTCTTACTATCCCTCCATGATATGGAAGTAGTCCCTTAACCCTTTGTCTATTAAATTCTTATCCAGTCTTTCTAGTCACACTAAATGGCTGCTTTTCCTATGACCCTCAACTTCCACAATTTAAGGAATAATGACAGTATGACTCCAGAGCCTTTGTAGGTATCTTTTTTATGTACCTCAGAAGAATTTGAAAAGAATAATTAATTATTTTTTGTTTTCAACATTCATTCACTTCCATAAGATTTTGAGCTTTGAATTTTCTTCCTGTACACTTCCCTTCTCACCAAGAGAGCATGCAATCTTGCATAGGTTCCACTTATACATTTATAGTAAACATTTTCACATTAGTCATGATATAAAGAAGAATTAAAACTAATGATAGGGATGACAAGAAAGAAGAAGCAAAGCAAAACACAGAATATAAGAAAAGGAGGGCAAATAGTATGCTTCCATCTGCATTCACACTCCGAAGATTTTTCTCTGAATGTACATTAATTTTACATCATGAGTCTTTTGGTGCTGTCTTAGATTCTTGCATTGCTGAGAAGAGTTAAATCTATCAAAGTCAATCATCATACAATATGGATATTATGTGTATGATGTTCTCCTGGTTCTGCCCATTTAACTCAGTATAAGTTCATATACATTTTTCTAGGCTTTTCTGAAGTCTGCTTGCTCATCATTTCTTACAGCACAATAACATTTCTTTGCATTCATACACCACAAATTATTCAGCCATCCCTCAATTGATGGACATCCCCTCAATTTCCAAATCTTGGCCACCACAGAAAGGCTACTATAAATATTTTTATACATGTGGATCCATTTCCTGTTTTAAAAATCTCTTTGGGATACAGACTTAGAAGCGTTATTGCTGAATCAAAGAGCAGGAACAATATTATAGACCTTTGGGCATAGTGCCAAATCCAGAATGGTGGGATCAGCTGACAACTCATCCAGTAATGCACATCTTCTTCGACATATTTCATTTTCCTGTTTCCTCATGTTAGCCAATCTTATAGGTGTTACATGGAACCTCAGAATCATTTTGATTTTCATAGCTCTAATTAATAGTGATTCAGAATGTTTTTTTCTATGACAATAGATAGCTTTACTTGCTTCATCTGAAAGCTCCCTGGAATGACTTGTACTCTTAAAAATGACTCAGCTCTCTATATATTTTAGAAATGAGGAATTTATCAAAGACACTGGATGAAAAAATTGTTCTCCAGCTTTCTGCTTCATCCCATTCTAGGTTGCATTTACTTTGTGCAAAAAAAACCTTTTCAATTTGTTGTAATAAAATTCATGCATTTTACATTTAATAATGTTCTCTATCTCTCATTTTATCATAAATTCTTCCCTTCTCCGAAGATGTGACAGGTAAACTATTACTTGCCCTCATAGTTTGTTTAGATTAGTCTCTCTCTCTCTCTCTCTCTCTCTCTCTCTCTCTATATATATATATATATATATATAATGTATATGTATATATGTATATATTATATATATTAAAATAGTTACATGAACATATACATATATATGTATATGTTCATGTACCTATTTTCATTTTATCTGGATATATTGTGTAAGAGGTTGTTTTATTCCTAGTTTCTGCCATACTATTTTCCAATTTTTCCCAGTAGTTTCTGTCAAATGTTGAGTGCTTATGCCAGAAATGCAAGTATTTGGGTTTATTAAACAATAGATTACTATAGCTATTGACATTGTGTTTTGCCTGCTTAACCTATTTTCACTGATCCAAAACTCTATTTCTTAGCCAGTGTCAAATAGTTCTGATGATTGCTGCTTCATAAAACAATTGGAGATCAGACAAAGTGAGGCTTCTTTCCCTTTTATTACTTTTCATTAATTCCCTTCATATTTTGGACCTTTTTACTCCCAGATGAATTTTCTTATTGTTTTTTAGAGCTCTGTAAAATAATTTTTGGTAGTTTGTTTGGTATGACACTGAATAAGTAAATTTATTTAGGTAGAATTGTTATTTTTCTTATATGAGCTTGGCCTACCCAAGGGCAGGTGCTCTTTTTCCCCAAAATATTTATATCTGATGTTATTTGTGTGAAAAATGTTCCGTAATTGGGTTGACATAATTATTGAGTTTGTTTTGGCTGGTAGGCTCCACAATATTTTATAATATCTATAGTAACATTAAATGAAATTTCTCTTTTTATCTCTTGTTGTTTGGCTTTGTAAGTATTATATACTAATGCTGATGATTTATGTGGGTTTATTTCATATCCTGCAACTTTGATAAAGTTATTTATAATTTCAAGTAGTTTCTTACTTCATTCTGTAGGATCCTCTAAGTATATTGTCACACAATCTGCAAAGAGTAATAGGTTTGTTTCTTCTTTGCCTATCTAATTCCTTCAATTTCTTTTTGTTCTCATTGCTAAAGATAATATTTCTACTACTGTATTAAATAACAGTGGTGATAATGGATGTTTTTTTTTTCACCCATGATCTTATTGGAAATGCATATAGCTTATCTCACTTACATAAAATGCTTGATAATGGTTTTAGGTAAATGCTACTTATCATTTTGAGGAAAGCTCCATTTATTCCTATGCTCTCTAGTGGTTTTAATGGGAATGGATGTTGTATATTGTGAAATAATTTTTCCATTTCTATTGGGATAATCATACGATTTCTATTAGTTTTGCTATTGACATGGTCAATTATTCTGATAGTTTTCTTAATATTGCAACAGTCCTGAATTCCTGGTAAAAATACTCCTTGGTCATAGTTTATTATCCTTTAGATAAATCGTCATAATTTCTTTGCTAGTATTTTATTTAAAATGTTTTATCTATATTCATTAGGGAAATTGTAAAATAATTTTCTTTTAATGTTTTAGTTCTTTCCTGGTGTTGGTATCAGAACCACATTTGTTTCACTAAAAGAGTTTGGTAGGACTTCTTATTTGCCTATTTATTGTGAGTAGCTGTTCCTCAAAAATTTGGTAGAGTGTATTTGTAAATCCATCTGACCCTGAAAATTTTTTTCTTTGGGCATTCTCTGATGGCTTGTTCAATTAATTTTTTAAAAAGATTCATGAAACATTTCGTTTTCTTTTCTGCTAATCTAGGAAATTAGTGTATTTTCAGTAAATATTTATCTAATTCACTAAGATTGTCAAATTTCTTGTCATATAATTGAGCAAAAGAAGTCCTAATTAGTGTTTTGAGTTCCTCTACATTTGTGGCGAATTCACCCTTTTCATTTTTGATGTTGCTAACTTGGTTTCCTTCTTTCTTTTAAGTTAAATTAACTAAAAGTTTATCTATTTTATTATTTTTGTAAAGCCATGTCTGTTGTATTTATTAGTTTAATAATTTTTTCCAATTTCGATTTTATTAATCTCTCGTTTTCTTTTAAGAATTTCTAATTTGATAATTAATTGGAGGTTTTAAATTTCTTCAGGGGTGAAGCCAAGATGGCAAAGTGAGAACAACTATTCACCTAAGCTCTTAGACAAACTCCTTCAGATACCTCAAAAAAGAGAATCTGACCAAATTTTGGAGGTACAGAATCCAATAGGAGGCAGACTATAGCAGATTCACAGACTTTGACAGGCTGGAAGATCTACAGGAAGGACCCGTTCCTTGGAGGTGAACCCACAGCACACAGCACAGCATGTTCTGCAGTGGTGTGGCTGAGCAGGAAACCCTTGGGGCAGCCTCAGGAACAGCAGCACAGCAGAAAGGCAGAGTGCCAGTCCAGAGAAGTAGACCAGCAGAGCAGAGTGAGTGACAGCTGCTGAGCCCCAGGTATCAGCTGCAGCCACTCTGGAGACTTTCAGCCTGTTGATTAAACATCTGTAAGGCACCTACCTGATTTTCTGGGAGTCAAAATGGCAGAGTGATTGATAAAAGCTCTCTTTCCCTCCCCTTATTGACCTCAAAAGAACCATAAAATATTTCCTTAGAAAAATTCAATCACTGGAAACAGCTGAAGGGGCAAACAGTCTCGTGGCACCTGAGGCTGGGAAAATAGCTGAGGGGGATTTCTCTTACTATGGCAGAGGCTAACCAGAAGCAGAACAGAGCCAGGGGCTGTGGAAACTCACACTGGGACCCAGGGGTACCACAATAGGATAGGAGCACCAGCAGTGCTGGATACTCACACAGGTTCCCAGAGCATGCCTCAGCACTAGGAGAGGAGCCCCAGAGTGGGTGGGTGGGTGGGTGGTGGTGGTGGTGGTGGTGGAAACTCTCACTAGACGCCAGGCATGAGCTGAACTTGCCTTTGTTCTAGCTCAACTGAGGAGCTATCCAGTCCACTCTTCCCCCACACTTAACAAGCTAGCCCCAGGGCTAAGCCAGGAAACACAAAATAAAAGGGAATACAAAGGCACCTGCCCTGAGTTTCCCATATCGGCAGCTCAACAACAGATTATCCAGCTTCTAAATGAAAGAAGTAGAGGGAACAACACACAAAGCCTCAGCATCATGGCCAAGAAGAAGCAAAGTCAGAAGGAAAAGATCATAGAATCTTTCTATGAGGATAAGGGCCAAAACACAATTACCAAAGAGATCAATGCTAAGACTGTATCCCCATCTGAAACTTTAGAAGTGACTATAAACTGTTCACATGCACAGAGAGCACTCCTAGAACAGTGGAAGAAGAAAATATGAGGAAAAAAATGGACAATTATTTTAAAATTATGAAAAAAGAATTCATTGAAGAAAACAGTTCTTTGAAAAGGAAAATTGAAGAAATTGAAAAGGAAGTAGAAAAATTTAATGGAGAAAATAATTCGTTAAAAGGAATATTTGGACAGATGACAAAAGGGATGCAAAAGTTAACTGAAGAAACCAATTTGATGAAAATTAGAATTGGACAAGTAAAAGCTAATGACTCTATGAGACATCAAGAATCAGTCAAACAAAATCTAAAGAATGAAAGATAGAAGAAAATGTAACATACCTAATTGGAATAAACAACTGACCTGGAAAATAGATCCAGGACAGAAAATTTAGGAATTCTTGGCCTAACAGAAAGCCACGAAGAAAAAAAGAATCTAGATAATATTTTCCAAGAAATCATCAGGGAGAGAGCCAAGATGGCAGAGTAGAAAGACAAACATTTACTAGCTCTCCCTCCATAGCACATAAAATGTGCTATGTAAAATGTAAAGAAAGACTCTCAACAAATTCTAGAGCAGCAGAAGTGGAGAACAACAGAGTGGAGATTTCCAGCCCAGGGCGACCTGAAAGGCCAACAGGAAACTTCTGTTGGATAGCTCTGCTCTGGGAGGAGGATGTGAGCAGACCTAGGGGGCAGAATCTCCAGTCACAGCAGCAGCAGTTCGCAGATCCTTCAACCCACAGGCACCAAAGGTCAGTGACAGGGTTTTTTCAGCTGGCAGAGAAGGGAGAAGGGCCTTCCCATAGTTCCAGCCACAGGCAGCAGCCACAGAGGCTACACTGGGCAAGTGGCAGCAGTTCCCACAGGAGCCCCTAGAGCATCCTTCATCCATTGTCGGATTGTAAAACCCCTGGGGGCACTGAGCAGCTGATTCTTCGCTCAGCTCGAGGTAGATGCCCTGCAGCAGCTGGTCTTTATCTCACAGTGAATGGCAGCCCTGCCCCTACAACTTATCTGAACCTCAGCCCCAAGTGCTGGCTTGGCAGAACTGGAGGCCAGGTAGTTGTGAAGAGGAAACCCTGCTAAGATTCTGGACATAAAAATCTATCCTTGCTTCCAAACCAGTGTAAACACTTAATTGTGCCACCTTGAATCAAATGAGATCTTAGAGATCCCCAGAGTATACACGACTCTTGATAAAGGATCCAAAAGTCAAGTAACTGGTTGGGAAAATGCCCAGAAAAGGGGAAAAATTAAGACTATGGAAGATTACTATCTTGGTGAAGAGATATTTCCTCCTATCCTTTCAGATGAGGAAGAACAATGCTTACCATCAGGGAAAGACATAAAAGTGAAAACTTCTGTATCCCAAACCTCCAGAATAAATACTCAATGGGCTCAGGCCATGGAAGAGCTCAAAAAGGATTTTGAAATTCAAGGTAGACAGGTGGAGGAAAAACTGGGAAGAGAAATGAGAGAGATGCAAGAAAAGCATGAAAAATGGGTCAATACCTTGCTAAAGGAGTGGGGAGGAGCCAAGATGGCAGAGTAGAAAGACTCACGTATGCTAGCTCCGAATCCACAGCCCATATATTTCCTGGAAAAAGAACTCCCCACAAATTCTGGAGCACTGCAAGGCACGCAGAAACACAGTGGAAAAGATCTCCATTCCAGAGAGTCCTGGAGAGCTGTCCCCTGGGGGTCCATCACGCTTCGGACAGCAGATCCCACCCCTGTGCTGCCCTGGCCTTGCAGCTGAAAACAGCAGATCCAAGCAGGCTTCAGGGATGGAATCTCCAGCGGCCATGAAGGTCCCTCCACCCGCAGGCGCTCCAGGTCAGTGAGAGCGATGTGTGGACTGGCTGAGAGGGGAGCGGGGTGTCTCCAGGACTCGGGCCCCCTTGGGAGGCAGCAGCAGAGGGAGCGGCAGAGGGAGTGGTGGCGGCCAGGGACTCCCTGAGCAGCAGGCAGAAGTTCAGGGCCATTACCAATGGTCTCTGCATAAAGCACCTGAGGGAACTAGGCCTGGGAGGCGGCTCTTCCCCCAACCAAGCACCAGAACTTAAGCTCACATTGAATAGCAGCCGCTCCTGCTGCGAAAAGCCCATTTGGATCTCAGACCCCAAGTACTAGCTGGGCAGATATAGGCGGGGGTGGACAGGAATCTCAGAAGTCAAGTAACTGGCTGGGAAAATGTCCAGAAAAGGGAAGAAAAATAAGACTATAGAAAGCTACTTTGATAGGTTACAGATGTTCCCACCTTTCAATTCTGATGACGAGGAACAATTCTTACCATCAGGGAAAGACGTGGAGGTCGGGGCCTCTGTATCCCAGACATCCCACGTGGATGTACAGTGTGCTCAGGCCATGGAAGAGCTAAAAAGGGATTTTGAAAATCAAGTTATACAGGTGGAGGAAAAACTGGGAAGAGAAATCAGAGAGATGCAAGAAAGGCATGAAAAACGGGTCAATACCTTGGTAAAGGAGACCCAAAAAAGTGCTGAAGAAAATAACACCTTGAAATATAGGCTAACTCAATTGGGAAAAGAGGTTCAAAAAGCCAATGAGGAGAAGAAAGCTTTCAAAAGCAGAACTAGTCAAATGGAAAAAGAGGTTCAAAAGCTCACTGAAGATAATAGTTCTCTCAAAATTAGAATGGAACAGATGTAGTCTAATGACTTTCTGAGAAACCAAGAAATCACAAAACAAAACCAAAAGAATGAAAAAATGGAAGAGAATGTGAAATATCTCATGGGAAAAACAACTGACCTGGAAAATAGAACCAGGAGAGACAATTTAAAAATTATGGGACTACCTGAAAGTCATGATCAAAAAAAGAGCCTAGACATCATCTTTCATGAAATTATCGAGGAAAACTGCCCTGATATTCTAGAACCAGAGGGCAAAATAAGCATTGAAAGAATCTATCGATCACCACCTGAAAGAGATCCAAAAAGAGAAACTCCTAGGAACATTGTGGCCAAATTCCAAAATTCCCAGGTCAAGGAGAAAATATTGCAAAGAGCTAGAAAGAAACAATTCCAGTATTGTGGAAATACAATCAGGATAACACAAGATTTAGCAGCTTTTACATTAAGGGATCAAAGGGCATGGAATAGGATATTCCAGAAGTCAAAGGAACTAGGACTCAAACCAAGAATCACCTATCCATCAAAACTGAGTATAATACTTCAGGGAAAAATATGGTCTTTCAGTGAAATAGAGGACTTTCAAGCATTCTTTTTTTTTAATATAAATTTATTTATTTAACTTTTTACATTCATTTTCACAAAATTTTTGGTTCTAAATTTTCTCCCCTTTTATCCCCTCCCCCCACCCCAATACATCGAGCATTCTAATTTCCCTTATCACCAATCTGCCCTCTCTTCTATCAATCCTTCCTTCTCTTGTCCCCATCTTCTCTTTTGTCTTGTAGGGCCAGATGACTTTCTATTCCACAATAACTGTATTTCTTATTTCCTAATAGCATCAACAATACTCAAGAGTTGTTCCTAAAACTTTTAGTTCCAAATTATCCCCAGCCCTCCCTCCCCACACGGTTCCCTTTGGGAAGGCAGGCAATTAAATATAGGCCATATCTGTGTAGTTTTGCAAATGATTTCGATAACAGTCGTGTTGTGTAAGACTAACTGTATTTCCCTCCCTCCTATTCTGCCCCCCATTGTTTCTATTCTGTCTTTTGATCCTGTCCCTCCCCAAGTGTTGACTTTAAATTGCTCCCTTCTCCCATTGCCCTCCCTTCCATCATCCCTCTCTCCCTGTTTATCTCCTTCTCCCCCACTTTCCTGTACTGTAAGATAGGTTTTCATACCAAGATGAATGTGCATTTTACTCCTTCCCTTAGTCGAATGTGATGAGGGTAAATTTCTTGTTTTTTTTTTTTCTTCTCAGCTCTCCTCTTTTTCCCTCCACTAAAAAGTCTCCTGCTTGCCTCTTGAATGAGATATAATTTACCCCATTCCATTTCACCCTCTCTCCTCCCACTACGTTTCTCTCACACCATTTACCTTAATTTCTTTGAAGATATGTTCCCATCCTATTCAATTCATTCTGTGCTCTTTGTCTCTGTATGTGCGTGCACATGTGTACATGTGTGTGTGCCTGTGTGTGTGTGTGTGTGTATGTGTGTGTGGTCCCACCAACTACCCAGTTACTGAAAAGTTTTAAGAGTTACAAATATTGTCTTTCCATGTAGGAATGTAAACATTTCACTTTTGGTAAGTCCCTTTTGACTTTCCTTTGCTGTTTTCTTTTTCATGCTTCTTCTCATTCTTGTATTCGAAAGTCCAAATTTTCTTTTCAACACTGGTCTTTTAATCAAGAATGCTTGAAAGTGCTCTGTTTCATTAAAAGACCATATTTTCCCCTGAAGTATTATACTCAGTTTAGCTGGGTAGGTGATTCTTGGTTTGAGTCCTAGTTCCTTTGACTTCTGGAATATCCTATTCCACACCCTTTGATCCCTTAATGCGGAAGCTGCTAGATCTTGTGTTATCCTGATTGTATTTCCACAATACTGGAATTGTTTCTTTCTAGCTCTTTGCAATATTTTCTCCTTGACCTGGGAATTCTGGAATTTGGCCACACTGTTCCTAGGAGTTTCTCTTTTTGGATCTCTTTCAGGCAGTGATCAATGGATTCCTTCAATACTTATTTTGCCCTCTGGTTCTAGAATCTCAAGGCAGTTTTCCTGGATAATTTCATGGAAGATGATTTCTAGGCTCTTTTTTGATCATGGCTTTCAGGTAGTCCCATAATTTTTAAATTGTCTCTCCTGGATCTATTTTCCAGGTCAGTTGTTTTTCTCATGAGATATTTCACATTCTCTTCCATTTTTTCATTCTTTTGGTTTTGTTTTATGATTTCTTGGTTTCTCAGAAAGTCATTAGACTCCACCTGTTCCATTCTAATCTTGAGGGAACTATTTTCTTCAGTGAGATTTTGAACCTCTTTTTCCATTTGGCTAATTTTGCTTTTGAAAGCATTCTTTTCCTCATTGGCTTTTTGAACCTCTTTTGCCAACTGAGTTAGCCTATTTTTCAAGGTGTTATTTTCTTCACCATTTTTTTTGGTCTCCTTTACCAAGGTATTGACCCGTTTTTCATGCTTGTCTTGCATCTCTCTCATTTCTTTTCCCAGTTTTTCCCCCACCTGTCTAACTTGATTTTCAAAATCCCTTTTTAGCTCTTCCATGGCCTGAGCCCACTGGGCATCGACCTCGGATGTGTGGGATAGAGAGGCCCCAACCTCCACAGCCTTCCTGATGGCAAGCATTGTACCTCTTCATCAGAAATGAAGAGAGGGAGGAACATCTCTTCCCGAATAAAGTAACTCTTTATGGTCTTATTTTGCTTCCTTTTTCTAGGCATTTTCCCAGCCAGTTACTTGACTTCTGAGATTCCACTCCACCCCCGCCTATATCTGCCCAGCCAGTAGTTGGGGTCTGAGATTCAAATGCTGCTTCCCAGTCTGAGGGCTTTCCCTGGCAGGCATGGCTGCTATTCAATGTGAGCTTAATTCTGGTGCTCGGGTGGGGGCAGGGCTATCTCCCAGGCTCAGTTCCCTCAGGTGCTTATGTGGAGACCTTCGGTAATGGCCCTGAGCTCCTGCCTGCTACTCAGGGAGTCGCGGACCACCACCGCTGCCTCTGCTGCTCCCTCTGCCACTGCCTCCCAATGGGGCCCGAGTTGTGGAGACACCTGGCTCCCCTCTCGGCCAGCCCAGACGTCTCTCTCACTGACCTGGAGCACCTGTGGGTGGAGGGAACTTCATGGCCGCCGTAGATTCCATCCCTGAAGCCTGCTTACATCTGCTCCTCTCAGCTGCTGGACCAGGGCAGCACAGGGGTGGGCTCTGCTGTCTGAAGCGACGGACCCCCAGGTGACGGCTCACCAGGACTTTCTGGAATGGAGATCTTTTCCACTGTGTTTCTGCGCACCTTGCAGTGCTCCAGAATTTGTGGGTAATTCTTCTTGCAGGAAATATATGGGCTGTGGATTCGGAGCTAGCATATGTGAGTCTTTCTTCTCTGCCACCTTGACTCCACTCCCACTTTCACGCATTCTTGATGAAAAGACCAGAGCTTAAAAAAAAAATTTGACTTTCAAACACAAGAATGAGAACAAACATAAAAAAGTAAATAGCAAAGAGAAGTCATAAGGGACTTACCAAAAGTGAACTGTTTACATTCCTACATGGAAAGACAATATTTGTAACTCTTAAAACTTTTCAGTATCTGGGTAGTTGGTGGGACCACACACACACACACACACATACACACACACACATACACATGTGCACGCACACACACACACATGCAAGCACATATAGAGACAGAGAGCACAGAGTGAATTGAATAGGATGAGACCATATCTTCAAAGAAATTAAGGTAAATAGTGAGAGAGAAATTTAGTGGGAGGAAAGAGGGTGAAATAGAATGGGGTAAATTACATCTCATTCAAGAGGCATGCAGGGGACTTTTTAGTGGAGGGAAAAAGAGGAGAGCTGAGAAAAAAACAAGAAGTTTACCCTCATCACATTCGACTAAAGTAAGGAATAAAATGCACACTTATTTTGGTATGAAAACCTATCTTACAACACAGGAAAGTGGGGGAGAAGGGGATAAGCAGGGTGGGGGGCATGATGAAAGGGAGGGCAATGAGAGGAGGGAGCAATTTGAAGTCAACACTCTTGGGGAGGGACAGGATAAAAAGACAGAATAGAAAAAATGGGGGGCAGAATAGGAGGGAGGGAAATGCAGTTAGTCTTACACAACATGACTATTATCAAAGTCATTTGCAAAGGTACAAAGATAGGGCCTATATTGAATTACCTGCCTTCCCAAAGGGAAAGGGTGGCAAGGGAGGGATGGGGAGGATTTGGAACTCAAAGTTTTAGGAACAACTGTTTAGTATTGTTGTTGCTACTAGGAAATAATAAATACAGTTAATGGGGAATAGAATGTCATCTGTCCCTACAGGACAAAAGAGAAGATAGGAAGAAGAGAAGGGAGGGATGATAGAAGGGAGGGCAGACTGGTGATAGGAAAAATTAGGATGCTTGGTGTATTGGGGTAGGGGTAGGGGATAAAAGGGGACAAAATTTGGAACCCAAAATTTTGTGAAAATGAATGTAAAAAGTTAAATAAATAAATTTATGTTAAAAAAATTAAAAAAAAATTACCTTGCTAAAGGAGACCCAGAAAATTGCTGAAGAAAATAACACCTTGAAAAATAGGCTAACTTAATTGGCAAAAGAGGTTCAAAAAGCCAATGAGGAAAATAATGCTTTCAAAACCAGAATTAGCCAAATGGAAAAGGAGGTTCAAAAGCTCACTGAAGAAAATAGTTCTCTCAAAATTAGAATGGAAAAGATAGAGGCTAATGACTTTCTGAGAAACCAAAAAATCACAAAACCAAACCAAAAGAATGAAAAAATGGAAGCGAATGTCAAATATCTCATTGGAAAAACAAATGACCCAGAAAATAGATCCAGGAGAGACAATTTAAAAATTTTGATAGTACCTGACCAAAAAAGAGCCTAGTCATCATCTGTCATGAAATTATCAAGGAATATTGACCTGATATTCTAGAACTAGTGGGCAAAATAAATATTGAAGGAATCCATCTATCACTGCCTGAAAGAGATCCAAAAAGAAAAACCCCTAAGAAGATTATAGTTAAATTCCAGATTTTTTAGGTCAAGGAGAAAAATATTGCATGCAGCCAGAAAAAAAATAATTTGAGTTTTGTGGAAACACAATCAGGATAGTACATGATCTAGCAGCTTCAACACTAAGGCATCGGAGGACATAGAGTATGATACCCAAGAAATCAAAGGAACTCAGACTATAACCGAGAATCACTTACCCAGCAAAAGGGAATATAATTCTTCAAGGGAAAAAATGGTGTTTTAATGAAATAGAGGACTTTGGGGCATTCTTGATGAAAAGACCAGAGGAAAATAACTTTACTTTCTTTACTATTTTCAATACAATTTAGGTGTAAAATTCTTTGAATTAAAACTTCTCTCCCTCCCTTTCTCCCTCCCAAGCCCACTCAGAAGGCAAGCAATTCAATACATAGACTAATTACGGTCATTTTGCAAAAGACTTCCATATTAATCATTTTGTCTAATGCTAATTATATTTCCCCCTTCTTTTTTTCCCCTCGACTGATCTTGTCCCTTCTCGAGGGTATTTATTTCTAGTAACTTCCTTCTCCCATTTGCCCTCACTTCTGTGATTTCCCCCACCCTACTTGTTGCCACCTCCTCTATTTTCCTGTGGTGTGATATAAATTTTCATATCAAATTTAGTGAGCATGTTATTCCTTCCTTCAGCCACATGTGGAGAGAGTAGCTTCATTTTTCCCCTTTCTCCTTCTCTCTTTTCTCCTCCTTTGAACAAGATTTTTCTTATCTCTTTTATGTGTTATAGCCTGCCCCATTCCATTTCTCTCTCTTTCTTCCCGGTATTTTCCTCCCTCACCCCTTAATTTTTATTTTATTTTATTTTTGTGTGGATATCATCTCTTCTGATTCAGCACACTTTGTACTCTCTGTCTGTATATGTGCATGCATGTGTGTGTGTATGTACAATCTCTCCATCTACCCAAATACTGAGAAAGGATTCAAGAGTTATAAATATTTTCTTTCCATGTAGTAATGTAAACAGTTCAGCTTTAGAGTGTCTTTTATAATTTTTCTTTCCTGTTTACCTTTTCATGCTTCTCTTGAATCTTGTATTGTAAAGCCAAATTTTCTATGCAGATCTGGTCTTTTCTTAAATATGATTGAAAGTCCTCTATATCACTAAATGACCATTTATTCCCTTGAAGTATTATACTCAGATTTGCTGAGTAGGTGATTCTTGGTTTTATTCCCAATTCCTTTGACTTCTGGAATATCTCTTTCCAAGCCTTTGGATCCCTTAATGTTGAAGCTGCCAGATCCTGTGTTATCCTGATTGTATTTTTGCAATACTCAAATTGTTTTTTCTAGCTGCATGCAATATTTTCTCCTTGATCTAGGAACTCTGAAATCTGGCCACAATATTCCTAGGAGTTTCTCTGTTTGAGTCTCTTTCAGGAGGTGATGAGTGGATTCTTTCAATATTTATTTTGCTCTCTGCTTCTACAATATCAGGGCAGTTTTTCTTGATAATTTTATGGAAGATAATGTCTAGGCTCTTTTTTGATCATGGCTTTCAGGTAGTCCCACAATTTTTAAATTGTTTCTCCTGGATCTATTTTCCAGGAGTTTTTATTTATTTATTTATTTTCAATATATATATATATATATATATATATATATATTTATGTATATTTATTTATTTGTTTTCAATTTTATTTATTTTCAATTGTTTTTACCGTGAGATGTTTCACATTGTCTTCTATTTTTTAAAACTTTTGTTTTTTTTTTACTAACTGCTTGATTTATGTCATAGTCATTCATTTCCCTGAACTCAGTTTTCTCTTTCAACGAATTATTTTGTTCAGTGAGCTTTTGAACCTTCTCCTCCATTTGGCTAATTCTGCCTTTTAAAGTCTCCTTCTCCTCATTGGCTTTTTGGATCTCTTTTTCCCATTGAGTCAGCCTCTTTTTATAGGTGGGCTTTAGTTGGGGGAGGGCCACTATTCAGTGTGTAATTAAGATTAGCTGCTCAGGTGGGAGCAGGGCAGCCACACCAGGCTCAGTTCCCTCAGGGGGTTTACAAAGAGACCTTCAACAATGGATGCAGGCTATTGAGTCCTGCCTGCTTTGGGAACCCCTGTCTGCTGCTGTCTCCTCTGCTGCCACCTGAGGAGGCCTGAGTTATGGGGACACCCTGCTCCTTTCTCAGTCAGCCGAAAAACCCCTCTCACTGATCTTTAGTGGTTGTTGGTTGAGGGATCTGCACTGCTGCTGGAGATTCTGTCCCTGAAGCCTGCTTGGATCTGCTCTTCTGGGTGCCATGTGCCCAAGGCTTGGCTGGGCTCTGCTGTGCATCTCATGCAGCAGACCTTTCCCCATCAGTCTTTCAGGTCACTCTAGGATAGAAATCTCCTGCACTCCATTCTTCTGGGGTTTCTGCTCCTCTAGAATTTGTTGAGAGTTCTTCTTTACAGGTATTTTATGGGCTATGGGATAAGAGGTAGCATATGTGCATCTTTGTCCTCTGTCATCTTGGCTCTGCCGCCCATAAAATTCTTAATCTAATTTGAAGAGCTTATTACTAAAATATACTAAAAGCCTGAAATTTCATGACATATATGATGTTTGGTATATATATATATATATATATATATATATATATATATATATATATATATATATATATATATATATGTATATATATTTCTCAGAAAAAATAGTCTAATTCTGTTGATTTTCCCAAAGTTTACAATTCCCTTATTTAGAAAACTGTTTTACATTATAGATTTGTCTTATTACTATGTATAATCATTTCCCTCTTAGCAGGATAGTATCTCTATATTATAATTTGACCACAAATACGGGTTAAAATTGTAAGATATTTCTACTTTTATTCTATTATAGTAACTCAGAGATGTTTCAGTATCCATCTGCAATTTAATAGATTTATTATTGTGCTTTCAAAACTTTGTAATTATAGAAATTGGCTATAAAAGGAAAAAAAGGGAATAGTTCTAACAATGTCTTGTGTCTGTAGCAAAGTGTAAAAGTGCCTTAATTCTATTTTATTCCAGACAGGAATCATGTCTCACAGTCAGTCAAGACTCAGGATTAACTAGATAGAAATTTTTCTTTTCAGAAAGGAAATAGAAAATGTGGATATAGAGTCATGAGAATCCTACCTGGACCTTGCCATGGTTATTCCTAAAACTTTTATAGTCACAGACATCCACCCTTACAGTTTCCAAATTGCAGCACATGCCATTTTCTACTATTGGCTTCATGAAAATTCAGACAACTGTCCCTGTAATCAAAAGTTCAAAACATCAGTAAATTATATTCCCAAGAATTTTTCCTAAATAGCAAAGTTTTGCTAACCACAACTTAGAGCTTGAATATCTTTCCTGATATTTCTTTAACAGTTAAAATTTGATTAATCTTTTACCAATAAATTAAAACTACCCATATTGAGGGACCTCAAACATACAACAAATACCTTAGAGTTGACTCATCATTAATATGTTTGAAGTCACAACTTTCTACCACTTTATATACTTTCATAACAACCAAGAATTCCAAGTAGAAATTTGCTGTTGTGTTTTATTATTATCTGCTTGAAAATAAAATATATCTTGTAAAATATTTAACAATTTTGAAATATCTATTTTCATCAAATCCTGTTAAAAGCCCAGTTCATCTGTAACAGCATCCAATTTGAAAAGTAGTTTTGTCTAAAATCATTCCTGTTACAATGATTGCTTGAATTTCACAACATAAAAGAACTGATAAATATAAAAATAACTTTAAGGGCAATTCATCTTTCTATCTCTTACTGTTGGACTTTGTATATAGAAGTCCTGATTATTTGTGTGGGTTTATTTTATACCCTGCAACTTTGCTAAAGTTATATATTATTTCAAGTAATTTTTACTTGATTCTCTAAGTAAACCATCATGTCATCTGCAAGAATCATAGAGTTGTTTCTTTCTTGCCTAGTCTACTTCCTTCAATTTGTTTTTCTGCTCTTATTACCAGAGCTAACCTTTCTAGTATAGTATTGAATAACAGTAGTAACAATATACATACTTATTTCACCTCCAATATTGTTGGAAATGCTTCTTGTCTATCCCCATTACATATAATACTTGCTGATGGTTTACAGGCTACTTATTTTAGGGTTGACTCCACTTATTCCTATGCTTTCTAGTGTTTTTTTTTTTTTAATAGGAATGGGTGTTGTGTTTTGTCGAAAGGTTTTTCTGCATGTATTGAGAAAATTATATGATTTCTGTTAGTTTTGTTGTGATACGGTCAATGACTAATAATTTTCCTAATATTGATACAGCCCTGCGTTCCTGGTATAAATTCTACCTTATAGTGTATTAACCTCTAAGTTGCTGTAATCTCTGCTAATGTTTTATCTAAAACTTTTGCATTTGAACGTTCCTTGTCTTTGTTCTTCTTCAGCGTTGGTATATAAAATTGTATTTTCTAATTGATTGGTCACTGTTGCGTTTTCCAAATTTGCTGGTATATTTAGTGAAACATTTTATCAAAATCATTGTTTAGCATTTCACCTAAATGCTATTGCCTCCACCAATCTTATTGTTAGCAATCCTACCTGAGGCCCACCTAAATTTACTCTCTAGGATATGTGACTCTAAATTGTAACCACACCATAGTGGTTATCTATCAGTGATGGTGAGATCTCGTTTGTTTAGTACATTTTTTTCTGTGTATTGGTGCCAGGTCTTCTTAATTTCTTCTGCTTTTGTTTAATCTCTAATATTTTTGTCCTTTTCTCTGTGCATTTTTGTATAAAATATTCCCTAAATAGCTCTAATTTTCTTGAATAAATTTCTTATCTTTCCAATTGTATTGTTTTCTTCTTTTTTGCATTGTTCAATTAAGAAAACCTAGATGGCTAGCCTTTACATTTTTAAGATTCACAATCCTTCCTACCTGTGATCTACAATTAAAAAAAAATAAACAGTAAGTGCTATGTTAGGTGTTGTATATTTATCATTTAAATTCCATGAGGAACATTTCACATGTAATTACCAAATAACAAAATTTCATGTGTAATAAAAAAATAATATTCACTGTATTTTGTTGGGTTTGGGGAAGTTCATTAGACTTCTAATTACTTTTATTCAGTAGAACATGTTTTGTAAAAACACAGATTTTTGGATAAATTGCTGAGTGTATTTTGACAAGTTGTAACCTTATAAATCACATGCAAAGTTGTCCTTAAAAAAGGCTAACCTTATTGAATAGAAGATGATGGCATATACCTTTTTATACAGCTAAAGAAAAAATGTGAAGTATTAGGACCCCTGGGCAAAAGCCTACCTTGTCCTCGACCTGGTCTTCATGCGCAACGGCATGTCTCGTACCAAGATGCGATCTCTCTCTCATAGAACACACCGAGGCAGCAGCATAGCAGGATACAGACTTTATTCTTGTTACATCTTGCCCATCCAGCCAGACCCTTTAAGTTCCCCTGAATATTTATATTCTCCCAGGGGCTGTCCGTGGTAGAAATCTGCTCAGGAACAAGTCCTCGCCTTTCACAATGTATCAGAGTACATACGTAAATTGTAATCTTTGTTCTAGTTCCCTGTTCTCTGTTACATCCTGGTTCGGCCTCTTTCTTGCGAACATAAGGAAATTATGTTCTATTCACACATGGTTATCAGCATGGTAAAGTACAAGTAGGTTATGTGCTGTTTGCTCATGCATCAAGATAGAAAAGGTTATTGTGAGTTTTTGGTCAAGCTGACCTAGCTATTTCCTAACAGTGAAGATCAAATAAAATATTTTCTGTATATAGGAAAACTTATTCTGCTGTGGAATCCAAATGACCTATTTTCAGAAAAAAATCACCCTTTGAATATAAACATGAATCATCCACTTTTTCTGAGTATTCAATGACTTTCTGGGGGGAGACAAGGAATACATATGGAAAGCCAAACAGGACACATAAGGCAGTGTAGAGAACAGCATGAAATTACTTATAATAATAAAAACTGCAGGAGAGATCACTGTTATATTCTTGGAAGTTGTGGGTTATCAACTGCTCCTTGAAGAGTAGGAATTACTGGTCAGGAAAAAGACAAGAGAAAATCTGAGAAGGTAGGAATGATTAATGTTTGTGTAAGTACAACAACCTTACAGAGGATTAAATGAAGGAAGGAAAAATCACTCAGTCAGCTTGTGTTTGTCTTTGAAGGGTTTACGAAGAAGTTAAGACTTTGAAGAAGTTAGGACTTCTTATGAAAGAAGATGAGGAAAATAGTTGTATTTTGGAAGAATAACAATAACAATGTGGTGCTCATATAGAGGATTAATTATATTGGAAAAGACTATAGCAAGAAAGAACAACTTTGAGGATAGGTTGGAGACTTCATGGCATCATAAATTTTACTACTAGATCTCTATTGGTGGTCACAAGTTGGCCACCTTGAGCCAACTAACAGTTAATAGAGAGATATCTTTGGTAATATGCATGGGATGACACCAAAGTAATCTGCAGATAGACAATAGGAAGAGATTTATACAAAGCAGATTGTCAATAGTAAAGAGGTTTAATGCCTATTTTTTATTGCTAATCTTTTCTGATGCCATATTAAAAGAATAACAACAAGAAGGCAAAGGAATTTAGAGGGGCTAATATGTTATCCAAACTATAATTTAAGGTAAGGGATCAATAGAATGTTTCATCCTAGAATCAAAGTCTATTGATTTTGGACTCTCTAATCACTGGTGGTGATGAGTGCCCTACTCTGCATGAGGAATTGATGAAAGCTTGAAAGAGTGAACTCTTCTGTCTTAAAGTTTTCTTTGAGTCACTTTGGGCCCTTCTTGCTTTCAGCATTGAGAGAGAAGATGGATGGTATCAACCACAGTTCAAATTGCTGAAGGAAAAGACTGGGAAGAAGTTGTAGTCTCTATTATGTCCCTATATCCAGCCTACTACATTAAAGACTTCAGAGATCTTTTCCTTGGGTGAGATCTAGAACCTTCTCCCTTAGTTGAGCTTAGTTATCTAGCTCCCAATGAGAGAGCTCCTTCATTCTTCATAGTATAGTACCATATTTGACCATTACACCCTGTTTGTTTTTTAGTCCACAAATTGATTTGTAACCCTTCATAATATAATAATTCTGTTCTTCATGCCACTTGAAAGGTAAAAAGAGTGACTATGTATTCACTAGTTTCATATGGATACACATTTATCTCTCATACATTGTGAGCTGTGAGTCTAGAATTCTCAGCACAGAAACATTATCAGTATATTTCTGAAAGCCAACTTGTATGGTTTGTTTAGAGCTGTATTACTAACAGTATTATCACTCAAACCAATGAAAAGCCATAGGCCCAAAGGGAGATGGGTACACAGGCAAAACTGCCATGAGTAAATCATGTGATATGGTAAGACTTGCATCTTCTGATGCTCGCTAAACTGCACAGTTCATCTGCCAGTGATACTGCTCAATAACAAATGATATTAAAGTGATACAAGATCACACCCTACATTTTTGCAAAGAAAAAAATTTCATAAAATCTGTAATGATATACAGTATATAGTCTAGTATGAATATTTTTCTGACTTCTGTTTTGCTATCAAATTGAAATAAAGGGGTTTCTTGTTGACCTACTTCATATGTTTATGACGGAGATGGTATTTGGTGAGAAGGGGGTCACCTCTTGTATATAAAATTTGGGATCTTGATGCCCCCACCAATGAAAAAGAGATCAGAACTTAGTTTGGACTTCTCAGCCATGTCTCCAAGACTAATAATATTTAAGGGGACAGATCAAGAAAATTCTTCCTTGGTATCTCATCTCTCTGGTGCCAGCTTCCTGCTTGTCTCCCTGGCAGGAATTAAAATCTTCCTTAGAGAAGGTTAGGGGGGCAAGAGGGCAGAAATACCTATTTTACCTCTCTTTAGTCTACACAATGATACCTCTGTGCCATACATAGAAAAGAGCTTTTTCAACACATGGAACGAGTTAAAAGCCCAGTTTAGTTAATTAGGTAACAAGAAATTTTTTTTAAATCTCTCATGTGGCTGGTACTATGAGAAGCAAGAAAATGGGGCGAAATGAGACAAGCAAAACACAACACTTAGGTAATACAATATACATAAAGAATAGCCAGGAATTTATGAAAAAGGGGATACATTAGGCAAAGAGATGATTAGAGAAATCTATTCCACATATAGGAATCACCTAGTTTAAAGGTACAGAGAAAGGAGATAGAGCTCCATGTTTGAAGAACTGTAAGTAAACTGGAGCAGCTGTTTCACAGAATATGTAGAGATGTGAAAAATGGTATAGGAGCGGAAAGGTCAAAAGGGTGCAGATTACTAAGAGTTTTAAATCTCAAATAAAGGAATTGAAACTCGATCTTCAAGATAGGGAGTCACTGACCTTAAACAGGAAAATAACATGTCAAAATTATGCTTCATAAAAATCACCTCAAGAGCTGAATGGACAATTGATTAGAAAACAGAGATGCTTAAAGCAGGTAGATGATTTAAAAGTTTATTTCACTAGACCAGAAAACAAGTAATTTAGACCTAAACTAGCTTTGTGGCTGCATAACTGAGAATGTGGCTACACAAAAGAGAATGTATATGGTATTTATTACAAAGGCACAAATGACAATATTTAGGAAGATTGAAACTGAGAATTCAAGCATTAATCAAACATTGTGACCTGGGGAACAGGGAAAATGGTGGAGAAATTGTGAAAGGTGGAGGCTTTAGAGGAAAATATTAATTCAGTCCTGAATGTGAAATGTCTATGTAACATCAAGTATGAAAGATCCAAGAGGCCACTGGAGATGCATGATTGTGACTCAGAGAAGAGACTAGGGCTAGAGATACAGGTATAGGAATTCATTGCATAGTGATGACAATGGAACTAATGTGAGCTGATAAAATCAACAAATGAGAAATTGTAAAGATAATAGGGTCTATGTCAGAGCATTTAGATATTGCTGGCAGTGAGGAGGTGTTGGATAAAAATATGTAACTACTTGTCAGGTAGATGAGAGAACAATGAGGAGAAAGCAACACTACAAAGATGTAGAGAAGAGGATATCTAGGAGAAAAAAGTAGTCAATAATGTCAAAGAATATAAAGATTATTTTTTATCATATCTTTTTTCCAGTTACACATGAGAATAGTTTTCAACATTCATTTTTGTAAGATACTAAGTTCCAAATTTTTCTCCCTTCAACTTTTCCTTCCACTTTCCCCAAGATAGTAAGGGATCTGATATACATTATACATGTACATGCCTATTAAGTATACTTCCCCATTAGTCATACTGTGAAATAAGCAGAACAAAAATCCCCCACAAAAAGTGACAATAGAATGCTTCATTCTGCATTCAGACTCCATAGCTTTTTCTCTGAATGTGAATACCATTTTTCCAACACGAATCTTTTACGATTGTCTTGAACCATTGCATTGCTGAGAACTACGTCTATTACAGTTGATCATCACACAATGCTGCTGTTACTCTGTACAATGTCCTTCTGGTTCTACTCACTTCACTCAGCACCAGTTTCTCTAAGAATTTTAAGGTTTTTCTGAAATATGCTTGGTTTTCCTTTCTTTTACAACAGTAGTATTCCATTAAATTCATTTATCACAGCTTGTTCAGCCATTCCTGAATTGATGGGCATCCCTTCAAATACCAATTCTTGACCACTACAAAAAGAGCTGTTATATATATACATATACACACACATACATATATATGTGCCTATGCACACATACATATACATACATATATGCATATAAACACACATACATACATATTTATAGACACATTTATAACTATACATATATATGTAGATATATGTGTGTATGTATATACACATATATATGGATTTGCATATGTATAGTTTAAACATAAATTTTGCACATAAAATTTAGTGATTTGTAAATGGATTTGCACAAGTGTGTCCTTTTCCCTTTTTTATGATGTTTTAGGGAAACAAGCCAAGTAGTATATTGTAGCATCAAAAGGTATTCAAAATTTGATGATCCTTCGGGTATACTTCCGAGTTGCTTTCCAGAATGGCTTGGATCAGTTCACAACTCACCAGAAATGCATTTGTGTTCTGATTTTCCCACATCTCCTCCAACAGTCATCATTTTTCTTTTCTGTCATATTAACCAACCTGATAAGTGTGAAGTGGTACTTCAGAGTTGTTTTACTTTGCATTTCTCTAATCAATAGTAATTTAGTGCATTTTGTCATATGAGTAAAGATAGGTTTTACATCATCTAAAAACTGCCTGTCCGTACACTGACCATATATCATTTGGGGAATGACTTGTATTCTTCCAAATTTGGTTCTATTGTCTATATATTTTAGAAATTTTGAGTGTATTAGAAACACTGACTATGAAAATTATTTCCCAGCTTTCTACTTTCCTTTTGATCTTGATTGTATTGGTTTTGTTTCTGAAAATCTTCTTAGTGTAATGCAATCAAAGTTACCTATTTTGTATTACATGATGTTCTCTCTCTCTTGTTTGGCCATATATTCTTTCATTTTCCTTAGATCTGACAGGTAAACTATTTCTTGCTCCCTTAATTGGGTTATGTTATCACCCTTTATGTCTAAACTATGCATCAGTTTTGACCTTGTCTTGATATAAGATGTGAGACGTCCATCCATGCATAGTTTCTGTCATACTACTTTCCAGTTTTCCCAGCAGTTTTTATCAAATAGTGAGTTCTTATTCCAGAAACTGGAGTCTCTGGGATTATCAGACAATAAACTACTCATTCCCTACTATGTTGTGTGCCTAAACTCTCTTATTGTGCGATCACTTTATTTCTTAGTCAGTACCAAACAGTTTTGAGGATAGTCACTATATAATATAGTTTCAAATCTGGTATGGCTAAGTCACCTGACTTTCCTTTTTTGCATAAATTCAATAAATTATCTTGACCTTTTGTTCTTCCTGATGAATTATGTTATTATTTTTGATATCATGAGTGGTAGTGGTAGTGAAGCCAAAATGGAAGTGTAAAAGCAGGAACTTGCCCCCAATTCCCTCCAAACACCTGTAAACATAACTTTAAATTCTAGAGCTGCACAAAATAACAGAATGAAACAAATTTACAGCCAAAGAAAGCATAGAAGTTCTATTGAAAATGTCTATTGAACCTGTATAGGAAAGGAGCTCAATCCAACATTGAACATGCTGGCACAGGTGGAGCATGCATTAGGGGACTGAATCACTGGCAACTGTGGTGGTAACTGGACTTCTCAATCCATAAACTCCTAGAAGGTTAGTAGGAAAGGTCTGTTGTACCTGGGGGAGGAAGGAACAAGGTCTAGCCCCAGCCCAAGGGTGGCAGTGGCGGCAGCAATAGCAGCATCAACAGCAACAGGTACTTCTTTAGCTCTTGGTAGACAGAATATGGGGGGATCAAGCAGCTGATCAGAGAGAGTTTGCTTTGATTTCTTGCTGGTGGTGACACACGATTCCCTTACTTTTCTCTGCCTAGATCTGTGCTGCAGTCCTGGATGGCGATCCTGGCATGAGAAGGAGCACTGGTGTGGCAGAGATTGTTGCTGTGGGGGAGAGGGAATACTTTTCACAGTTCCAACGCAATGCTTGTGGTCACTCACAGAACAGATCACAGGCCAAGAAAGGAGTAAACACCTCTCCTTAGATCATATCACCTTGGAAAAACTGAAAATTTACAGGCCTTTATAGGTTTCTCTGACAAAAGATTCACAAAGTCCCTGAAGACTGAGAAAGTATACCCTGTCCACTGGAAAGAGAGTCCTACCTTAACAAAGAGTTTAAAGGTCAAGTATGTGACTGGGAAAAATGAGGAAACAGAATAAAAATAAACACAGATTATACAACCTTACTTTGGTCACAAAGAAAATCAAAACATACAACCCAAAGAAGACAACGAAGTCAGAGTTCAAACATTCAAAGCCTCCAAGAAAAAAGTATGAAAAGAATATGAATTCTTCTCAGGCCATGGAAGAGGTGAAAAAGAATTTTGAAAATCATATAAGAGAAGTAGGGGAAACATTTGGAATAGAAATGAAAGTGATGCAAGAAAATCATGAAAGCATGTCAACAACTTGCTAAAAGAAATGCCCCAAAATGACAGAAAACAAAACCTTAAAAAACCAACTATCCCAAATGGCAAAGAATGTCCAAAAAAGCCAATGAGGAGAAAAATATCTTAATAAGCAGAGTTTTAAAGGAGGTTCAAAAGTTCACTGAGGAAAATAATTCCTTAAAAATTAGAATGAAGCAACTGGAACAGAACTCTATGAGAAATCAAAAATTTATAAAACAGAAGCAAAAAAAGTTAAAAATGGAAAACTGAAATATCTCATTAGAAAAACAACTGATTTGGAAAATGGATCCAGGAGAGAAAATTATTATTATTTGTTTTTGCTGTAGAAGATAGAATTTTTTAAAAATTATTATTATTATTACTTTGTTTTCAGTGTTCTACAAGCATTTCCATATTTCTTAGATGTTTCCCCTTCCTCCCCTCCTTTCCCCCACATCCCCACTCCCTCCCTGACACAGCATACAGTTTTATATTGGTTCTACCCCTACATTCCTATTAAATGCAGTTCAATGTAATCAAAATTATCCACTTTGCACTTCATAATCCTTTCTATCTGTTGTTTAGTCAAAAATCTTGCCTTTTAAACCTAGATCATGTACCCATTTGGACTTTTGTCTTATCTATGGTGTTAGACATTGGTCTATGCCTAGTTTCCACCACACTGTTATCTAGTTTTCATAGCAATTTTTGTTGAACAATGCGTTCTTATCCCAGAAGTTGGGATCCTAGGGTTTATCAAACAGTAGATTGCTATATTCATTGACTGCTGTCTTGAGTACCTAACATATTCTACTGGTCTACCCTTCTGTTTCTTAGACAGAACCAAGTGGTTTTTATGATTATTGCTTTGTAATACATTTTGAGATCTGGTAGCGCTAGGCCACTTTCCCTAGCATTTCTTTACATTAGTTCCCTTGATGTTCTGCACATTTTGTTTTTCCAGAAGAATTTTGATGCTATTTTTTCTAGCTCTATTAAATAATTATCTGATAGTTTGATGGTATGACATTGAATAGGTAAATTAATTAAGGTAGAATTACCATTTTTCTTATATTGGCTTGGCCTATCCACAAGCAACTGATACTTTTCCACTTACTTAGATGTGACTTTATTTGTGAGAAAAATATTTTTTAATTATGTTCATATAATCCCTGAATTTGTTTTGGCAGGTAAAATCCCAAATAGTTGATAGTGTCTACCCTATCTTTAAATTGGGTTTCTCCTATATCTTGCTGTTAGGCTTTGTTAGTAATATATAGAAATGCAGAAGATCTGTGTGGGTTTACTTTGTAACCTGCAACTTTGCCAAAGTTGTTTATTATTTCATGTACTTTTTACTGGAATCTCTGGGCTTCTTGAAGTATATCATCATATCATCTGCAAAGAGTGATAACTTAGTTTCTTCTTTGCCTTTTCTAATTCTTTGAATTTATTTTTCTTCTATTATTGTTACAGCTAATATTTCTAGTATGATATTGAATAATAGTAGTGATGATGAACATCCTTGTTTCACCCCTGACCTTATTGAAAACACATCTAGCTTATCTCCATTGCATATAATGCTTCCTGAAGGTCTTAGTTAGAAAATGCTTATTTTATTATGGAAAGTTCCATTTATTTCTATGCTCTCTGGTGTTTTCAATAGGATTGGTGGTATATTTTGTCAAAAATTTTTTCTGCATTTATTGAGATAATCATGTGGTTTCTGTTAGTTTTGTTGTTGATATGATTAATAATGCTGATAGTTTTCCTAATATTGAACCAACCTTGCATTCCTGGTATCAATCCTACCTGATCATAAAGTATTATTCTCATGATATGTTGTTGTATTCTTTTTGTTGTTGTATTCTTTTTGCTAAAGTCTTATTTAAAATTTTTGCATATTTATTCATTAGAGAAATTCTTCTATAATTTTCTTTCTCTGTTTTAGCTCTTCCTGATTTAGGCAACAAAATTATATTTATGTCATAAAAAGAATTTGGGAGGACTCTTTTTTCTGCAATTTTCCCAAATAATCTATATCATATTGTAATTAACTGTTCTTTAAACTTTTGACAAAATTCATTTGTTAATCCATCTGGCCCTGGAGATTTTTCCTAGGGAGTTCATTGATGGCTTGTCCAATTTTCTTTTCTGAGATGGGGTTAATTATTCAACTTCCTCTTCTGTTAATCTGAGCAATTTATGTTTTTTAAAAAAATCATCCATCTCATTTAAATTGTCGAATTTATGGGCATAAAGTTGGGCAAAGCAATTTCTAATTATTGTTTTAATTTCCTCCTCACTGGAGGTGAGTTCAGCCCTTTTATTTTTGATATTGGAAGTTTGGTTTTTTTCTTTTGTTTTTTTTTTTTTAATCAAATTGACCAGAGGTTTATCAATTTTATTGTTTTTTTCATAAAAAACTAACTCTTACCTTTACTTACTAGTTAAATAGTTTTTTTAATTTTATTAATCTCTCCTTTGGTTTTCAGTATTTCTAACTTGGTATTTACTTGAGGATTTTGAATTTGTTTTTTTTTTTTCTAGCTTTTTCAGCTGCATGCCCAATTCATTGATCTCCTTTTTCTCTATTTTATTCAGTAGGCACTGAGAAATATGAAGCTTCTTCTAAGACCTGCTTTTGCAGTATCCCATAATATTTGGTAGGTTGTTTCATTATTGTCATTCTCTTGAATGAAGTTGCTCATTGTTTCTAAGATTTGTTTTTCAATTCATTCTTTAGGATTAGAGCATTTGGTTTCCATTCAATTTTCGTACCTTTTATGCCTGTTTCCAGATCTGCATTTGAAGATAGAATTTTCTATTGAGTTGTATCTTTTAATCAGGAAGATCTGGACATCTCTTATTTCATTGACTGTTCACCCCTTTGCCTGAAATGCTATGCTCAGCTATGCTGGGTAATTGATCCTTGGTTGTAGTCCTAGTTCCTTTGTTTTATGGAATACCATATTGCAATTCTTTTGGTATTTTAATGTAGAAGCTGCAAGGTCCTGTGTGATTCTGATTGTAACTCCTTAATATTTGAATGGTTTCTTTTGGGCTGCCTGTAGTATTTTCTCCTTCATTTTATAGTTCTGGAATTTGACAACGATATTTCTTGATGTTTTTAGTTTGAGATCCCTTTCAGGAGGTGAATGGTGCATTCTTTTGATGACTATTTCACCCTTTCGAGCTAGCACTTCTGGGTAGTTTTCTTTGATGATTTCTTGGAAGATATTGTGCAGGTTTGTTTTTTTTTTATCATGGTTTAATGGTAGGGCAGTAATTCTTAGATTTTTTCTCCTGGATCTATTTTCCATCTAAGTTTTTTTTTTTCCAGTTAGACATTTTATATTTTATTCTATCTTTTCATTCTTTAGATTTTGTTTGACTGATTCTTGATGTCTCAGAGCCATTAGCTTCTACTTGTCCAATTCTAATTTTCATCAAATTGTTTTCTTCAGTCAGCTTTTGCACCTCCTTTTCCACCTGTCCCATAATTCCTTTTAAGAAATTTTTTTTCAATTAGTTATTCTACTTCCTTTTCCATTTTTCTAATTTTCCCAGTTAAGTTCTGTACTTCCTTTTCTATTTCTCCAATTTTCTTTTTTAATGAGCTGTTCTCTTCAGTGAATTCTTTTTTTGTACTTTTAAAATCTTTTTCCAGTTTGTCTTCTATCTCTCTTATTTGTCTTTTAAGATCATTCTTAAGCTTTTCCAAGGTTGCTCTTTGTGCTTACAACCACTTCATAATGCTTTCTGAAGTTTCAGATGGGAATACAGTCTCAAAGCTGACCTCTTTGGTATTTTTCCTTTGGTCCTTGTCCCCATAGAAAGATCCTATGGTCTCCTCTTTCCTGCTATGCTTCTTGTCATGATAGTGATGCTTTTTGTGTTGTAACCTCTGGTTCTTTCATCTAGAACCTAAAGAACCTGGTACTCAGCTGGTTGGTGTGAGAAAGTAGGGCAGGTGAAGTCTTTTTTTTGTGTTTTCCTGGATTAGCCATGGAGTTAGCTTGCTAAGTGTGGGTGAGGGGTGGTCTTGTCATAGGAGATTTCCTCAACCGAGCTGGTGCAAAGACATGCTCAGAGGTTGGTGATCTTGGCTGCCCTAGTGTCTTCCCATTTCCCTTGGGGTCCTTAGGTATTCCTGGGTTCCTGGTGTTGGTAGTTGTGATGCTCTAACTCCTGGGGTCCTAGATCTCCTCCTGGTTCACTAAAGTGGTGCTCTCTGGGACAGTTCCAGTCCTCTGTTACAGCAAGAGGCATCCTCCTTAGTGTATTTCCTAGTTTCACATGCTATGAGATTGTTTACTCCTTCTGCTGATCTCACTGATCCAGGATTTTCTGGGGAAATAGTTTAGGGTTCTTTGAAGGTTAAGAAGGAGAGGGGGAGAAATAATTTACTGATCACTCTGCCATTGTGGCTCCCAGAAGCTCAAGAAGATGACTTGCAGACATTTAATCTGTGGGCTGATAATCTCAGGAGCATCCACTGGAGATACCTGGAACTCTGTGCCTCTCACTCATTCAATTCCCCTGGACTCCTGTCTTGGGCTGACATGCCAAGATTCAGCCCAGGGTTTTCTTCCTCAGCCTTACCATGGTGGGTATACCCCATGCTATGTACTTTATGCTTCTCCACCCCTGTAGAGTAGATCCTTCCCATCCACCTTCCAGAATGTCCTGGGCTGTGAATCTTCCACAGGCTTTCTCTCATTGCATTCTGCCCCTCTAAAATTTGGTCATTCTATTTTGAGAGGTAACTGAAGGAGTTTGTTTAAGAGCTTAGGTGAGTAGTTTTTCTCATTCTGCCACCTTGGCTCCACCCCCAGGAGAGAGAATTTACAAAAATTACTTGACTACCTGAAAGTCATTATCAAAAAAGGAGCCTGGGTATCATCTTTCAAAAAATTATCAAGGAAAACTGCCCTGATACTCTTGAAGCAGAAGGGAAAATAGAAATAAAAAACCCACTTATCACCTCCTGAAAGAAACCTCAAAAGTAAAACTCCTAGTAATATTGTAGCCAAATTCCAGACTTGCCAAGTCAAGGAGAAATTATTCCAAGCAGTCAGAAAGAAACAATTTGAGTATTGTGGAATCAGAGTAACACATAATTTACCAACTTTCACACTAAGGGATCAAGGAGATTGGAAAATGATATTCTGGAGGTCAAAGGAGGTAGGATTAAAATAAAGAATCGCCTACTCAGCAAAACTGAGTGTAGTCCTTCAGGGGGAAAAATGTATATTCAATGAAATAGGGGACTTTCAAGGATTCTTTATAAAATGGCCAGAGCTGAATAAGAAATTTAACTTTCAGATGCAAGATAAAAAATATATGGAAATGTAAACAGGAATGACAAATCATAAGAGATTTATTAAAACTGAACTATTTACATTCCTACAAGGAAATATGGCCTTTGTAGCTCATGAAAACTTTCTGATTATTAAGGTAGTTGAAGGGAATACATACATACATATGTACACACATATGTATACACATATAAAGATAGATAGATAGATGATAGATAGATAGATAGATAGATGATAGATAGATAGATAGATGATAGATAGATAGATAGATAGATAGATAGATAGATAGATAGATAGATAGATAGATAGATATAGACAGAGGGCACAGGTTGAGTTGAATGTGAAGAGATGTCATCTTGAAAATAAATTTAAGGGATGAGAGAGGAAAGTAATGGGAGGAGAAAGGGAGAAGCAGAGTGGATAAATTATGTCTCACAAAAGAGACAAAAATACTTTAACAATGGAGGGGAAGAGGGAGGAGGTGAGAATGAATGCATGAGCCTTATTCTTATCAGATTTGATTTAAGGAGGGAATTACATACATACTCAACTGGATGTGTATATCTATCTTACTCAACAGGAAAATAGAGTGCTAGGGAATAAGAGAGGAAGAAATGATAGAAGAGAGGGCAAATAGGAGGAGGGAGTAATCAGAAGCAAACATGTTTTAGGTTGGACAGGGTTAGAGAAGAGATAAGAAAAAAATGTGGGGTGGGATAGGATGGAGGGAAATATAGTTATTCTTTTTTTGTTGTAAGAGCAATTATCTATGGTTTTGACTTTTGTTGTTCAATATGTGGGAGAATTTGAGTAGGAGATACAACTCTAGGAAGCTTGACTATGGTGGCCTAAAGTTTCTTCCTTTTGTTGTACATAAATTCTTTGGGTGTTCTTGCATGTGAGACAGTCAGCAGGCTTATGTAGCACGCCTAGATTTCCTTTAGTGTCTCTGTGCAGACTTGTGACATGCCATAGCCAGGACAAAAAATGAGCAGTGAACTGTCTTGAAGAATTGTTCTATTATCTGATCCTTCGTTGGAGTGTCAGCATATTGTGCAAAGAAGAGTATTACATTTGTTTAGAGTGAGAGGGTTCAAAATGTAGCTGTGCTACTTTGTTCTATTCAACTTTGGGGAAATCATTTAACCTCTCTGGGCTGGCATGTCCTCAACATTAAAATGATAGAATTAGACTAAACCACATCAATAATCTCTCGTATATTATAATATACAAGCCTATGACAGTAAGTGTAGTTCAACACCTTGTCATCTTAGCTGACATAATATATTGTAAGATAGCAGAGGAAGAAGTGATCACTTTGGTTAGGGAATATTTCACAGAGGAGGGAGGGCAGGCTAGAATTCACTCTCTGGAAATACTTTAGTTTTCTCACTTGTAAAAGCAGTTGAAAAATGAAACAATTTAGCAAGTATGATAAGGTGATCCAGAAAACATTCTCTTAGCAACTTAGTGTGCATTAATTATGGTTTCCTGAGTTCTGATTAATTAGCAATAGAGTGAAGATCACAAATGTGATCCCTTTAAAACTATTTCCAGTGGTCAGAACCAAGATGGTGGAATAGAAGGAAAGAACTGGTCTAGCTCTCCCCTCATCTCTAAACAAGTTATAGAAGAGCAGAATTCACAAAATGATAGAGTGAAACAGATTTTGAATCCAATACAGCCTGGAAAGTCAACAGGAAATGTCTGTCTCACCAGAATCAGAACGGAGGGCAGCCCAGTATGAACTGGAACAGGCTTCATGGCACTGAATCATGGGTAGCTGCTGCAGTTTTGAGATTTCTCAATGCACAAATGCCAAAGACAGCTTCAGAAGTCAGTATGGAAGCTCTTTCACCTGTGTGAGAAGGAAGACTAGTCTGGCCGCAGCCCTAGTCCCAGAGTGGCAGCAGTTACTGCAGCAGCAGCATCTACTTTTGGAGCCCTTGGTCTAAAGACTCTCGGGGAATTGAGCAGGTGATATGTGTCTCAGGCAGTGATGGTTCTGGAGTAAGGAGGACCATTAGAGCAGGAGAGCTGGTGGCAGTTGTGGAGAGGGAATCTTATTTGCAGTTCCAGATCTGAAAACAGTACTCTTGGTTTCACACAGACCACAGCATAATACAGAAAAGGAGTAAATGCCTCTCCCTTGATTGTGCCACCTTGGATGAACTGAGAACTTACAGGTTCCTAGAGATAGCTCAGAGTACAGGCACACAAAACCTCTGAAGCCTAACGTAGTATACACACCACTTGACAAAGGAATCAAAAGTAAAGTAACTGGTTGAAAAATTCCCCAAAAGAGGAAAAGTAAGACTACAGAAGGATAATTTCTCAGTGAAAATGAACTTTCTTCCATCCTTTCAGATGAGAAAGAGCAAGTCATAAAATCAGAGGAAGATAACAAGGCCAAGGCTTCAACATCCAAAGCTTCCAAAAGAACATAGACTGGTCTCAGATCATGGAAGAGCACAAAAAAGGACTTTGAAAATCAACTAAGAAAGGTGGAGGAAAAAATTGGGAAGAGAAATGAGTGAAAGATAATCATGAAAAACTAGTCAACAGCTTGCTAAAAGAGATGCCAAAAAATGCTGAAGAAAATGACACCTTAAAAATAGACTAACGTGTATGGCAAAAGAACCAAAAAAGAGAAGAATGCTTTAAAGAACAGAACTGGCCAAATGGAAAAAGAGGTTCAAAATCTTACTGAAGAAAACACTTCTTTAAAAGTTAGAATGGACCACGTGGGGGCTAATGACTTTATAAGAAACAAAGAAATTATAAACCAAAACAAAAGAATGAAAAAATAGAAGACAATGTCAAATACCTCACTAGAAAAATAACTGACCTGGGAAATAGATCCAGGAGAGATAACTGAAAATTTATTTGTCTGCCTCAAAACCATGATGAAAAAAGTGTCTAAACATCATGTTCCAAGAAATTATCATGGAAAACTACCCTGCTATTCTAGAGAGTAAAATAGAAATGGAAAGAATTCACCAATCACCTCCCGAGATTCTGAAAGGAAAATTTCTAGGAATATTGTAGCCAAATTTGAGAGTTCCCAGGTCAAGGAGAAAACATTACAGGCAGCCAGAAAGAAACAATCAAAGTATTGTGGAAATACAATAAGGATAATACATGATTTAGCAGCTTTTACACTAAGGGACTGAAGATATTCCAGAGGTGAAAGGAGGTAAGATTACAACCAGGGATCACCTACCCAGGAAAACTAAGTATAATGCTGCTGGGAAAAAATGTAATTTCAATGAAATTGGGGACATCCAAGCATTTTTGTTGAAAGACCAGAGCTGAATAGAAGATTTGACTTTCAAAGACAAGAGTCAAAAAAAAAAAAAAACATGAAAAAGTAAACAGGAAAGAAAAGTCTTAAGGAACTAATTAAAGTTGAGCCATTCACATTCCTACATGGAAAGATGTTATTTGTACCTCGAGATTTTTTTCAGTATTACGGTATTTAGAACATATGTGTGTGTATGTTTGTGTACACACACATATACATATACACACATACATATGTATATAAACACATATACATATGTATGTGTGTATATGCACACAAGTATGCATATACACATATACTCATATGTGTGTATGATGTGCTTGTAGGTAGGTATATATGGATATATATATACATGTATGTGCATATTATGTATGGGTAGACATATATATGTACATGGGTGTATGACCTATATTGACTTGCTTGTTTTCCCAGTATGGGTAGGTGGGAGAAGGAGAAAGGGAGAGAATATAGAACTCAAAGCATTAATAAAGAATGTTAAAAAAATTGTTCTAGTGTACAACTGGAAAATAAGATGTATAGTCAACGGAGTATAGAAATCTATTTTTTCCTACGGGAAAATAGAGGGGAAAGGGTTGGAAGAAGGCAGGGTAAAAGAAGAGAGGATAGAATGGTCAAAGGTGTGGATGCAGTGCATGCTGCCTGGGGTGGGAGCAGGGAGAGATGGGGAGAAAATTTTGAATTCAAATTCTTGTGGAAGTGAATGTTAAGAACTGACAAAAAAATAAATTATATATTTAAAATTATCTCCCAATCTGTGTTGGTAAGAAAAGGACATAAACACTGGGCACAGATGTAATACCAACCACAGTGGTGTACCCTAGGTGGCTGTTCACACAGGATCTTATATCTGCTGTACTAGGAAAGATAGCTGTTTAAGGGGTCAACACTCCCTTTTAATTACATTCAGAAAATACAAACAGAGAAAATATAAGCTGAGAAATAAAGAGAGGGCTCTACTGTCTGAATCAAAGCAACATTGCAATATACTTTAAATGCATCCCTGGACTGAGAGATCCTTGACATCTGAGCAGTCAGTGGGGGTTGTTGGGGTATGAATATTCAGCCACTCTGAGTTTCGAACAGGGAATCACAAGATCCTTCTCATAAGTGAACCTGAAAGGAAAATACCAACATCCCAGTGTGTGTAACAAAGACTTGGCTCCTGATTTGCTCAGTCAGTAGGAATGAAACCTACATGACTCAGCATAGTCATGAATTATCAGGGTTCAAAGAAGATTGAGCCTTCATATGCTCATAATTTAACCAGAACCTGGAAAACTGAATGACAAAAAGAAAACCAAACCAAAAAAAAAATTTCCCACTTTGCTTGTTGTTACAAAGGATCAGAAAAATTATCATAGTTGTGTACTTTTTTCCCCCACAGCCTTTGGAATTTAACCCTCTGATGGGCTAAGAGGAGAATGTATCTATGCAATGTCATAAATCAAGTATAAGAATTCATTTCACATTATTGTTGGAAATGTATATTAATTTTTGAGTAACTACAGTAGGGCCTTTCAGCTCTTCATAGGCAAGAGAGAGCTCTCATCTTATCATTTCAATACTAATAATAGCATTATAAAAGATGGTTAAGGTGTTATCAAAGTAGTGCAGAAAATTGGTTTCAATGGCCAGGCTCATGGAAATTGAATAATTCAGTAGCTCCTAAAAAAGAGATAGTCTGTACTTTGGAGAAAAAAAGAATCAAGTTATACTTTATGTTCAGGAATCAAGACAGCCTTCATATATAGAATCATTTAAGATATGTACTTTGCTAAAACTTTTAATGGAAAACATATTTCTTCATTTCACAAAACTTACAAAAATAAAAAAAAAAAAGTCTTAGAGAATCTTTGTGGGATCCAAAGAATCAAAACTGGAGATAAGTAATAAATGGACTATGTATCAGGGACCTTTGTATTGGAATGAGCTTTTCCTAATTATAAGAGGGACATTCAGTTTTGATATTTAGGATGTATAAAATCTATGTTCATAATACTAGAAAAATGTCACTTAAGACCTACCAAATCTGTTGATAAGTTGTAGCTAATAACTGAAAAAAAGACTAGAGCTGTTGGAACTATATTGGATTTTAGGGGGAAAAAATCCCACAATAATTTCCTCAGTGAGATCACTGAAAATCACACGCACATATATGCATGCATATATATACATACATGAATATATGTATATATACACACATGCACACACATATACAACATACATATATAGGCATTTGTGTATGCATATATACATACACATGTCAATATGTGTGTATATATAGTATGAATGTGTGTTTGTGCATATATAAACACACACATATATATTTACATACATATGTGCATATGTATGTATGTGTATATAAAGACCACACTTACAAGGGAAAAGAAGGACCAAAATGGGTTGTGTGTTAATACTATGACATTCTGGGAGCTTGGAATCCCAGACTGCTATTGGGGAAAGGACAGGAGAGTAAGAAGTTATTACTTCTTAGAAGTTATAATTTCCATTAATTTGTTTACTAAAGTCCAAAGGGTCTATTTATTGGCATATCACTTTACCTGTATCTCTTTGCAATTCCTATATACTTAATACATAAAAAGAAAGAAAAACTCCACAATTGATATAGCAATCATGCTGCTATTTTTTCTGAAGTTGGAATAGACTGAAAGACATTTCTGAAATGAGTCCCAATTCAGATATTTTGCAATAGCTTCTATTAGCATCCATTATGAAAACAGAATTTAAAATGAAGAGAAATAAGGGAGTTAGATAAATCTATGTGGACTTGTCATTCCCTTCTCTTCATCTTTTATGTAGAAATTCATTTTATGGATATCTCTCTACAGATACAGACCCTAAAGAGAAATCATCTTCTAAAGTTGGTTAATAGTCACTTTCAGTTGTATTTTCAATTAAGGCTTTGTAAAGATTGAAAGCCATTTCAACTATAAAGACTTATCAAATTACATTCTGCTACAGTGGAATCTGCTTGGGAATGCTAGGATTGTTCTGGTCCAAAATTAGGCACTGTAAAATAAAATATTTGCAATCATGTACAAAAACTGCTAATATCACCAAAAAGCCACTTCTCCTCTTCATTTCCTGTTAAAGAGCACAAACTTAAAAGGATCATTCAACTTACTGAGCAGTTGTGTTAAAAGTAAGGTATAAGAAATTTTTTTATGTAAAAATATATTTATATAACAAATAGAGAGCTGTGGTATAGCATATGGAAGTTTCAGATGGTTTCTTGATAATTTATTAATTTTCAGAAAAAAAAAAACCTTTTCAGAGCTTATAAGCATAGGAACAAAGTTTAGGAAAATTAGTAGCATGGATTCTATTCTTATTTGCTAAGCAAGCTTGTTGCTCTTTCAAAGAACATACCTGGTAGTGTGATGATAATTTTGCTTCTGATATAAATACAGTGACTGAATCATAGACATAGAATTTTCGATCTGGAAATTGCAGCACAGCTGGTGACTTTAAAATGTAATAAATAAATTTTTGACATATTAGGAAATCGAGGTGCCATGAGAACATATGACTTGGTTCATGTCATACAAATGTTTTATAACATGTTAGAAACTGTATTCTGTATCTTCACATGTCCAGTAGAAGACTTTCTCCACCATATCATATTTTTAGTTCAATATATTTTTAATAATAGGAAATTATTTTCTTTGTTTTCCACATTCACTAGAAAAAGAAAGAAAAAGAAGAAAAAATGCTTACAACAAATTTGCAGAAATAAGCAAAACAAATTCCCATTTTGACTATGTCTCAAAATATGTATTTCATGCTGAATATTTATTCCTTCAACTCTCAGGAGATGATTGTTGTATTTTTCCTCATCAGTCATTTGGAATCTTGATTGATTTTAAGTTTCTCAATTTTTTTTTATATGATGGCATTATTATAGTGTAATTTGGTCTCTTGATTCTACTCACTTCACTCTATGCCAGTTTACAAAAGCCTTTTCAGATTTCTGTGAAATCAATCCCTTCATGGTTTCTTATAGTACGATAGTATTTCATTTCATACATATATAATTCGTTCTTTTCGATGAGTTAGTAATTAGGTATCCTGTAATGCCATAACAGGACAGTTCATAGACAAAAGAATTATTATGTATGTTTGAAATTATGCAGTGAATGTGCGTATCATCATAATCACTTGCAATGTAACATGAAACTGAGGATCACTGAGGCACAGATGATTTTCCTCCATGCAATGTATTAAAGGAAATGGATACAGATTACTACCACTGCTACTACTACTATTACTGCTGCAGCTGCTGCTGCTATTGCTACTAATAGTAGCAGTATTAGTCGTGATGTAATAGTAATGTGTAAAGTGAACAGCAGATCAATAAGATGATTTCTGTGAATGCCGTTTATATTTCTGTACTGTGGTTTGAAAAATATTCATATTTCACTTTTTTTATATCCAAAGGTGGAGATATGGGATGAGATGCATTGAGGTTATTTCTCAAAGTAGTTATAATTTGACAGTTCGTAATACTGATAATGTTGGTCATCATGTTTCCTAAAAATGAAGGAAGTGTTAAAATGATTCTCCTTAACCTCATCTATTTTACTCTTTCTTATGATGTCAGTTTGTAGTTGAGTACAATGTCATTTTGAGCATTTTTATTTATTACTTTTGTCCTTTCACTTTTTTTTCAATTTTTTGCTTTCAAGTTTTAATTACATGAATATCAAGTGTCAAAAGGTATTAAATGGGTGCATGAATGGGTTCCATAACACAAACAAATTTGACTGATTGAAGTCAATAATGTAAGAATTCATCCCATAAAAGGTTTTTTCAGTAATGATTGAATCATATCGGGGAGGGGCTTGTGTAGTAATTAAAGACCTCTTGCTGGAGCTTTTGTAGCAAAAGTTATTAGTGTTCATTTATCCATTGTCTTATAAAAGTAATTAGAACTTTAAACTAAACAAGAGAGGGGAGGAAGAAAATGTGTCTATGTATATTCACTGTAATTAACTGTTTTGCTCCATGTAGTTTTATTTATAATTTCTTGAAACAAAGCATTGCAAAATCAGACTTTACTAAAACCAGTTGGGATACAAATGGAGCTACTTGATCATCCTTTAACTCCATATCCCTCTGGTTATCATTGACTGATCAACAATAAGTTCAAGCCAAGACCCACTTGGTCACTGTTTGGGTTTTGATGGCTTAGGGTGAGTATAAATAGCAGTTGTTTCTATATATGCCAGAAACTCTAAGGGTCTTCCACTCCCAGACTGAAATTTTTTTTGACTAGTTAAAAGATATCATCTTTTGCCTCATTTCTTATCTAACCTTAGCTGAATGGGTGTGGCTTCAGACAAACTGAAACTAGGGAAAGATCTTATCTGAAAAATGCCAAGTTGTTCCACTACATGTTATAAATCCTATTCATCCCATTTATACATCCTTCTCTGTATCTAGTGAGGCTGGTGACTTTACACAGACTGCCTCACTTAAATCCAGTTCCATTGCAAGGCAGATATCATCTTCCTGATGTCACTGGTCCTTTTGGAGAATGAAGGGCTGACAACAAGAAGTTAGATGGAATAGCAATAATGAATAAAGAATAGCACTTGAGATACTGAGGAGTTCATGAGTTGGAAAAAATATCTAAAAAAAAAGATTTAAAATGTATTTCCTCACATGAACAAAACCAACACAACAAGGAAATTGACATGAGGTCTCCATTCAAGGAGACAAATCTGATCTCATATGTGTTACTGAGGTGGTAAGCTGTAATCCAATCTTGAAATACTGATACGGTTTATTCAAAAGAAAAAAAATATCATATTATATATATATATTATATACATATATAATATATGAACAAAAATATAAGTTGAGACTAGATAATCTACATAGTCCCTTCCAAGTTTAGAACTATGATCTTATATAAGGTCTGATATTATAACTAAGAGTGTTGAATGTAAAATTCCATATTTAGATTCAAAAATTAAACTGCACCAAGTAAAATTTGGGGAAGAAATGATTTTGTTGTTCTTCAGTCATATCTGACTCTTTGTGACCTCATTACCTATCCATGGGATTTTTCTTGGCAAATACACTAGAGTGGTTTACCATGTCCTTCTCCAGTGAATTATTTTATTAAGTAACCAGAGATTAGGTGATTTACCCAAGGTCACACAGTTAGGCAATATCTGAGGATGGATTTTAATTCGGGTATTCCTGATTCCAAACTCATTGTTTAATCCACTAAGCTACCAGCTGCTTTGGAATGTTTTGGTTGTAGATTTGAAAATGGTTTTTGTTCGTGGTGGTAGTGCAAATTTAAACCTTATGTTATTCAACAGTATGACATAGCAGTCAAAAAAATCAATATTATTCTGGAGTATATTGATATGACTTATAGGAATAAGAATATGATAGTTTGGCACTCTGATTTAATTACATTTGAATGTTTAGTTCTAGGCATCAAATTTCAGAAATACATTAAGAAACTAGAATGCAAACGATGAAAAATAAAATGGATGATCAACAGACAAAAAGATATTTATTGCAAATGACTTTGAAAGTAATTAAGAACATTTTTCATTTTCCATTCATTTTACAGATGATGAAACTGAGGCCAAAAATAGTATAAATGACTTTTCCAAGGTCATATAGTTAATGTTTCAAAGACAATATTTGATTGCAGAATTAGTGCTTTTTCCCTTGCACTACTATATTCCCTTTCTCTAAAGAACCCTAATCTATGAGGAGTAATGTGAATATTGATTAAATGAACTGGAAATATTCAATGCAAAAAAGAGATTAAGGGAGGGGGACAGAATATCTGTATTCAAGTATTTGGAGAATTATTATACTAGAAAAAAGATTTTAATTGTTCTCTTGAACTCATAGGACAAAATTATTAGCAAGGGATAGAAGTTGCAGAAATTTAATTTGGGATGTTCGAGAAGTCCCTAAAAATATCTCATTACTTATCAAAATTATTGGTTCCATTAAATGGTACCACTGATATCTCTTCTGTCTGGACTCTCTTTTCTTCTCCCTTTATGGTTCTTAGTGATCTCATTAGCTCCCATGGATGTAATTATTATTTTTCAGCTGATGATTCTCAAAGATATTCTCAAATCTGCTTATCTAGCTGCAATCTTTCTGCTGACATTTAGTTTTGTATTTCCAATTACCTTCTACATAACTCAAATTGGATATCTTATCAATATGCTAAAATCAGCATATTTAAGACCTTAAATTCCACCATAAACCACTCTCCAAACTTTGCTATTACTGTCAGGTCACCACTAATTTAGTAATCGCTCAGGTTCAAACTAAGGAGTCTTTATTAACTCTTTGTTATTTCTTATTCCCCCATATCTAATCTGATGGCAAGGTCTATCAATGTCACCTTTGCAACATTTCTCAAATTTACACTCTGGTAATACCAATAATTTGGTATAAGTCTTCATCACCTTGTGCCTGGATTATTGCAAAGTTTCACTTAAAATGCTACCTTCTCCTGAGGGTCTGTTCCAAAATTTCTTCATATTAACATCTTCCTTCTACGACTTATCTCCATTTAATATTTATACTTCTATATATATATTATATGTGCATACTTATTTGCTTGTTTTCCATTCTATTAGATTGTGAGTTCCTTGTGATTAGAGCTACAATTATGTCTTTCTTTGTATCCTCAGTCTTTAGCACATACATAGTAGACTCTTAATAAATGTTTTGGGGAAATTTAGTGTATAGAGTATTAGGTCTGGAATCAAGAAGACTTAAGTACAAATTCATCCTCAGACATGTAATAGCTATTCAACTTGGGCAATTCACTTATCCTTGCTAGCTTCATTTTCCTTATTTGTAAAATGAACTGGAGAAGAAAATGGCAAACCACTCTAATACCTTTGCCAAGCAAAAAACAAATGGGTAATGAAGAGCATAATAGATGAACACCAACAACAAAAAATGCTTATTGACATTTTGTCTAGTAAGATTTCATCTCATTTTCACATATTCAAATCAGTCTTGGTACTTTATCTCATTACTATCTTTAATCTGTCTGAATGGAAGTTGGAACAATGAATTCCAAACACCCATTTAACTAGAGAGCTCACCTTAGAGTCTCATCTAAAGTTTTCCATTTTTGTATTTGTGTCCCAGTCCCTTGATAGAGTACCTTGCATATGGTAAATCATTAATAAATAGTTTTTCAGTATTGACATAGGTAAATAAAAAAAACAATTTACATATGTTTTGGTGACCAAATAATTTTGATTCAATGGTGTCTGTTTAGTTTTTCTCCTGCAACATTCCTCTATAAACAACTTTAAAATAATGTCAGAAATTGAATTCTGAAGTGGCAGAGCCAATAAAAAGATGAGGTAAGGCATTTTTCCAGTTCAAGACAACTGAAGAGATCAGGAAAAAAGTATGTGACACAGGGGTGGAGACTGGCTCAAGCACACATGGATAAAATACCAGTAGTTGGACTAGGTGATGGCAATGGAAGCAGCAGCAGCTTCAAGAACTCTCAAGCCAGAGATGATAAGGGGCTCTTGACAGCTGACCATAAAGAATAACATGGGACCTCTGTACTAGCATTGGATGAAGGGCCAAATGTTATTTGGCAAATGCATTTTCTATACACCTTTCTGGGTCATAATTCAAGGGCAGGAAGGAACACATAAATTCAGGAGGTATTAGGATCACTGAAGAACAGTATCAGTTTTAGTCCCAAGGTAGCAGGGGTTCAGAAGATGAATATTTATTCCAATCCCAAAAGATCAGGGACCCATTTTGGATAAGCAACAGAGTGCAGATAAGGACAGCAACTAAATATTGTGTGAACCTGACTGTGGTTTTTTGGTATTTTATGACTTCTTTTTGAATTTTTGAAGTAATGAGTTTTTTGTTGCTGCTGTTTGGTGTTTGTTTGTACTCAATTGTATGGAGGGCTTGGAATATGATATTTAAGAAGAAAAAAGCTGTGATTACAACTAAGAAAAACTTACTTAGCAAAACAGCATAATTCTTTGAGGGAAAATAGTTATTTAATAAAATAAAAGACTTTCAAGAATACTTAATGAAACAATAGAGATTAATACCAAATTTTTCTTTTCAACACAAAACTCAAGTGAAGCATGAATAGATAAACATGAAAGAGAAATCATAAGGTACTCAATAATGTTAAACTGTTACCTTTGTAGATGGGAAAATAATACATGTAACTTCTTAGAACTTCATCATTATTAGGACAGACTGAAGAATTCTATATGGAAAGAGGGCATGAAGTGAATTCTGTTTGGATGAGGTAAAAAAAAAGATAGATGAGAAAGAATGTTTCTGTGGGAGAAGGGCAAAGTGAAAAGAAGAAATAAATTATCTCACATAAAAGAGGTGGGAAAAGAAGAGATTTTACAGTAGAGGAGAAGATGGCAGGATGACAGGCAATGTTGGAACCTCATTCTCATTTAAATTTGTTCAAAGGAAAAATTTGTGTGTGTGTGTGTGTGTGTGTGTGCTCGCGCGTGCATGTTCATGTGTGTGTGTTTGTTAAATGTTTGATAATTGAAATCCATCTTTCTAAAAAGAAGTAGATCAGAGCATAAGAGAAGGGGGAAATGATGAGTGGGAAAGTGGATAAAAGAAAGCATCAGTCAGAAGTAAAACAGACTTTAGAGGATAGACAACATGAAAAGAGGAAAAAGGATAAATACAAGCCAATCTGATGTTGGGAAATGCACAATTAGGATAATGGTGCCACTGAATAGGAAGAATTTACTCCTTAAGTGGAATAGGATAGCAGATTAGATTAAAAGCCCTAATCCAATAACATACTTGAAACAGAGAAACACAGTGAATTAGCATAAGGGCGGGGGGAGGCTTAAGCAGAATTATTGTGCTTCAGCTAAAGTTAAAATAAGGTAGTGTTAGCAATAATGATCTCAGATAAAACAAAACCAAAAATGAACCTAATCAAAAGGGATAAGTATGGAAACATCTTCCTAAAACAACCCCTACAGAGTAAAGAAATGATAACACAATATATATATGCACTAAATAGCATAGTATCCAAATTCATAAAGAATAAGTAAATTAACTACTGGAGAAAATAGTAAAACTATACTACTGGGAAATCTCAACTTTCACCTCTCAGAAGCAGAATACATCCAACAGCTGAATAGAATCATAGAAAAACAAGGAGAAAACAAGAAAAATGAATGGGAATAGAAAGGAATAGACCTTTTTATTACCTGTAAATGTTCCTTTCATAAAACTGGCTATAAAGTATGGCAATGAGGAAATAAAATTATCACTCTGCAGATGATATGATGGTGTACTTGGAGGAAACCAAAGAATCAAAAACAAACAAACAAAAAAAAAAACTTGTTCCAACACAACAACTTTTGCAAAATTGCCCGTTATAAAAGAAACCCTCAGAAATCATCAGCATTTCTATATACCACCAACAAAACCCAGAAAAGTTAAATCCCATTTAAAATAAATGTAAACAATATGAAATACATGAGTCTACATGATAAGACAAATTCAGGGACTATGTGAATTTTTTTTTCACAAAAAGAGACATTTAAACAATTGGAGACATAATAATTGCTCATAAGATAAGCTTAAACAAAGGAATCAAAATAACACATCCATCTAAGTTGATTCATTTATTCTGTGCCATACCAAGCAAACTACCAAAGAAATATTTTATAGAGATAGAAAAATATAACAATTTGTATTAACAAATCTATATGCAGTCAAAATTGGGAAATAGGAAACTACAGGAAATTAAATAGAAAGTTTCTTTGAAAAAGGCCTATTTTTTCCATATGTAAACAAAACTGAACCAAATTTATAAGAATAAAAACCATTCACTAGTTGACAAATAATGCAGTTTTCAAAAGAGGAACTTAAAGGAGGAGCCAAGATGGCGGAGTAGGAAGATTCACATATGCTAGTTCCAAACCCAAAACCCATAAATTTCCTGTAAGAAGAACTCCCCACAAATCTGGAGCAGTGGAAGCCACACAGCAATGGAGTAGAGGAGATTTCCCTTCCAAAGAGCCCTGAAAAACCAGCACCAAAGGTCCGTCTCACACTGGACAGCACAGTGGAGCCCAGACCTGCCGTGGCCACATGGCCCCAAGAGGAGCAGATCCAAGTAGGCTTCAGGGATGGAACCTCTGGAGACCACGAAGGTCCCTCCACCCACAGGTGCTATAGGTCAGTGAGAGAGACTTCTGGGCTGGCCGAGAGGGGAGGAGGGTGTCTCCATAACTCAGGCCCCCTCAGGAGGCAGTGGCAGAGGCAGTGGTGGCCAGGAGCTCCTGGAGCACACAGGACCTCAGATCCATTACTGAAGGTCTCTGCATAAACCCCCTGAGGGAACTGAGCCTGGGAGGTGGCCTGGCCCCCACCTGAGAACCCAAATTTAATCTTACCCTGAATGGCAGCCCTGCCCACCACTGAAAGCCCTGAGGCCGGGGAGCAGCATTTGAATTTCAGACCCCAAGCACTAGGTGGGAAGATCTAGGCGAGGGTGGAGAGGAATATCAGAAGTCAAGTAACTGGCTGGGAAAATGCCCAGAAGAGGGAAAAAAACAAATAAGACCATAGAAGGTTACTTTCTTGGTGAACAGATGTTTCCTCCTTTCTTTTCTGATGAGGAAGGACAATGCTTACCATCAGGGAAAGACATAGAAGTCAAGGCCTCTGTATCCCAAACATCCAAAATAGATATCCAACAGGCTCAGATCATGGAAGAGCTCAGAAAGGATACTGAAAATCAAGTTAGACAGGTGGAGGAAAAACTGGGAAGAGAAATGCAAGAAAAGCATGGAAAACGGGTCAATACCTTGGTAAAGGAGACCCAAAAAAATGCTGAAGAAAATAACACCTTGAAAAATAGGCTCACTCAATTGGAAAAAAAGGTTAAAAAGCCAATGAGGAGAAGAATGCTCTCAAAAGCAGAATTAGCCAAATGGAAAAAGAGGTTCAAAACCTCACTGAAGATAACAGTTCTCTCAAAATTAGAATGGAACAGATGGAGCCTAATGACTTTCTGAGAAACCAAGAAATCACAAAACAAAACCAAAAGAATGAAAAAATGGAAGAGGATGTGAAATATCTCATGGGAAAAACAACTGACCTGGAAAATAGATCCAGGAGAGACAATTTAAAAATTATGGTACTACCTGAAAGCCATGATCAAAACAAGAGCCTAGACATCATCTTTCATGAAATTATCAAGGAAAACTGCCCTGATATTCTAGAACCAGAGGGCAAAATAAGTATTCAAGGAATCCATCGATCACCATCTGAAAGAGATCCAAAAAGAGAAACTCCTAGGAACATTGTGGTCAAATTCCAGAATTCCCAGGTCAAAGAGAAAATATTGCAAGCAGCTAGAAAGAAACAATTCCAGTATTGTGGAAATACAATCAGGATGACACAAGATCTAGCAGCATCTACATTAAGGGATCGAAGGGCATGGAATAGGATATTCCAGAAGTCAAAGGAACTAGGACTCAAACCAAGAATTACCTACCCAGGAAAACTGAGTATAATACTTCAGGGGAAAATATGGTCTTTAAATGAAATAGAGGACTTTCAAGCATTCTTGATGAAAAGACCAGAGCTGAAAAGAAAATTTGACTTTCAAACACAAGAATGAGAAGAAGCATGAAAAAGTAAACAGCCAAGAGAAGTCATAAGGGACTTACCAAAGGTGAACTGCTTACATTCCTACATGGAAAGACAATATTTGTAACTCTTAAAACTTTTCAGTATCTGGGTAATTGGTGGGACTACACACACACATACACACACACACAAGTACACATATGCACGCACACATGCACGCACACACAGAAACAGAGAGCACAGAGTCAACTGAATAGGATGGGATCATATCTTAAAAGAAATTAAGGTAAATGGTGAGAGAGAAATGTAGTGGGAGGAAAGAGGGGGAAATGGAATGGGGTAAATTATATCTCATTCAAGAGGCAAGCAGGAGACTTTAGTGGAAGGAAAAAGAGGAAAGCTGAGAAAAAAACATGAAGTTTACCCTCATCACATTCGACTAAAGGAAGGAATAAAATGCACACTTATTTTGGTATGAAAACCTATCTTACAATACAGGAAAATGGGGGAGAAGGAGATAAGCAGGGTGGGGGGGATGATGGAAGGGAGGGCAATGGGAGGAGGGAGCAATTGGAAGTCAACACTCTTGGGGAAGGACAGGATCAAAAGAGAGAACAGAAACAATGGGGGGCAGAATAGGATGGAGGGAAATACAGTTAGTCTTAACCCAACATGACTATTATTGAAGTCATTTGCAAAACTACACAGATATAGCCTATATTGAATTGCCTGTCTTCCCAAAGGGAATGGGTCGGGAGGGAGGGATGGGGAGAAGTTGGAACTCAAAGTTTTAGGAACAACTGTTGAGTACTGTTGTTGCTACTAGGAAATAAGAAATACAGTTAATGGGGAATAGAAAGTCATCTGGCCCTACAGGACAAAAGAGAAGATGGGGACAAGAGAAGGGAGGGATGATAAAAGAGAGGGCAGATTGGTGATAAGGGAAATTAGAATATTTGGTGTATTGGGGTGGGTGGAGGGGACAAATGGGGAGAAATTTTAGAACCTAAAATTTTGTGGAAATGAATGTAAAAAGTTAAATAAATAAATTTATATTAAAAAATAAAAAAAATAAAGTAAATATTTCAGAAGGCTCAAAGAAAGTAAAAAAAAAAAGAGGAAATTAAAACCTTAAGAGTCACTTGAAACCACATTCTCTGAATCACTTACATAGTAATATGTAAATGAAAATTAAAACAATTGAGATATTACTTCACAACTATCAGATTTGCTAATGTGATAGAAAATAAAAATGACAATGATAGACAGGATGTGGAAAAACTGAAATTCCTGCACTGTTGCTGGCATTGTGAAATAGTCCAATCATTCTGAAAAATAATTTAGAATTATGCGAAAAGAAGTGTAACTTGTGCATGTCCTTCGTTTCAGCAGTGTCACTAATGGATCGTTATCCCCAAGTGATTATATGGGAAAGACCTATTCATATAAAAATATTTATAACAACACTTTCTGCTTTGGCAAAGAATCAAAAATTGAGGGGATGTACATCAATTGAGTAATATCTGAACAAACTGTGGTATATGATTGTGATGGAATACTATTGGACTATAAAGAAATGACAAGGAGATGGTTTCAGAAAAATCGGGGAAGATTTAAATGAACTCATCCAAAGTGTATTGTAAGAATGATAAAATGTGAAAGACTTGACTAATTTGATCAAGGCAATCATCCAAGGCAATTTCAAGGGACACATGATGAGAAATGATATCCACTTCCATACAGAGAAGTGATGATCTTTGTGTGCAGTTTAATTCCTGCTTTTAAAAATTATTTTTCAATAATTTTTATCAGTTTATTTTTACATGTAAAATATGGAAAATTGTTTCACATGACTTCACATGCATAATTTATGTCAAATTGCTTACCTTCTGAAGGAGAGATATGAGGGAAAGAGATAATTTAGAATCAAAAGTTTTGATAAATGAATAATAATTTTTACATCTAATTGAGAAAGAGGTAATAAACAAATAAAAATGTAATTAAAAATCTTCCCTTTATCACAGCTTACCACTTAAAAGTCAGTTTTGAGTTACAGACTAGCTACAGGTTGGTCTTGTTAGTGTGGCTCCTAATTTAAATATATGAAACAAGAAAATTTGGAAAATCTGCCAAATTATAGAAAGTTATTTTATGTACCTGAAACTTGAGTTACTTATTCCTTTTATACCCTTGCCAGTAATAAACTCCACAGGCAATCTGAGCTTATCAAGATTAAAAACATCCTCATTGTAATTCATCTTCTCTATGTGATGCATTAGAGGCAGATGGTCTCAAACATATGTTGTAGTAGTTGAGATGTATGGTGTACCAGTAAGTAAAGTTAAAAGACCACATTATCAAGACACCTTGGATAATTGTCTGAAGCAAGGTAGGATACACAATTATTCCTAGGAAGTTCACTACTTCAATCAAATCTAGGAGTGATTAGGGATAGGTTATCACAGTTTGACAAAAGGCATGCTGTTTGGGACTAGCAAGACATAGCCATACACAGTAATGTAATATTCACAGAATATCAGTTGGTCTTCAATAGATGTTCTATGTTCTCACTAGTAAAAGGGATCCAAGTCATGCATTAGTCTTTATTGTCCAACTCATGGATATAGATGACAATATAATTAAAAATTAATTCCAAAAGTAAAAGGGGAAAGAAAAACGTTCAGTGTTCTTTTATTTCCCAATCAAGGATTTACCAAAGATAATTCTAAACGATTTTGCATCAGAATAATTGCCTTTTTTTATAGCACCATTTTCATTTCCCTCATGAAATATTATAATTTTTCAAAATAATTAATTATTTTTTTAAGGTTTCAACATTCATTTCCACAAAATTTTGTGTTACAAATTTTCTCTCCATCTTTCCCCTCCCCCTGAAATGCTATATGTTCTGATTGCCCCTTCTACTACTGTGCCCTCCCTTCTAACACCCCCTCCTTTTCCTTATCACCATCTTGTCTCTTGTCTTGTAGGGCAAGATAAATTTCAATGTCCCATTACCTGTCATTCTTATTTCCCAGTTGTATGCAAAAACAATTCTCCATATTTGTTTCTAAAACTTTGAGTTCCAACTTCTCTTCCTTCTCTCCCCACCCATCCCCACTGAGAAGGCAAGCAACTCAATATAGGCTATATATCTGTAGTTTTGCAAATGACTTCTATAAAAGTCGTGTTGTGTAAGACTAACTATATTCCCCTCAATTCTATCCTGCCCTGTATTTCTTCTATTCTGTCTTTTAACCTTGTACCTCCCCAAGAGTGTTTACTTCTAATTGCTCCCTCCTCCCATTTGCCCTCCCTTCTATCATCCTCCCTCCACCCTGCTTATCTCCTTCTCACCTCTTTTCTTGTAGTGTAAGATAGATTTTCATACCAAATTGAGTGCGCATGTTATTCCTTCCTTGAGCCAAATGTGATGAGAATAAGTTACTCTTTTTCCTTCTCGCCTCCCCCTTTTCCCCACCATTGGAAAAACTTTTTCTTGCCTCTTCTATGAGAGATAATTTGCCCCATTCCATTTCTCCCTTTCATCTTTCAATATATTCCTCTCTAATCTCTTAATTTTATTTTTTTAGGTATGATCCCTTCCTATTCAACTCACTCTATGCTCTCTGTCTTTCTCTCTTTGTCTGTGTGTGGGGGCCTGGGTGTGTGTGTGTGTGTGTGTGTGTGTGTGTGTGTATAATCTCTCCAACTACCCATATACTGAGAAAAGTTTCAAGAGTGACAAATATTATCTTTCCATGTAAGAATATAAACAATTCAACCTAGTAAGTCCCTTGTGATTTCTCTTTCCTCTTTACCTTTTCATGCTTCTCTTGATTCTTGTGATTGAAAACCAAATTTTCTTTTCAATTCTGGTCTTTTCATCAAGAATTCTTGAAAGTATTCTATTTTATTGAATGACCATTTTTTCTCCTAAAATATTATACTCACTTTTACTGGACAGGTGATTCTTGGTTCTAATTCTAGGTCCTTTGACTTCTGAAATATCATATTCCAAGCCCTTTAGTGTAGAAACTGCTAGATCTTGTGTTATTCTGATTGTATTTCCACAATATTCGAATTATTTCTTTCTAGTTACTTGCAATATTTTCTCTTTGACTTAGAAGCTCTGGACTTTGGCTACAATATTCCTAGGAGTTTCTATTTTTGGATCTCATTCAGGAGGTGATCAGTGGATTCTTTCAATATTCATTTTTTCCTCTAGTTCTAGAATATCAGGGCAGTTTTCCTTGATAATTTCATGAAAGATGATGTCTAGGCTCTTTTTTTGATCATAATTTTCAGGCAATCCCATAATTTTTAAATTGTCTCTCTTGGATCTGTTTTTCAGGTCAGTTGTTTTTCCTATCAGATATTGCACATTGTCTTCTTTTTTTCATTCTTTTGATTTTGTTTTGTAATTTCTTGGTTTCTCATAAAGTCTTTAGCTTCCATCTGTTCCATTCTAATTTTGAGAGAACTATTTTCTTCAGTGAGCTTTTGAACCTCCTTTTCCATTTTGCTAATTCTGCTTTTCAAATCATTCTTCTCCTCATTGGCTTTTTGGACCCCTTTTCCCAATTGAGTTAACCTATTTTTAAAGAAGCTATTTTCTTCAACATTTTTGGGTCTCTTTTAGCAAGCTGTTGACTTGCTTTTAAAGATTTTCTTTCATTCCTCTCATTTCTCTTTCCATTTTTTTCTCCACCTCTCTTACTTGACTTTCAAAATCCTTTATGAACTCTTCCATGGCCTGGGACGATTACATATTTGTTTTGGATGAAGAAGCCTTGACTTTTATGGCTTCCCCTGATGGTAAATGTTGTTCTTTCTCCCTAGAAAGGATGGGAGAGCATACCTGTTCATCAAGAAAGGAACATTGAATAGTCTTATTTTTTTTCCCCTTTTTTGGGCATTTTCCTAACCAGTTGCTTGACTTTTGGGTCCTTTGTCAAGATTAGTGTATACTCTGGGGACCTGTAAGTTCTCAGTTCCTCCAAGGTGTCACAATCAAGGAAGAGGAGTTTATTACTCATGGGCCTCCAGCTCTGCCATGCCCAGGACCTTTCTCAGGACTGAGATTAAGATCAGCTTCTTAATTCCCCCAGGGTCTTTAGGCAGGTACAGGTCTGCCACTGTAGGCTGAGATCAGTTGCTCAATTTCCCCAGGGGTTTTAAACTGAGGCTTTAGCAATGAAAGCTGGCCACTGCCTTCTATGGCCAAACTCCACAGCAGCTGCCCTCTCCCACTGCCGCTGCCATCACTACCTGGGGTCAGGGCTAGGGGAGGACCCTGTTCCTTTGTCATGGAGGTGAAAAATCCCTCTCACTGACCTTTCAAGATGCCTTTGGCACCTGTGGTTTGAGGGATCTGGGGACATCCCTTGCTCTGGGGATTCTGTCCCCGAGTCCTGCTCCAGACCTGGTCCTCCTGGCTCAATGTGGCCAAGGCTGTTCTGTGCTCTGTTCCATTTCCAGTGTGACAGACCTTTCCTGTTGGCCTCCCATTTTACCCTGGGCTGGAAATCTCCTCCACTGTGTTGTTCCATGGCTTTTGTTGTTCTAGAATTTGTTGCTAGTTTATCTTTACAGATATTTTATGGGCTATGGGGGAAGAGCTAGAGTATGTACATTTCTGTACTCCACTGTCTTGCCTCTGGCCCCTATTATTATTTTAAGGATGATTATTCTCAATCCCAGAATAAAAAGATAATCTGATTGTTTGAGGATTATGAAGGACATAGGAAAGTAACTATGCTTATACTTCCATATAATTTTGGTAGAGATTTGGAGAAATATTATGGAATTACAGTTTTACTGGAAAAGAAAAAGTAGTTTCAATTTGAATAGAACAAAATTTTAAAACTTTAGGCAAATATTTTCCCTAATCCCATTTGAATACACAATATTAGAGTTAGAAAATCAATTCAGCCCTTTAAATCTATACATCTGGTTTGCTATGAGAAAAAGAATTTTTTTGTCCAAAAGAGCAAAACAAAACAGCTTAGGTTTATGTGAATGATTAAAAGGTAAAGTAACATCAAATGGTACTCCTAAAACAACAATTTGTTGAACTGTTGTAAATGAATAAGAAGCACAGGAATTCTATTTCCTTTGAAAATTCCCCATGCTTTTTAAAAAGTGAAGTGAAGAATACTTGAGACATGAGATTCTGACCACTTATTTAAAACCAGACTTTGGAGTATGTACTGAAGAATTGCTTCAGCTCAGTTTCCAAGGATCTCTTCACTAAAGGATAAATAAGAAAAGACACTTGAAGAATGAAAATTCCATAAGACCTGTGAAGGTATTAGAGTATTCAGTCTGGCTGCATTTCTTTCTAATAAGGTCAATGAGGGAATTTAAATGTGAACACTTTCATAATATTAAATTATAAAAGTTGGAAGCTTGATGATTGGTTAATGTGGCACCAGGGGTAATTCTCTCTTATTTATGGTGTGCCTAGAAAACTTATCTGTAGATCAAGTTTCTCTGTGGGATCCCTATTTATTTTATCAGACAAATGGAGAACACACTTAGTTCACATATTATTTATTAAATTGAATAGCAAGAAAAGAAATACTAAAATATTTCACTCATATATCTGAGTCACAGTTCCCATAAACACAGACATTAATAGTTGAAAGAATGAACTTACAAAAGAAACACACCTGCGAGAACAGATGTGGTCAAATATTGTTCAGGACAAACATACCGAGGAACATTCATGTTTCCTTTGCTAAAGAGCAACTAACCTCTTTGGATGAGCATATCATCACATTGAGTTATGAATTTACTTTCTGATAAATACTATTCTTTGCTAGGTTGGAATCAGAGGACCATGGTGTATCTCTGTTTTTCCCTACAGGACAATTAAAATGTGATATATATATATATATATATATATATATATATATATATATATATATATATATATATATATATATACATACATACATACATATAATTAAGCTAATTTCTAAGCTAATAGAAATATAATAATGTCACTAGAAAACATGATTAATTGACAAATGAGTGGGAGAGATAATTTCTGGAGGATCTTAAAGGAGGGAGCGATTATTCTAAGACATAATGTACTGATAGCCATTTTATGGAATATGATAGCTACTGGATTGTGAAAGATAGGTAGAATTATAATCAGTGGAAAATGGCTGAGGAATTAGGATTCCAGACAGAGGTAATAGGGTGACCAAAATTGTACAGGCAGAAAGCAAAGAATTTATTCAAGAATTATCAACATGTCAGTTTAGTAGAGCAGATATTTCAGGAAGTCTAGGAGTCACAGGAAAAAAAAAGTGAAAAATGTTCCTTTGAAACAGATTAGTTTAGAAAGACTGTTTGGCAGTTGAAACTTTATACTACAAGTAATAGACAAACATCAAAGGGCAGAGTGTTAAACAAGGGGTTGATGTAAGAAAATCAGGAAATCAGTTGGATGACAATGCTTAGAATGTATTTAGAAGTAAGATAAAAGATCTGAGATCCAGATACCATGAGAAATTTAATCAACTATGGGGACATTAATGTGATACTGTTTATGTTTTAGTTCAATGGTCTTATATAGAAAAGCCTCAGTGCGAGTAAGTATCTCAGGAAGGATTTGAACTACTAAGGTGGGATGATGACAGATTATGGAGGAACTTGAAGGCTGGGCAGAGGATTCTGAACTTAGCTTAGGACAGAGTCAATGGAATTACTGGAGGAGAAAAAGACCCTCATCTGAACCATCCGCAGGCATCTTTAGTCTCAGCCCACTTCCTCTTGGGGTTTTTAGAGCATCTGTTGGATTCTACAGCAGAGCACATAAATACTGTGAGGAGGCCCCCAGCTGTAAGGCAGAGATCATGACACTAATGAAGTGCTTGTTTTTTAGAAATTAATCGAATATTGGTCATCACTTGCATTCTGTGGATTAAAAGAATCCTGACGAATAAGGAAAATCATCTTCCTGCTAGGAGACTGCTTGCACCAGAAAAAATAATAACTAGTGTCACTGGTCGACTACTTGCAGTTGAGAGTCACAGCCTTCCCCTCCTGTGAAGATATCACCGGTGGGGTTTGAGTGACCTTCTGCGCCATGCCAGGTCGTGTGGAGAAGTATCAAAAACAACACTGAAGAAATCCCTAACATGATTCAAAACATTAGTAGAAAACTGCTATGCAAAAGCAACTACAGTCTAGTATTTTTCTCTCCTTCCCTCTAACCAGAACAAAGCCATTCGACATGCTCTATCAACTTTCCATTCATTCAGTCCCCTAGAGCCAAGGAGTGACACAGTTCCCCGCTGTTTTCACCAAGGCAGGTGAAGGCTATGAGTGCCCACAGCAGGTTGGGGAGTGACATACTAGAGATCCTTCCTTCAGTGTGTTGCAATTTGCTCTGTACTGAAGACTGGGGCATAGTCCTGCTGAGAGTGTCAATTAAGACTTCTGCTAGTGTTGCCCCAGAATAAAAAAAGAGTGAGAGATTGGCAGCCAATCATAATTCACCTTTGTTTATTTATCTATTCCTACCCCTCCCCCTTCCCCTTTCTATCAAGGAACAAGCCTCTGGCTACACTTTCAATTGAAATGGAAAAGAAAAGTTGGCCAAACCTGACTTTGTCCTTGGTAGAAAAGAAGGAAGAATGAGGAGGAAGCTGTTAAAGTCATTTAAACACAAGAGATTTATTCCTATGACTGAGGTGACAGAAGGGGATACAAGAGCCTGGATATAAATGCGGGAAAGAGGCACCTTTAGAATACATTGTTCTATGACTTGATTCTTTTGCTTTTTTGTTTTTAAAGAAAATATAGTTTATTATTCACAGTTATATGAAAGATTGCTCCAAATCATTAACAATTAGAAAAATGCAGATCAAAATATCCTACATATAACAAATTGCAAAGATGGTAAAAGAATATTGAAGGGGCTGTGATAAGATAAATACACTAATGCACTGGGGGTGGAGTTGAAAATTGGCCCCATATTCTGGAAAACCAATAAGAATATTGCTAAGAGAGTTAGTTAAATGTCTATACTCATTGACACAGAAATTCTTCCTGTAAAGATATAGCCCAGGGAGGTAAAAAACAAAAAAAATCTTGCACCCTTCAAAAGAATCTTAGCTGGACTTTGTATGAGTTGGGGAGGTTGGGAGGGAGGGGGTAGTAATGAACTAGAAATCACGTAGAGAGTTCTCCATTGGGGAATGCTTAAACAAATTATGGTACACAAATATAATGGGATAATACTACAATCTATATGAAAAAGATGAATATAAAGACTATAGAGAAACATGGGAAGACTCAGATTAACTGATGAAGAGTGAGGTAAACAGAATTAGGACAGAGTAGTATCTCTGCAAAAACAACCAACATTGACAAACCAGAGATACTTTAAAAAAAACAAAACAAAAAACAACTCTTTTTTATTCTCTTGCTCAATGGGCAGTGGAGGGAGGAAGAAGTATGTTTGGAAATTGATATGATGCAAAAATAAAAGGTGTCAATTTTTAAATGTGTAAATTAAAAAGGATACAATTTGGGAGGGAAAAAAAAGCCTCAGTGAATATGTGTAAGGAATATGATGACTGTGCCATGGAAGCCCCCCCAAAAATATCTACATGGTTTATGTAACTTTTGAAAACTTTTCAAATAGATATTTTGATGTTGTATAGACCAAAGTTTAATTGGGAAATGTCTTGCCTTTATTCAAATACCTGTCACCAACTTAGAAATTCTATATCCAAATGTCAAGTGTATGTATATCACTAGGATGTCATCCTCAAAAATTTTTCTAGTGACAATGTTTAGCCTTGAAATATTGATTTGTAGATTTACTAAATCTAGGAAGAGTTTTTCCACATATCAAATAAATGGCTATGATATTTGAAATGAAATTTAAAGTTCATCTAAATTACTTTATTTTCCATCAAAAAGAATAATGACTATGCTAATTTGGTTTATGACTGATACAAAGGGTGTACTGCAACATGACTACATAATTGATCCTAAGTGAATATATTTGCACCATGATCTAGATATATTTCCTCCCCCAAGGAATTATTATCATTATCCACAGTTTCTTTTCACTATTGAAATTAAAGCTGCTGGGTCCTTTCTAAATGCTTAGCGTATTGGTTTTGATAGGATAAAACAAGATAAAACTGCATGCGTTATTTCTCTAATTAGTCTCCAAAATCTTTCAAATTAGGGCAATCCCAAAAGATATGTGATATTTCTTCTAGTATTTAACTAAAAATCTAAGGTGCAACATTATCCAACAATTTTTTAAAATTAATATTTGCTTCTCATGAAATAGATTTTTTTTTGCTACTCAGTGTTCAGCTGAGATTGGAAAATGAAATTATTGTGGTCCAAGATGATTTCTTATTCTCCTCTCCCCTTATTTACTTTTCTATTGTCAATACTTAGTGTACACAGTCTACCATGTATCATATTTATGATATATCTGAGACCTGGAAGGGACCTTAGAGATCATTGACCATAATAAACTGTAAATTCCTTAAAGGCAAAGATTTTGTTTTTCATCTCCAATTTTAGCAGTATAACTTTTTAAAAAATTTTATTATTAGTATTATTAATATATATGTATACATATATAGTACATTTGTATACTAATATTAATAGCATACACATATATATTTGCATATATATGTATATGTGCATATGTATGCATATGTATATATGTGTGTATATGTGTATGTGTATATATGAATGTATATATATAAACACATGTATATGTGTGTGTATAGTCCTGGTTTTTCCTTGTGTACTAGTTAATTCTAGTTTATTTTCTTTGCCAGAGAACCTCTTTGACAACAAGGAACTGCACATTATCTTTTAAATTATCTGTGCTTTATGAATACATGTCCTTGTTGTTGAGATGAAGACTTGGGGAAAGAGTGAAATGTGAAGAAATTAGATGTCAGTGGCATAATCATGAATGAAAGGCTTCAGGGGAAAACATTTTCCCACGCTACTAAAATCTTATCACTTGTAACAGAGTTTGAGGTAGAAGGAACAAGAATCTCTGACTTTTGAAAAGAGTCAACCCAAAGTGCACACAAATATACAACTGAACCACACAGCAGTTTTTAGATGTAATTTATAACAATATTCTGATTTCACCACATAAAGAGAAAAAGGAATTCATAGTAGAAGATCCAAAATAAAAAGTCATGAGAATGGAGGAATATATACTTTGTTTATATGAAGAAGGTTATATATAACCTGCTCTACTGGACAATTTGGGAAAGGAACAAAACTAAAGGGAGAAAAAATTGGATGCTTGCATTGTCTTTTGTTTTGATATGACAAAGGGTAGAGTGTAAAAACCCTAGTTTCACCGGACAAAAAAATCTTTAGAAGGGTTCAGAGAGCCAATCAGGAAAACATGTGAGTAACTCTGAGGACTTGGCTAGTGAATGAAATTAATAGATGATTATTCCTTTAAAATCAGAAGTTGTACTTTTATGTACACAATATGTAGAAATTTTTTACTGATTATTCCCCATTGCTGTAATTATATCCCTCATTGTCTTTATCTTTGCCTCCCTTCAAATTCCTGCTAAAATTCCATTTTGTAGAAGAAGTCTTTCATGATTAGGTTTTTCCTTTTGTTGGTTACCTCTAATTTATCCTGTTATATATCTTGTTTGTACACAGTTGTTTGATGCTAACTGAACTCCTTGAATGTAGTAACTGTCTTTTATTTTTTTGCCTTTCTGTTAATCTCTACTTTTTAGTACAGTGCCTGGCACATAGTAGCCATTTACAATATGCTTGCTGATTGAATTCCAGTCCTTTTCTCCCCAAATCTATACATATAAGTAGGAAAATTAATTGGTCTAATTTTCTGTGATAAAAAAGAATTATTGAATATCTTTGCAAATACAGTAGGAAACTTACTGTATGTCACACATGTTGCTCGGCCTTACTCTCACCATTCTGTTGTCTTTATGGTAAATCCCAGAAACAGGTCAATAAAAAATTGGGCAAATTGAATAGTTTTAAAATATCCAAAGCTAGTACACTTCTGATTGATGTTGTAACAAAAAACCTTCCAAGAAAGGAATTGGCTTCCAGATATTTCTGTGAATATTAAGTGCAAAATTCCATAAGTGACTTTGAACTTTTAGCAAGTTTTGCTTTTTTTCAACCCAAATACATGGGGAAAAGAGATACTCCATGTTTTTTTTTTCATATATACTTTTAAATTGGTCTTGTTACCTAAATATACATGATGATAAATGAAAAAATGTAAAAGATTGGGACCAAGTAGTCATGGGTAGTCATTTCAAAAGTTATAAAATGATCTCATTTGAAGATCTCTTTCATCAAACTTTTGTTTCAGTTTAAAGAAGGTTTCTAATTGAAATAGTTAATTAGTATCTAATCAAATATTTTTGCTGGCCCTCCAGCAACTACAAAAGATTATTTTTTAAAAATGCATAACATTAACAGATGGAGGTAAAATGTTTGACACGATATTAAAAATAAGCCTGGGTTTTGTTCTTTCTATTTTTTTCATGGGTCAGAAATGAAGCATAATAATACTTTGTTATATTTACTAACATCTCCCTGTTGTTAACAAGGTTTTCTCATAAAATATTTAGGTAAGCATATACTTTTGGTTAACTAGTATAGCATAGTTGGAGATTTACATTGTCTTCTTATATGGACCTTGTCACAAGTACAAGTGTTTTAAAATAAACTGAATGTCTACCTTGCATTAATGGAATAGAGTTACAGAGATGATGCTTATATTATGAGCCAAAAAAATTAATCTTCTGGTCTATAATCTATTTCCAATTGTAAAATTGAAAATCTCCGTCTTGGCACAAAAAAAAATTGGGCAAACCCTTCTAAATCTACTATCTATCTATCTATGTATCTATCTATCTATCCATTATATATATATATATATATATATATATATATATATATATATATATATATATATATATATATATATGGACTTTTGGTGAAAGGAGTCCAAACATATTAGATTCCATATTTGCAGTAACAGTATGGGTGGCAATTATTCCAGATCAGCCCTAGGATGGCAGGCTATTGATAAACTGGTGAAAAAGAGGTAAGGAAAAGACTTTAGGCACATAAGCACACATAGATACCATATATTGCTTCTTGACAATGCACAAGTAATATATTTTATGCACTTTCCCACCCATCACCATAGCATTCAAGAACTATGCTAAGTACTTTAAATATTATGTCACCTGATCAATTACTTAAAATTCTACAGCACCATCAGGTTCAAGATGGATGGGAAACTCTCAAAAATGAAATTCTGTATACAGAAAGAGGAAAAGTTTTAATGAGGAAGCAAAAGAGAAGCTGCCTGAAAATAAATAGACAAATCTCTGAAGAGCTTTAGTTCAAATCTGGTATGGGAGAAAGTCAGATTTTAAAAGGACATGTACTGAGGGTAGGTAGGTAGGAAGGGTAGGTAGCTGATAATGAATACATATCAGTAATAAACAGAAGACTTAAAATCCAGAACATCAACCTGACAATCAATAATAAAATTTATATAAAAAAGGTAGGGATGGTAGGAGCTATATGTTAGGGAAGACACATATTAAAGACCTTTGTCAGAGTGAATGAGACCATGCCAATAGTGGTTAGGAAATGTAGCATCCAATGCAACATTCACCGTGCCTATGTTCACCAAGAACATCCCAGCACAATTCTAAATTGTGAAGTACCATAGCCTCTCCATACAGAAGGTAAAACAAAAACATTTATTCAAATACCAGAAAGCCAAATCCATCACAGAAACAAAATCTACACCCAAGAGCAACGCAGAGAACAACATCATCCCCAAGCCTTCCCCCTGCTAGGTTTCCCACCAACCAGCTTCCTTAAACAAAATCACAAATAAGCTCTTTCACTCACACTAGCCAGGAGCCTGCATCATTCCTAGCTCTCACGGCTCTCAAGACTAACTTCCTCTCAACTTTTTCCTGTTCCACCCATTCAGCAAATCCCTCCCACCACAGGCTCCATGTGACTCAGACTCATATGACCCAGACAGGTCACATGGGCCTTTTAGTGAATGAGAAATATCTCCCCATTTTAAATTACCATTACAGGAAGAAGGAATAATTGTTGTTATTTTCCTTACATTGCATTTTTAAAAGCCTGATCTTTAACCTAGAAAGAATAAAGCAACAACAAAACCTTTAAAAAGAATTGAAGCCTATGATAAGTCATGGAATTGAAAAAGAACACTTAGATATCCTTTTGGAATTTAAGTCACTAAGACCAGATGAGCAAATTTATCCTGTAGTCCTTGTTGCTGGAAAAACTGAGGCTAACGCATCACTTCAATCCGTATGTTGTGAGCTACTGTAGTGCTAAAGCTGATGAGTTTTCAGCAGTAAGTTTGGTACCAATATGGTGAAGCCCTGGGAAGAGAGGGTCACTAAGCTGTGTAAGGAGGGATCAACTGACCTAGATTGGAAAATGGAAGCGGTTAAACTTTCTATGCTGATGACTATTGTGATTGAGTCCATAAGTAGTCATTGTATTTCCAGTCTCTGAAACACAGGGAAACATAGTATTTAATAATGATAATGTAGAAGGGGGAGGAAGACAAGGAGGAGGAAGAGGAGAGGAGGAGGAAAAATCAAGTCACTAGGTTCAGACAAACTAAAACTAAAAATTCATATAGTTGCTAAGCCACTGGTAGTTACCTCTGATAAATTGTAGAAGATAGGAAAAGCTCCATAAGAAAAAAAAATTATGACAATTTTAATAAAGAGGAAGGGAGTAGACTCTAAAAAAATATAAGCCAGTATAATTGACTTCTATTCCTGGCAAAATTCTAAAAGGTATTGTTAAGGGGATGGCATGTAAAACTTTATAAAGGAAATCAATAACTACATATAGCCAATGTAACAAGTATAGATTATAGCAGAATTAGCTAATTCTATTTTGCCCTGGTTACTCACCTGAGATATATACTAGAGATATTTTGAAGACATAATAAAAAAAGATTTTTAACAAAGCATTTAAAACATCAACACATGATATCCTTACAGACATGACAAAATGACAGAACAGTTGAGAGGTTGATAATAAAGCTGGATAGTTTTAGAAATGGTCGAATGACTGGACAAAAAGTACCATCATTAGTTGTTCAATATCAGTTGCATAAGACATGTAGTACTGTGCTTCCAGGCACTGATCTTTGGCACTAAACTGTACATTTTTTACCAGAGACTTACATGGAAGAATGGATTGTATGTATATCTGTCAAATTTATAGTTAACTCAGAGTTGGAAGGGCAGGAAATATTTTGAATGATAAAGTCAGAATCCGAAAATAACAGTCCACTTTAATAGAACAGTGTGTTGAATCTTAGAATCTAAATCTTAAATTTCAGTCAGTAAGGGACATTAGAAATGTCATTTTATTTTACAAATGGGGAAACAGGCTTTCAGATAAGAAGTGATTTTTCCAAGGTCACGTAAGTAGAGAAAGGAGGACTCTAACCCAGCTCCACTGATTATGAATCTGGCACCCTGTTCACTGTACCATGTCACTTTGATAAAATTTAATAGAAATATCTTTAGCTTTAAATTTGACTCAGAATGACAAATTTCACAATGTAGGATATAACAGACACAGAAGCAATTATTCCTGGGTGAGGGAAGAGGATGATTATGGGGTTTTGAAGTTATTCTAAGCTAAAAATGAACTAATATTATAACATGGCAGTCACAAAAGTTAATTGTATCCAGTATTACTTTAAGCCAGGAAGCAGTTGGGACACTAATTCATTGTTTGGTGGAACTGTGAACTGATTCAACCATTTTGAAGTGCAATATGGAAATTTGAACAGTTATAAAACTGTGTGGACTCTGACCCAGCAAAACAACTACTAGGTCCATTTCCAAAGAAAAATAGGAAAATAACTTATACGTTCTAAAATATGTATAGCAGTTCTCTTCAGGTGGCAAAGAGTTGGAAGTTTAGGGGATACCCATCACTTAGGGAATGACTGCACAAGTAGAGTAGTTTATGATTATGATGGAATACTATGAGAAATAAATATTCAATAGGAAATTATTTTTTCTGCTAAAATTTATTTAGTATTTTATTTTATCCAATTTCAGGTAAAAAAATTTTAAAATTCATTTTAAAATTTGAGTTTCAAACTCTATCCCTTTCTCCCTCTTCCTCCTTGCCCCATGGAGAAGGCAAACAATTTGACATAGGTTATTATGTGGAGTGATGCAAAATATATTTCCATATCTGTCACTGTGTGAAAGAAAGCATAGAACTAAAAAGAAATACTCAATAAAAATAAATTAATATAAAAAGTATACTTCAATCTGTATTCTGATACCATCACTTCTTTGTCTGTGTATGAATAGCATTTTTCATCACAAGTCCTTCAGTGTTGTCATAGATCATTATATTGTTGAGAATCGCGTCATTCAAAGCTAAACATCTTAAAATACTGTGTTACTTTGTACACAGTGCATTTCACTTTGTGTTGATGGGCAATTTTAGAAAGAAATAGAAAGACATTCATGAAATAAAAAGAATGAAATGAGAAGAAACAAGAGAATATTTTACACAATAACAACAATATTGTTCTAAGAACAACTTTGAATGACTAAGTCAATTTGAGTATCACAAATATTCAAACCAACTATAAAGAACCTACGAAGGAAGATGCTATCCACAATCATAGAAAAAACTGATGTTTATGTATGTGTAGTATGGTTTTATAAACATATACACACAGACCCTCATAAACACACAGTATAGTCTAATGGTAGCATTCTTTAGGCTGCAGTGAGGAGGGAGAAACATATTGAACAAAATGCATAGCAGAGAGCAAAAGAAAATTAGAAGGAAGCACAGAGAAGCAGTGCAGCTTTGAAAATATCTAGAATTTATCACATAGTTTAAAAAATGTAAATAGTGTGAAATGGAAATTCATCATTTTACACTGTCTACTTTTTAATGAAGTGCTATGTACACAGAAATGTTCTTTTTTTGACTTCTTGTATGTAAGTTCAAAATTAATTTTAAAAAAAGAAAGAAGTCATGTCTAGATCAAGGAAGTTAATAGTATTGTTACTTTTCATGGTTTTATTAGTAATTCAAGTCTAAGAGTCATATTTAAGAAAAAGTGTTTCTAGGCACGCAGAAGTAATAGGGATAGTGAAGGGATGTAAGATCATGCAAAAAAGTGACAAAGAATTGGCATCATTTTAATCTTGTGAAATGAAACTTAAGGCATCGTGATTGTTGTTTAAAGTTTTTTGAAAGGTAGTCATATCAGAGAAGAGCGAGACACATACTCAGACTTCAAAACATAACAATGGACTCATAATGAAAGTTTCAAAGAGAGTAATTCTTGATTTAAGGAAGATCACAATAATGAGAGCGATCAGAAAAGTGAAGTGGGCTATATCAGGAGGTAGCAGTTCCCCATCACTGGGATTTTTCTTTTCTTTTCATAACAGTATCTTATTTTTTTTTCAAATTGCATGTAAAAACAGTTTTGAACTTCACTTTTGTAAAATTTTGAATTTCAAATTTCTATCTCTTCCTGCACCCCTCCCCAAGAGAGTGAGCAATCTGACAGAGGTTAAGCATCATGTTAAACATAATTCTATATTAGTCACATTGTGAAAGAAGAATCGAAACAAAAATGAAAAATCACAAGAAAGAAAAGAAAAACAAAAAAGTGAAAATACATGCTTTTATCTGCATTCAGATTCTATAGTTCTTTCTCTTGATGTGGTTAACATTTTCCATTATGAGCTGCCTAGAATTGTCTTGGATCATTGCATTGCTGAGAAAAGCTAAATCTATCATACTTGTTCATCATGCAATGTTCCTGTTGCTGTGTGTGATGCTCTCATTGTTCTGCTCACTTCATTCAACATCGGTTCATGCAAACCATTCCAGGTTTTTCTGAAATATTCCTGCTCATCATTTCTTATAGAGGGGCAATATTACATTACATTCATATATCACAATGTATTCAGTCATTCCCCAATATTCCCTCTATCTCCTCTATTTCCAATTCCTTGCCACCACAAAAAGAGATGTTATAAATATTTTTGTAACTGTGGGATATTTTCCCTTTTTTAAAAATCTCTTTGGGATACAGACTAGCAGTGATATTGCTAGATTAAAGTACATGCATAATTTTAGAGCACTTTGGGCCTAGTTCCAAAATGCTCTCCAGAATGGTTGAATCAGTTTGCAACTCCATAATCAATGCATTAATGTTTCCATTTTCTTATGTCATTTCTGACATTTTTAATTTCCCTGTTTTGTCATGTTAGCCAATCTCATATATGTGAGGTGGTACTTCAGAGTTATTTAAATCTGAATTTGAATTTTTCTACTCAATACTGATTTACAGTATTTTTGTATGACTCTAGATAGCTATAATTGCTTTATCTTAAAGAAGCCTGTTCATATCTTTTGATCATCTACCAGTTGGGGAAGGATTTTCATTCTTATGAATTAATTTATGGTCTATATATTTTAGAAACAAGATATTCATAAAAACCACTGTCTGTAAAACAAATCATAGCTTTCTTCTTTGCTTTTAATTTGGTTGCATTGAATTTATGCAAAAAAAAATTCATGCAATCAAAATAATCCATTTTTCATTTCACAGTGTTGTCAATCACTTGTGTGGTTATAAATTCTTCCCTTCACATAGATCTGGCAGTAAATTATTCCTTGCTCTCCTAATTTGCTTGTTCTATCATCTCAAATTTATATTGATATAGGATGTGAGATGCTGGACCATGCCTAGTTTCTGTCATCCTATTTTCTGGTTTTCTCAGCTGTTGTTTTTTCAAGTAGTGAGTTTTATCCCAGGAGTCTTTGGGTTTATGAAACTGTAGATTAGTATCATCACTTACTACTGTGTCTTACATACCTAACATATTCCATTGATCCACTGCTCTTTTTCTTATCCAGTACAAAATAGCTTCAATGATTTCCACTTTACAATATAGTTTTAGATCTGGTATAACTAGGTCAACTTCTTCTGAATTTTTTTTTTTTTCATTAATTCCCTTGATATTTTGGAACTTTATTTTTCTTTCAGATGAATTTTATTATTTTTTCCAGGTCTATAAAATATTTTTGGTAGTTTACTATGGAACTGAATAAATGAATTAGTTTAGGTTGAACTGTCTTTTTTATTATATCAGGTCAACCAATCCATGAATAATCGATATTTTTCCTATTGTTTCTATCTGACTTTATTTGCATGAAAAATGTTTTGTGTTTTGTTTCATATGGTTTTTGGGTTTGTCTTGGTGAGTAGACTCACAAATATTTTATATTGTCTACAGTTCTTTAAAATGGAATTTCTCCTACTATATCTTGTTCCTGGGCTTAGGTGGTAATATATAGAAATGCTAATGATTTATGTGGATTTATTTTACATCCTGAATATTTTCTAAAGTTGTTAATTATTTTACGTAGCTTTTAGTTGATTCTCTATAATTCTCTAAGTATACCATCATATCATCTGCAAAAACTGATAGTTTTGTTTCCTTATTACCTACTCTAATTACTTAAATTCTGTTTTCTTCTCATATTGTTAACACTATTATTTCGATTACAATATTGAATAATAGTGGTGATAATGGGCATCCTTCTTTTACCATGATCTTATTAGGAATGGTTCTAACTTATTTCTATTACATATATTGCTTGCTCAGTATTTTAGATAGATACCGACAGTTATTTTAAGGAAAACTCCATTTATTCCTCTGTTATCTAATGTTTTTAATAGAATGGGTTCTGCATTTTGTCAAAAGTTTTTTTTTCTGCATCTATTGGAATTGTTATATGATTTCCGCTAATTTTGTTATTGATTTGGTTAATTAGATGATAGTTTTCCTAGGATTGAACCAGTCCTGCATTCCTGGTAGAAATTCTCATTGGTCATAGTGAATTATCCTGATAAATTACTGCAATCACTTTGCTAATATTTTATTTGCAATGTTTGCATCATATTCGTTAGGGAAATTAGTCTATTATTTTGTTTCTCTGTTTTAGCTTTTTTTCAACTTAGGTATCAGCACAATATTTGTGTCATAAAAGATATTGGTAGTACTCCTTCTCAGTCTATTTTTCCAAATAGTTTACTTTTTTCTTTAAATGATAGGTAGAATTCAATTGTAAATCCATCTATTCCTAGAAATTTTTTTCTTAGAGAGTTCACCAGTGGTTTGTTGAATTAATTTTTTCTAAAATGAGGTTATTCAAATATTTTATTTTCTCATCTGTTAAATGAAGTAATGTGTATTTTTTTAAATATTCATCCATTTCACTTAAATTGCAGATTTATTAGCATACAATTGGGCAAAATAGATGTTAATTATTGCTTTAATTTCATTCTGATTGGCCATGAATTCACTGTTCTCATTTTTGATACTGATGATTTGTCTTTTTTCTATTTTTTAAATCAAATTAAGCAAATGTTCATAAATTTTTTATGAACATTTATTTTTTATAATAATTTTTTATAAAAATTTTTTATTTTTTTATAATTTTTATAATATTATATTTTACATATAAATATGTATATTTATATTTTTTATAAAATATTTTTTATAAAAACAGTTTGTATTTATTAATTCAAGAGTTTTCTTACTCTCTATATTATTAATCTCTCCTTTGATTTTCAGAATTTGTGATTTCATAATTAATTGGAAATTTTTAATTTCTCCTTTTTCTACATTTTTTAGTTGCATACTCAATTCATTCATCTCCCCATTCTCTATTTTATTTATGTAAGCATTTAGAGATATAAAATTTCCCATAAGAATTGCTTTGGCTACATCTCATAATTCTAGCTTGTTGTATCAATATTGTCATTCTCTTTGGTGAATTTATTGTTTATATGGTTTATTCTTTGACCCATTCATCCTTTAGGATTATATTATTTAGCTTCCAGTTAGATTCTGGCCTATATTTCCATGGCCCTTTATTATACATATTCTTGATCTGCCTTTCTGCATTGAATTGAGAGATTTTTGCCCTAATACATAGTCTATTTTTGTGTAGGATTCATGTACTGCTGAGAAAATTGTATATTCCTTTCTATCCCCTTTCAATTTTCACCAGAGGTCTTTCATATTTAATTTTTCTAAAATTCTATTCACTTCCTTATCTTCTTTCTTTTTTTTAAATTTTGTGATGAGATTTGTCTAATTCTGAAATAGGGAGGTTGAATTTCCCCACGAGTTTAGGTTTGTTGTCTATTTCTTCCTGTAACTCACTTAACTTCTCTCTTAAGAAGGTGAATGTTATACAACTTGGTTCATATATGTTTAATACTGGTATTGTTTCATTGTCTAGAATAACTTTTAACAAGATGCAGTTTCCTTCCTTTTCTATTTTAATTAGATCTATTTCTGCTTTTGCTTTGTCTGCGATCAGGATTGCTACTCTTACTTTTTTCACTGGAGCTGGAGAGAAAAAAAATCTGCTCTAGCCTTTTATCTTTATTCTGTGTATATCTCTCTCTACTTCAAATATGTTTCTTGTAAATAACAAATTGTAGGACTATAGTTTAAATTCACTTTGGTATCCACTTCCATTTTATTAGAGACTTTATCACATTCACAATCCCAATCATGGTTATTAACTGTGTACTTCTCTGCATTCTATTTTCCCTTGTTTTATGCTTTTCTCTCTACTTATGCCCTGTCCCTCTTCACCAGAGTTTTGCTTCTGACCTCTGCCTCCCCTGATCTACTCCCTTCTATCACTCCCCTATCATTTCTTTCCTGTTTCCCCTCCTACTTTCCTGTAGGCTAAGATAGATTTTTCTACCCAGTTGAATGTACATGTTATTTCCTCTTTGAGCCAAATCTGAAAAGAGTAAGTTTCAAACAGTGCTCAACTCCTCCTTTCTTTCCCTCTTCTTTAATTGGTCTTTTGTTCCTCTTACTATGGAATAATTTACCTGATTCTGTCTCTCCTTTCTCCTCCCATTCAAATCTTTTTTCTCATTCCTTACATAATTTTTTAAATTGTCATATCAAAGTTAACTTATTCCCATAGCCTCTGTCTATATATACTTCTTCTAACTGCCTTAATAGAGGTACAGTTCTCAAGAATTACAAGTATCTTTTTTCCATTTATTGATGTAAACAGTTTGATCTTATTGAATACCATGTTGCTTTTTTCCCCGTTTTCTTCCCTATTTACCTTTTTATACTTCTCATGAGTATTGTATTTGAAGATATCATTTCCTGTCTAGTTCTGTTTATTTTTTCATTAGGAAAATTTGAGAGTCTCTTATTTCATTAAATATTCATTCTAGATTATGCTAAATTTTGCTGGGTAGTTTATTCTTGCTTGTAATCCAAGTTACTTTGCCTTCTGGAAAATCACATTCCAAGCTCTCTAATACTTTAATGTAGAAGCTTCTAAATCATGTATAATCCTTACTGTGTGACTCATTAATATTTGATTTTTTTTCCTTTTTGTCTGCTTGCAGTATTTTCTCCTTCACCAGATAATTCTGGAATTTAGCTATAATATTCCTTGGAGTTTTTATTTTGGGATCTCTTATGGATGGTGGGCAATGGATTCTTTTAATGACTATTTTACCCTTTGTTTCTGGGATATCAGGAAAGTTTTCCTTGATAATTTCTTCAGAGATGCTTCCTAGGCTCTTTTTTGATCATGGTCTTCAGGTAGTGCAATAATTATTAAATTATCTCCTCTTGGATATATTTTCCAGGTCTATTGTTTTCACAATAAGGCATTTTGTATTTTCTTCTATTTTTTTCATTCCTTTGGTTTTGTTTGAATGATTCTTGATGTCTCATAGAATCATAAGCTTCCACTTGCCCAATTCTAATGTTTAAGGAATTATTTTCTTAAGTGAGTTTTTGTAACTTCTTTTCCATTTGGCCAATTCTAATTTTGACTAATTTTTTTTAGTGGATCTCCCCCAATTTTAAGGAGTTGTTTTCTTTAATTTTTGTCCTTCCTTTTCCAAGTCATTGAATCTTATTTAAAAATCATCATAAATTATTCTCATTTCTTTTCCCAGTTTTTCTTCTACCTCTCTTGCTTGATTTTTAAGATCCTTTTTGAACTCTTCTAAGAGGACTTTTTGGACTTGAGACAAATTCATATTCCCCTTTGAGATTTCACATGTAGACATTTTGACATTTTTCTCCTCTAGGCTTTTATTTTCATTTTCCCTGTCACCATAGTATCTTTCTACAGTGGTCTCTTTTCTGCTTCCTTCTCATTTTCAACTTTCGTGATTTTTAAAGTTGAGATCTGCTTCCTGGGCATAAGGTCATTATCTGAAGCTCTTTATGCTGGGAGTCAGGGACCTTGTCACGGGTGTTCCATGCTGAGGCATCAATTGTTTGTAGCTTGCCCACTACACTGGATGGGGTTGCCTCTGCCTAGTCATACTGTTTTCCCAGGGTTCCAGGGCTCTGACCTTGCCCTCAGCACAGGAACTGGAGGCCTCACTGTTTGCCTGCTCAGCTAGGACCAAGGATCCTCCATTACTTATCTGTGTTGAGGCTCCCATGGGTTGCCTAAGCATCTGCACTGGACTGACCTTCCCGTTTAGCCAAGTGGGAAAACCTTTCCTGACTTCCTTCTAAGTTATCTTAAGCTAGAAAGTTGTTTCACTCCATCTTTTTGTAGGTTCTCCCATTGCAGTTTCCAGTTAGAGACTTAGTTTAATGTTATTTCCAAGGGAAACTGGAGAGAGCTATGACAACTTCCTCGCTTTGATCTCATATCTTCCATGGGTGTTTTTCAAGCTAAGGTTTTGTGAGGTGCATTGAAGATTAGCTTCATTGTCACTTATTGATGGTAATGATGTCTGATGAAAACTCTTCCAAATGTGATTTATGTGGTTTTATTATTGTGTATACACACACACACACACACACACACACACATATATATATATATATATATATATATATATATATATATATATATATATATATATTTTTTTTTTCTGGAGATTAAGACCAGGCAATGGAAAACTGGATTGAGAGAAAGGGAAATACTTAGCCCAGAGAAGTAAAACAGAACTGTTATGTGAAAAGGTGATTAGACTTGAAATAGTTGGCCTAAGAAATGGGTAATTTGTGAGAAAACATTTTTTCCACAATCACAACAAAATTCAATAGAGGTAATATGTTACAGAGTGGAAGCAAAAGATTCTCTCTAATTAGATTTCTTCCCCTGGCTCACCACTTAATTTGTGGAGATGTAAAAGTATTTATTTTCAGGGACAGCTTGGATTAGACTGCTTCTGAGGCCCTTTCTAACTATATTTTATAAGAAAACATCCATCTATTCCAATCAGGCCCAATAACCCTATGTAGAAACAGAACAAAAAAAAAATATAATATTTTGACTACTTCCAAACAAAATGAAATGTTTCCTATTTATTTGGATAAGTGTAGACACATTAACAGTATCTGATTTTTATGGACAATTAGTACTTAGAAAATATTCCCAAAGAAGAAGAAGAAAAAAATTCTTCCAGACAGGGTACACATACTCAGATTTCTTCCCTTACCTTCATTATTTATTTCAACAAACACAAAAAAATCTTAGGTCAAATGAACATAATCTTGTTGTACTCTTGTAGTGGAAAGTGTAAACCTTCGACACTGGTTTTCTAAGGTCTATCAAAACAGTAACTGGTTGATTACTCTCTGTTTTTTTTTGTTCATCCCTTCTGGAAATGAATGGCACCAAGGTCAAGGGCATGAGTAGGATCAAACACTTTGTGATGTCAGAAATTCTTGAGACTTTGAGTCATCTGTCACTAATCTGTATCATCCCTCTTTTCCACTCTGATATAAGGAATAATCAAAACATATATTATTCTTCATGCGTTTTGTAAATGCTATAGTTTCTCACAAACCAAATTAAATCTGAATAGCTCAGCATAGTTTTATTAAATTAAAAGAAGAAAATAAAAGAAAAAAACTTTTTTAACAACTAGATAAAATGGGAATGGTATTTATCTAATTTTCAATAATCTTTTATTTTCCATAATGTATCATTTGATTATTATATCTTGCCTCTTTCCCATTTACTTTAAGATTATACATCTGTTGGTCTTCATAATTTTTGAATTGATTATTCAATTCATTAGTTGTTCTTTTCTCTTTTGTTAATTCAAGTATCTGGGGGAAAGTATATATTTTCTTTCAATGATTGTAGGTCTGAACCAGATATGATTTCGAATAGCCCTACAGCTAATTTCAGGATTGGAGTGAAAAGAAACATTATTTATCATCTAACACCTGAAAGAAGTTTACTTAACAGGGTGGAAAAGATATTTGTCAAGCTTACAATATCTACTATTCTTCCCATAGTTCCACTGTCTCTACTTTTTCCATGGTGGTATGATGCTCAGAGCATGTGTTAATGTAATGAAGTGATTTTTTCCTGCATTTGGATTTTGTATTTATGTGATCAGGAAACTGTATCATTTGTTCTAGACTTTGTTCTTTGGACTAATCAAGTCTCAGAGCGGTTTAATTGAATTTTAAAAGAAAAACAGAACTATTCTATGTTTGATGTAAAATTTATTTTTCTTATAATTTGTTATTTATGGTCCACTAATTATATGATGTAAAATTTATTTTATCTAATGCTGAAATTTTTGCTCATATTTCATTAAAATTCTAATATGTTGTAATATGTAAAGAATCTCTTTAACCATTCTGCCCTTCTTAATTTTTCAGTTCTTAATTCTCCACACATTATCCTTGTTTTTGTCAGTTGTGATAAAAGTAGGGTTCACTCACTTCCCTTCACCTCTCCCTTCTTCCTCTCCAGTGTAAAGGCTTTTTCTTATCTTTTGTATGAGAAAATTTATCCCATTCTATGCCTCACTTTCTCTTTCTTCCAGTACATTCCTCTCTTAATGTTTTATTGTATTTTTTAGATATCATCCTTTCATATTCAACTTAGCACTTTGCCCTCTGTGTATATTTATGTATGTATGTATGTATATATATATATATATATATATATATATATATATATATATACATATAAATATTTGTGTGTGTATTTTCATATAGGAATGTAAACAGTTTAACATGATTAAGTCCCTTGTGATTTTCCTTTCCTGATTCCCTTTTTATTCTTCCCTTGTCTCTTGTATCTGAAAGTAAACTTTTCTATTCAGATCTGGTCCTTTTATCAAGATAGTTTGAAAGTTCTGTCTCATTGAATGTCCATTTTTTCTTCTGATGGATTATACTCAGTTTTGCTGAGTGGGTGATTCTTGGTTGTAAGCCCAGGTCTTTGCCCTCCAGAACCTTTAATGTAGAAGCTGCTAAATCTTGTATTATCCAGAGTGGGGTTCTCTAATACTTGAATTGTTTCCAGCTGCTTGCTATATTTTCTCCTTGATACCAGTGTTCCTCTCTGCCCTGGTGTTACAACCTAGAATAGCATGTAGGCAGTAGAGTTGAAAATTAGTGCCTGGTATACTCAATTCCAGCAAAGGGTCCCCTCTTATTTCCTTCTGACTAGTTGTCCAACTCCTAACTATCTCTGGGCTGAAAGATCTTGAAATCATGCCTCTAAGATCCATACCTTGTGCTCTTACCACTCTTGCTATGCTCTGACTTCTGACCTCCAATTCTGCCTTAGAAATTTACAATCTATGAACACTAACATTTGATAAGCCACTCTGAACCTCAATTTCTCCATTTATAAAATGACGGTAATTCCACCTACTAGACTAGATTGTGAAAAAGTAATTTTATTGGAACATCTAGATATACACTCACCCAAATTTATGAATTTCCTCTTATTTTTTTCTGGATTTACAGCATTTTAAAACCCATTACCATAAAAGTCATGGTCACAAGCATTGTAACTTATGCGATGTTTACTCTTCTGAGGCAATTACAAGCTTTTTGTGCTTTGGTATACTAGAAATTACGTCAGCATTAACTTAGGGGCTAATATCAACAGGAAAATAATCAATGAAAAGCACAAAAGTTAGAAAAAAATGTGACACTGAATAGACTACACAAAGAGAACTTATTACAGTATTAGAGCTGAGAGAATCACCTTGTTTGAACTCAGCTTTGAACTTGTACCACTCTTCCTGTGACTGTGAATGATAATCAAAGTGTCACAAGTATTGATGTTAGGGTTACACACGTATTTTATGAATAAGTGAATTTGTCAGCATGGTATTTGCAAATAATAAATGTCTACCTCTGTGTTACATGTAATATCTATAAACAAAATATATGCACATTAAATGTGTATATGTATTTATATGTATACATATAACAAACATTTTAGCTGTTATTTTGTTTTTCATAATTCTTCACCTAGATTTCCCTTTGCATTTATGTCATACTTTTACAGATATTACATGGTATATGTATATACTTTTCTTTTTCTATGTTGTAAATCTTCAAAAATCATTGTTGCTGTCATTTGTAAACTTAGATTCTAATTGAGTTTGCAGAGCTAAGCAATGAATTTTTTTTCCTTGAGATTCCCTTCTGCAAATGTCTCCATATTTGGACCTATTTTCCTTTCTTCCATCAAGTAGGAATATGTGTGTGTGTGTGTGTGTGTGTGTGTGTAAATATACGTATCTATATGTATAAATGCACATAGATATATGTATCTATGTATGTATGTGTATACATATATATATTTTATATATATATATATATATATATATATATATATATATATATATAGCTTTAAAAGCCTATGTCATGCGCTAATGACAACAATTATCTTTTTACAAGTCCGTTTTTCTATTCTTTGTTATATGGTACTTCCCTTTGTATAGTATAAACTGTAACAGTAGAATTTCATTCCTAAAGGATTTTCAGACTCAAATATAAGCCTTTTGATTATAGTTCCATTTTTGTTTAGAAAGAATTAATTGTGTTTTGAATCACAAAATCTGAGATTTGCTTCTTGTAGTCCATCCCACTTTGTGTAGGAATCACTTCATTGATGTATCTAACAGGATTTTAATTTATTTGTGCAACAAATAAAACAAGTAACATTAGTTCAGTCTGTATATCCTTTGAAAATCATTTTTTTGAGCTTAAAGAACACAAATTATGAATATTTTAACTTAGCATTATTTTAACATATATCACTACTTGATAGGTATTTCTGAAATACCTTCATTAAGGTTTAATGATAAGCAGACTTTGGAAATGTTCCAAGAAATTTCTAGATTCCTCACTAGCTTTCTGTATGTTAGCTCCTGTTCTTTCTTGGTACAGGGGACTATATTGCCTCTGGTGTTTTTGAGTGCTTTTAAAATGTTTTAGTTTTGAGGACAAAGTCAAGAAGATGGTGGAGAGAAGCCAAGAAGTTACCTGAGCTTTTTGGAGTTTCCCTCTGAAATAACACTGAATCAAGCCCCTATAATAATTCTTGAGTGGTATAATCCACAAAAAATTGGAATCAAACAATTTTCTAGCCAAAGGTAACTTAGAAAAGCTTCAGTAAAGGTCTTTCTCACTTGGATAAAAAGGGAGCACAGCTCAGCACTGGTAAGGTCTGGGCAAGCCAGTGGGAGGCTGTTAGCCACAGCACAGATTAACAACCAAGGACACGTATTTCTAGTTCAATAGATAAGTGACACAGCAGACCAGCTGTGAGGTCACCAACACCATACCAACAGAAAAACTGCCAGTCCAGTAAACCAGAGCACAAGGGCTACTACTAGGCTAGTCCAACTCAGCACAGTGGGCAAGCTTCCAGGCCTAGAAGGCCCAGTGAAAAAAGTCAGAAATCAAGCCCCTGCTCTCCAGCACAAGAAGTTTGGTTCAGTGAGTTCTGTACTCCAGAAACAGAGCTCAATTTCCAAAAATGAGCAAAAAACAAAACAAACAAAATAATCTGACTGTAAAAAGTTACTATGATGACAGGGAAGATTAAAATACAAACCCGGGAGAAAGCAATTTCAAAGTGCCTACTTGTGAAGCTTCAAATGAGGGTATGAATTGATCTCAAGCTCAAAAAGCCTTTTGCAAGAGCTCAAAAAGTGTTTTAAAAATCAAAGAAGAGAGGTGGAAGAAAAACTGGAAAAACACATGAGAGTTATGCAAGGGAATTATGAAAAAAAAATCAACTGCTTGAAAGCAATAGCTTACAAAACTGACTAAAGTAAGCAAGTCCTTAATATCATTGGCCAAATGGTAAAAATAAAAATAAAAATAAATATATACAGATAAAAACACCACCTTTAAAAATAGATTGGTCCAATGGAAAAATCACTGAAGAAAATAGCTTCTTTAAAATAGAAGTAGCTGAATGTAAAAGTTAACTGAAGAAAATAATTTCCTAAAATATAGAATTGGGCAAGTGGAAGATAATGACTTTATGATACATCAATAGTCAGTTAAAAAGAACTCAAAATATTTTTTTTTAAATAGAAGAAAATGTAAAATACCTCAACAGAAGAAATGACTTGTAAAATAGATCAAGAAGGGATAACTTAAGAATTATTGAACTACCAGAAAGTTATGATGAAAAAAGAAATTGACTGGAGAACATCTTTCAAATAATAATCAAGGAAAGTGTCCTGGTATCCTAGAGGTAAAATAGTCATTGAAAGTTTTCAGTGATCACTTCTTAAAAGAGATTCCAAAATGAAAACTGCAATGAATATTCCAGCCAAATTTCAGAACTATCAGGCCAAGGAGAAAATACTGTAAGCAACCAGAAGGAAACAATTTAAATACCAAATCTTCCTTTCACCCTTATTCTGACACTGTGAGTCACTACACTCTTCTAATCTTCATTTACCTGATCTGTAAAAAACAGATGGTAATAATGTTTTAGCTATTGAAATTTTGTGAAGATTAAATTAGATGTGTGTCAAGTGTTTGCAAAGTTTAAAATATTAATTAAACATCAGTTATATATCTGTCATGTAAAGATCATATCCAAAGCTACACCAATCTCTAGGCACAATAAAGGAAGTAGTAAAAGTTTAATGCATGTGAACCAATCTTCCAGGGTCTGAAATAGTCTTCCTTAGAGTAACTAATGGGTTATTGATGTTCTACTTTGGAGCTGTCAATAAAATGTTACCTAATTAACCAGTTCCTAAGTCCAATTCCACAAGTACAAATTGGAGCACGAATTGCTTTGCTTTTACTTTGTTTTCAAATTAGCAGCCAGTTGATATCATGAGAAATGAAGGGATGAAAGCTATCTCAGGTAAATATTAGTAGTTACAGAATTGAGCAGCACCAAGATGACTGAGCATAACATAGGTTATAAATCAAGGGAGTCAATGTTAAGGTTAAAGGCTACCTGACGATATTCTGGGTGTGCAGTGAAGACCAACTTTTCTTCCTGGTTTTACCTAGGAGTTTTTCTATTTATGGGTACTGACGATTTGTCTCAAGGACTGCAGATTGCATTTTTGTTACAACTCTTCAATCCATTTGCATGTGTCTTACACTCCCTAGTGTCAAAAGGGGATTCTGTATGTGAGGCTTTATTATCCCCACAAACATACCATATATTGTGGGTTTTGGGTTGTGGTAAAAATTTTAAATAATGTATTAACATATAAAAAGCTTCCATACTTCACTATGTATTATTTTGTTGGTGTGACCTCTTCTTTGGTTAGGTCATATACTAATTCCTTCCCACTTTCTCATTCTGAGCAAACTGAGTCTGTGCCTTTCTTTCATTATACTATGGTGATATATGTCCATGTATTTCATAATTTTTTCAGACATACAAATTTTGGTGATGCCTTAACATGGTTTCTTGTACACAATTAGTAATTGGTAAAATATTGCTTCCTTCAGTGGTGGGTGCCATGAATCTTACTCTTGCCCATTGAATCATGCACAATTTTCAATTTTTTTCAGATCCTGAGTTTCTCCCAGCATTTCTAGAAAAATACTGATGTTATAAAGGTGACTGTTTGTGGTCATGGGCAGCTTGGAATTACAGACACCCTGTATATGTTTCCAAATGCAGTCCAAGTTGATTTTCCCCTGATATTAAATTTGGTACCCAACTGTGTTTCCATAAACAATACCTCCTCATGATATTTATCTATTTACACTGAGATGTATCAAGGATTGGTGATTTCATCAATGTGAGAACACCTCAAGCTGATTCACAGTGTGCCTATTTAAACCTAAATAGATAGATTTTATACACAGACATATACATATATGCACATATGTGTGTATATGTGTGTGCATGTGTGTGTTATGTGATTTCAGAAAGATCATGTGAAGTGTGGTCAAATATCAGTATCTGGGGCAAGTTGAACCCAGATCTTCCTGAACACATGTCAAGCCTTCTCTCAATTATAACACACTACATGTCAACTAAATTTCATGATTAGGATGGGGTTTATTTTGTATACACATTGCTTTTTCCTTAGTTGCTAACTTAGAAGATGTGCTGCTGCCCAGCAGAAAGGGAGGAATTGGAGTTAGAATCAAAGGATTGGAGTTTTAATGCTTTCCTCTACTACCTATATGACCTTGGACTAGGCATTACATGTATATAGACCCAATTGATAAAATGAATTGTTTGGCTCCATTGATTTGAATAATTCCTTTCATCATTTAAACAGTTGAAGTAAGATGGATGTCACTGAAGATGACTGGTAGTTTCTAGGATTTGTTGCAGTCAGTGTAATTTAATATGTAAATAGCAACACAGGCAAATTTTGCTACCACTTGGAAATTGTGACACTAGCAAGACTTCAAGTGAGTATGTATGTTTTATGTCTCTCTTAATACTTATACTCTGAATTACTGAACAGTATTGCCAATGTGGCATGCTTAACATGTGTGGTATGCTTATATTCAGTTTGAGTGAGGTAGATTGACTGAATTAAATAGATATCACCTCTGCCCCAAATCCCATTGGTATATTATTGTCTCTTATTATTGGTGAAGGTGAAGGTGAAGGCTCTATCCTGCAAGAGGAATGAAGTTAATGAGAGGTTCTCATCCAGTTTGCCCTTAGGGGAATCTTAAAGTAGGAAACCCACTTCTGTACTCTCTAAGCAAGAATTTGCATTGAACATAACATCATGTCAGCTTCTAGCTTAGCTTTGAGAGAGAAGATGAAAGAGGCAAATCCCATTCCAGGTTGTTGAAGGAAGAGACTCTGGGAAGATATGAGAAGCAGTCTTCCTTATGTCTCTATTCCCAGTTTACCCTTCTAGAGACTTCAGGCAGTTTTCCCTAGGATGAGATCAAGTATACTCTCTCTTACTGGAAAATACTATCTCTGTCTCAATGAGAAAACTCCTTCACTCTATATTTTCATATGTATTCCTTCTGAAATTTCTGCTTTCCAGTGATTTGTTCTGTGTGTGTGTTCATTGTAGAACTGATAGTAGGTGGGAAAAGGGTCAAGCTGTGGATAAAAACTTGAAGTTCCTTTCCCCATAGAAATGACAAAGTAATCAAAAGTTATGTGGAAAATGATCATTACCCTGCAGAGTCAGGAAACCTTCAGCCTCAAGGCCACATGTGCCCCTCTAGATTCTCCAGTTTGACCCTTTAACTGAATCCAAACTTTGCAGAGCAAACTCCCTTAATAAAAATATTTATTTTGTAAAAGTTGGACTCAGTCAAGAGGTTATATCCAAGGGCCTAGAAGGCCAAATGTGGACTCAAGGTTGTAGATTACCCACCTTTATCTTTTTCTTTCTTTTAAATTTATTTTAAAAATAAACATTTATCTTAAAAAATGAGTTCCAAATATTCTCCTTCAATCCTACCTCTGGATCATCCACTGAGAAGGTAAGCAATATGATATCAAACGAAGTCAGGGAAAGATCTTTACATATTAACCATGTTGCAAAAAATGAAAAAAAAAACAACGTATATTTAGATGTAGATTTCATTTTTATTTCTGCAGGTAGATAGCATTTTTCATCCTTTGGAATTATCTTGGATCATTGTATTGATCAGAGTAGCTAAATCTTTCACATTTGATCATGATCTTAATATTAATATTACAGTGTACAAGGATCTCATGGTTCTGTTCACTTTCCTATGCCTCAATTCATATAGACTGTCCCAGGTTTTTCTAAAACTATCCCCCTTATAATTTCTTATAACTCAATAGTATTCCAGCACAATATATATTGCAATCTGATCAGTAATTCTCCAATTGTGACATCTAATTCTTTGTCCCCATATAAAAGAGTTATTAAAATATATGTTTTTTAAACATAGAAATCCTTTTATCCTTTATCTTTGATCTCTTTGGAATATAGAGATAGTAGTAGTATTGTGAGTTAAAGGATATGCAGGGTCCTATGGACATAGTTCCAAAGTGTTTTGCAGAATAATTGGTCCAGTTCATGACTCCATGAACAGTACATTAGTGTCCCTATATTTCCATATCCCTCTAACATTCATAATCTTCTTTTTCTGTCATATTAACTAGTCTGATAGGAGTAAGGTGGTACCACAGAATTGTTTTATTTTGTTTCTCTAATCGATAGTAGGACGTTTTGGGTGGGCGAGACTGGCTAAAGAGAGCGAACGACCTCCCTGGCCGCCTGGGTCTGGGGAGGGTGAAGGGGAGGCCTGGCTACACTGACTTCAACAGGGACCCTGAGGGGAGTTCGTCTCTTATCGGTGATTGGTGCTGGAAAACCTTCCCTGTCAGGGCTTGCGACCACGGACCCAACGTCCTCCGAGGTAACTTCACAGAAACTCAAAAGTTGGAAGGAACTACAGAGATCATCTGATGCATACCTTCCTCTCTACAATATATCCTACAAATGATCATCTTGCTCTAACTTCTTCAAGGAGGCCACATGATATTTCCAAATAGACCACCAGTAATCTGCTGATTGTACTGTGAGAATCACTGACCTAGTGCAGTACGCATGGGTATGGGAACTTAGCAAATTTTAGCCTGTGATCACTTATTTAGAACCAGAAGAGATATTAGATGTTATCTACTCCAACCCACTCATTTTATAGATGAGGAAAACGAGGCGCAAAGAGGTGGAGTTACTTCACTACCTGTTGACCTTGGGTAAGTGACAGAACCAGGATTTGAACGCAAGCTGTCTAACTCAAAATCCAGCACTCTTTCCACTGTGCCACCACTGATTCTTTGGAAAGAGTGTCTGTTGGAACTAAAATCAACAATCGCCATTCAACAAAATGCAGTGGAATTTAATATAGACTATGTCTCCATTGGCAAATAGAACATTTTGTCTCACATGGGTCTGATTTCATTGGGCACTCTCAAATCATAATAGGTTCTCATAAAGTTTGGCCCAAGATTGTTTTCCTGCAAGATCTTCAAAACCATCCGCTACATGTATCTTCTGCACAGCATATCTCAAAGGAAAAGAAGCCAGTAGATGTTTCTCAACATAAACAACAAAAAGAAGAAGCTTCATCAGAAAGGGTTATATCATCTAGTGGCACAGATACTAGGAATTCGTGCTGAGATTCATTACAAGATCCATTATAAGATAAATCTATTAGTCTGTATCAGCGATTTAAGAAAACCTTTAGACAGATGGAAAAGTTATGATTCCAGTACACTTAGTGACTTCCAATCTTTGATTTGGAATATTTTATTATGCAGCCTTAAAGAGTGAATGTTGTTCCTTTTCTGCAACACATTGCGTTACCAGACAGCATAGTGGACATTTTGAAAAATTCTCAAAGGGGAAATGCTCTAACTGCATATGCCCTGTTTAAGATTGCAAAACCCGCCAGATACACTGTGACTTTGGGGAGGAACATCCATTACTCTCAAGTATCTTCATAACCATGGCTGTATGTCAATGTCATCTCCAGTTAAAGAGTACTTCCTGGACAGAATGGAGGAAACAAAAGGGTTTATTACAGAGAAAATGGGAGAAACAAAAGATAGACTCGCAGAAAAACCACACAAAACCAAAGAAAAAGTTTCATTTAAGAAAAAAAAGTGGAGTAGAGAATCTTGTGTGCCAAGCCACAGAAAAGTCATACACTTTAACTAACGGGAACTGTAGGCAAAGACACATTTTCCTAATTATATCTTTGGTTGGCAGTCTTGAAATACTAGTGCTCCAAGGGTTAAATAACTCAGAAAATCTTTTTTAAAATTAAACATCACTAGAAAATCAGTGTTTCATGCAGAAACAATGAACTCAGTGTAATAATTTCATATCAGCAGCAGCACAAGGTACTGGTTATTGTTTTATGAGATGATGATTTTTCAGGTATCTTTCTTGCTGATTTTACTGCCTGCTATAATGATGACAGACTAAGCAGTTAACTACCTGTGTAATTTTTTTTTTTTTCGTGAACAGGATGCTTCTATTGGGATCATGATCTTCATGTAATCCATCAGTTACAAATGGAGAGCTCTTAGGACCATTGTTGCTAGTGGATAAGTATATATTTTAATTGTCTCTCAAAATCTCAGAAGTCTTTTACTATTAAAAAAATAGCAAGACAAAGCTGTCCTAATAACAATCACCAGTTAAAACTTTAATTTTATATGAAGAAAGTTGAATTAAAATTGAAACTGTATATGTGATAAAAGTGAGATGTACTGATTATATGTAGATGACTAAACAAACTGACATTTTAAAAATAGTTTTGCCTAAAATCTTTGTGTCAAATTTTTCAAAGAAAATACATATGTCTATAATTCCTTTTTAGAGATTAAAGTTGGTAGCTGTCACCTAGGGCATAAAATTTTCCTTTAAATTCATTTTCTGTCTTTATCAACTAACTTCTCAAAGTAAAAATGAAAATAATTTCACTTGCTGGTAAGCTTGCTATTGAAATTATATACTCATGAATTGTGCCTCATGTTTGTGATTCTTAGTTGAGTAAGTCATAAGAGTAGAGAAAGTGACTTTAGAATCAATGGGCATCCTTACAAACATTGATTAAAACTTGTCATAGTTTAGTGTGCAAGTGTTTCTGCTACCCGTATTAAGATACAGTGTTAACGTTCATTTTCTTATTAAGTAAATTCAAGACTGATAGCTTGCCCCTTTTAGGGAGAAATTTCTAGTGGAACATTATACTTGAAATTTTGTTCAAAGGATTGTGCCATTTGTGTTGTCTTCAGTGGCAGTGATTGGAGAAGTCAGCCATTATGAATTATTTATCATGGTGTGTCTGGGTGTGCCTCCTTTGCACAACTAATGATTGGCTTCAGTTCTGTGTATTTTTTAAATTGATTTTTGGAGAAGGATGTTGGTATCTGTTTATGTCATATTTATATACTTTACTTGATAGTGCAGTAGAATTTGAGTAGTTAAAAACACTATCCCTGTTTCATGCTACTGATCATTATTTCTGCTTAATTGGAATATTTCAGCTTCACTGCAGGGTCATTGGCAAAATTCAACCTGAAGGAATGTTTATATTTATTAGCCTAGTGATTGTATTAGAATATTTTATAAATTAATATCCCATAAACTTCCTATGAGTATTTCAATAGGAAGACTTTTTTTCTGATTCTGAAATGTAGTCTTTGAGTAATCATTTTTGCTGGTATAGAAAAGTTTTTTTTTTTTTTAAGTTTAATATAATATTTCAAAATGGCAAAGAATGCATTTTTTTAATTTTTATTTTTGATTAATCAGCTCCCTTTCATCTCTCCCCCAATTGAAAAACAAAACAAAATTCCTTGTAACAAATGTGCTTAGTCAAAAAGACCAAATTTGTTATCCAAAACTAGTGCCTTATTTTGTGTCATAAGTTCTTTACTTCTCTGTCAGGAAGTAGAAGGAATGCTTCGTCATTGGTCCTCTGGAATCATGGTTAGAGGTTTCAAGTCTTTGAAAGTTATTTATCTTTAAAACGTTATTTTAGTATAAATTGCTTTGATTCTGCTCACTTCACTCAGTATCAGCTGTTACAGAGCTTCCCAAGTTTCTCTGAAATCCTTTCTTTTGCTATTTCTTAAAAGTACAGTGGTATTCCATTATATTCATATACCATGATTTATTCAGCTATTTTGTAGTTGATGGACTCCTGCTTTAGTTTCCAGTTCTTTACCTCTTACCAAAAGAGCTACTGTAATATTTTTGTACCTATGATCAGTCAGTCATCAGGCATTTATTAAGCAGTTATTGACCTAAAGCAGGTGTTACTCAAACTAAGCTTATGAAATGGAAGAGACAATGAGTACATGTGTGTAAAATACATGTGCTTATACAAGTTTATAAACACATCATAAAGTTAATGAAAATAAAATACACAGAACTTAAATACATGTGAGGGAATGATCAGACAAGACTTCATACAGCAAATGGTGTCTAATCTGCATCTTTAAATGAAAGGAGGGACTTTATGAAGTAGAGATAAGGATGGAGTGGATTCCAGGTGTGGGAGACATATACACACACACACACATACATATATATGTATATATAAATTTATATATATGTATATATACACACATACATACACACACACATATACATATATATATATATATATATATACATACATACATATACATATATATAGTACAAAAGTGTAGTGTTGCTTGTGGGAAACAGAAAAAAGGTCAATTCATAATATATCCAGTGCAGTTTTACAGGTAGTGTAGTATCTCTGGGTCAAAAGATTTGCACTAATTAAAGACCTGGGGGGAAGTGGGGAGAGGGGAAAGAGTTTCAAATTGCCTTCCAGAATGGCTGAACTAATTTAGAGCTTTACAAACAGTACATTAATGTGTCTGTTTTCTCAGAGCCCCTCCAACATTTGTCATCTTTTTTTGTCATCTATTACATTGCAATGGGTGTTGAACCTTAGAGCTTCTTAAATTTTCATTTCCCTAATTATTAGCAAGTGATTTGAAGTATTTTTTCTGGTGATTATTGATAACTTGGATTTCTTCCTTCAGAAAGTACTCGATCATCTCCTTTGACTATCAGATAGGGAATGGATAAAAGTGTATTTTTAAAAACTGAAGTATAAATAGTAATTTTTTCAGCATTACAAGTAAGCTTAAATTGAGCACAATTTTCTCCAGAAGAATTTTAACATTTTCCACAGGAGAAAGATAAATTGATTGTTTATTTTATGTACTAATTAGACCATTTAGTCTTAGCTTTAAGACTATATTCTGCATGTATTTAATGTGTCATATAGACCCCCATATCCTCTTTCCTAAATCTCTGTTTTCACATTCTGTAATATACTATATTGTGTATCCCTTCTTTTTTCAATGGAGAAACTATTAATTCTTCATCTTTGGAAGTTTAAGCAATGTTTCCAATGTCATTTCATTTATTACTCTGAAAATATCAAAATTCGCTTTTCCCGAGGGAAAAACAATAGTGATATAGAGAATGTTTTCTTATGATTATAGATAGCTTTGATTTCTTCCTCTGAAAAGTGTTTCCATATTCTTTAACTGCTTATCATTTGGGAATGGCGCTCAATGTTTTTTTAGAAATTTGACTCAGTTTCCCAAATATCTAAAAAATGATATCTTTATCAGAGAAATTTGCTGTAAATTTTTTCCTCTCTGTTTCCTGCCTTTCTTTTAATGTTGGTTGCATTTGGGTTGCTTCTTTTTTGGTGCAATAAGATTTTGATTTCTTGTAATCAAATTTGTCCAATATACTTATCATGATGCTATTTATTTCTTGTTTGGTCAAAAAAAATTTTCCTTATCCATAACTCTGACAGGTAAAATTTCCCTAATTTGCTTATGTTATCAATCCTTGGCTCTAAATTATGTTTCCATTTTGACCTTGATATATGTGTGAAATGTTGCTCTACACCTGAATGCTAATCTATTGCTTTCCAATATTTCAAGTATTTTTGTCAGATATTGAGTATTAACAATATTTTAAAAATCAGATAGATATACTTCTAGCCTAGTATCACACTCTCTGAGGCAAGCAGAGTAGTGGACTCTGGACCCAACCTCTTGTTTCTCCTCCTGTCAGGAATGAAAATCTGCCTTGGAGAAAGATGGGGAGAGAAGAGACCCTGGTAGACATGGATGGCTATGAGATTTCCTACAAATCTTTGTCCATTGTGCGGACAATATCTATGAGGATAGGTTCTGCTGTAAAAAATCATATGCAAAAGTCTACCAATTCCCGTTGGTCTACGGAAAATGGTCTACCTATTCCCGTTGCACATTTTCCTTGATGGTGCTCATCCCTAAAAAATAAATCATTCTCATAAAGATTTTGTAGAGATGAGAAAAAACAGTCTATACTAGAGAGTGAGGTTACACTCTTTCTCCACGCTCTGTGAGCCCTTTAAGTCCCAAATAAAGTTTGCCGTTCTACAGGAAACTTCCCTCAATCTTTTTAAATTTAAGTAACTTCCATATCTTAATTACCCATATTTATGTTGAATATAGATTTATTTCTATATAGTTTTTTGCCTACTACTTCTGCCATTAGATAATAAGATCCTTAAGGGTAGGCACCATCTTGTACTTCATTCTTTGTATCCTTAGCACTTAGCACAGTGCCTGGCACATAGTAGATGCTTAATAAATTTTTAATGATTGCCTGATTGAAGTTGACATAATTTTAAACATGTTCAGAGATCACTTTTCAAATTGTTGATGATGCAGAGGACAATAAAAATTAGTATAACAGGTGGCATGAGGCTGTAACACATTGCTTTCCATGACTTGTGAATGAGAAGTTGTATGAGATGCATTATTAATAAAAAATAAGCCAGTACCAATAGTACGAATAAAGATAACAAATTGACATACTGATCGTTGCCTCATAAGCCACAAAGTCACAAAAGAAACAAAGAGAACCAAAGAAAGATCTTCAGTGTGCTATTTTATCCAACATTTCTATTGATGCATAAGTAGGAATGTTATAGATTATAAAGTATGGAGAGGTTGAAATCACACATTCATCAAAATATAAAATATTCAGAAAATTAGGTTTGGTGGTTAGTAGTTACTAATTTCATTTCGGTCATTTTTCCCTTTCTTTACCTTTACTTTGCTCTCTTTCCCTCCCCACCCTTTTTTCTCCCCTTCCTTTCCCTTTTCTTCCTTTCCCTTTCTTTTTCTGATAGATGTACTGCCTATGAGTTTCTTTTTGGAGCATTTTTCTGTGTCATTAACATTTTGTACTTCTTTTATACAAAGAAGCAAAGAGGCAGTCAAAAGTTTCAGTGGATAGAGAACTAAGCCTAGAGTCAGGAAATCTGAAGTTCAAATCTGGCCTCAGATGCTTACTAGCTTTGTGACCTTGGGTAAGTCACTTAACTACTGTTTTCTGCTGGAGATGAGCAAGGCAAATCACTCTAATATCTTTCAATAACAACAACACCAAAAAAAAAAAACATGGACAGTATGTTTCATGAAGGTGTGAAGAGTTAGACACTACTGAATAATTTCTTTTATTGAATATTTGACTTTCTCCAGTCATTGTTCTCTGATTCTTGTTTCTAAGTATTATTTTCCAGTTTTCAGCTACTTATGTATGGTATTCTTCATTAGAATATAAGATCCTTGAAAAAGGGAATGATTTTGTTTTGAATTTGTATTTTATTTCCCAATGTTTTTAGCACCGTTTCTGCCTAGTAGTCTCTTAATAAATGCTTGTTGACTGAGCGACTGGTTCATAAAATACCAATGGTATTGAGATGGTAGAGTGTAAAGGTGATGCTGTCTCCATTGGTAATAGTGGATACCTACAGAAATGTTAGCACTATAGAACCATTTTATATACTGTTTTCTTTCTGGACATCAAGTGTTGGCCTGGGAGCCTGTAATAGCAAGCACCTCACCATACAGAGGAGGGCTGATATCACAAGTTCTAAGATCTCCTTTTCTAAAAGGAAAGCAACTTTTGAGGGGTCAACAATCATTTTAATCAAGCACATGTATCATTCGTTTAATTCAGGGGGAAAAGTCAGCAACCTGAACTTCAGAGGAAATACAGAGAAATTAAAATCAACAGACAGGGCTTCCAAATGCCTGACAGTAAGTAATACATACATCACAAATCAAGAGACAGATAACAGTTTGTCTATACACACATAGTTATCAAAGAGAGAAGCACTCACATCTGTGTTTTTAAAGCTGAGGGGTGCTGTTTAGCAGCTTCCCAGAGTTTCATCTGGCATATAATCCTTCTTCCAAAAACTAAGCCCTTAAGTTCGGAGTCCATAAGGCATCATAACCCACAAGAACCAGTGCCTCTGGCTCTTTAAAAAAAAAAAGGTGTGGGCCTTCCTACAATTCTTGTCTAATTAAACTCCCTTCAAAGGGTAGGCTCATCAATGGGTGGGGAAAATCTTCTTTATACTGTTTCTACTTAAAGACTCTTCATTAAATCAATCAAAGGTGAGATTCAATCAGAGGCACTTGATTATACTAAAACAAAAACAGGAAAAGATCCTACTTTGTTTGCCATTACAGAGCAAGAAAGATGAGTTCAGTTTTTACCTCTGACACATGCTACTTGTGTGACCCTATGTAAGTCACTTAACCTTTCATTGTAGTAGGTAGCTGAGATTATAAATTGCAGAGGGGGTGTCAATCTGCATTGGTAAAGAGAGTTTCTTCTTCTGAGAGTTTCTTGTAACCATACAATTACAAATTAAATTCACATTGCAATCTTCCAAATTCATCAACACATTATTTTGGTTTGATCTAATTTCACTTGACTTTCACATCAAGTTCTTTGTCAGCTCATTTTCCATTAATTTTTCTTTTTTTCACCTCCTAACCTGTACCATCTATATTATTAAAAGATGAGGTTCATAACCTTGAGATTAACCTAATATTCTTCAAATCAATTCTCACTTTAAACCACCTTTTTCTTTTGGCTATTATATCCTCCTATGTTGTAAGGAGATTTTTTTTCTTTGCCATGTATTCAAGTTTCTAAATTCTTTTTGTCTTCTTATTATGGCCGGTGTTTTAATGCCCATTACAATTCTATAAGAAATTATAGTAGTGATTTTGTTTTTACTTTCATCTTTCTCCTTAAAGAGAGTCAACAATTCACTTAAATAGGTAATGGTAGACATTCTTGTCTTTATCCTTTCGTGTAATTTGGATTTGTTCTTTGATTGTTTCTCTTCCCAATCAGTTTCCTCATTCTTCACAAATGGATGACTCTGAAATATCCACCCTAGTTAAAGCCTCCACTACTTCTCTCTTAGACTATTGCAATAACCTATTTTTATCTCTTCCTACCACATAACTACCAAAGTGGTATTAATAAAATCATGTCTAACCCTGGCATGCTCCTGCTCGGTATTGCTTGCAGGGTATCTTTTCCCTTCAGGATCAGATAGCGATCCCTGTAGTAATCATTTAAAGCCCTGCACAACCTGGCTACAGCCAATCTTTATATGATTGTTATACACTAGTCACTTTATGGTCCCAGTGTTTGAATGAAATCTTCTTTCATCTCTACATCTTTGAATTTATAGCTTCCTTTAACACTTGAGTCAATGCCAGCTTTTACATGAAATTTTGCCACTATACCTGACTTTTAATGATGCTCTTAAACTACATTATATTTACTATAGCTTTGTTTATGTACTCTTATGTATGCTTACATATTTTTCTCAATGTAATTTAAACTCTTTGAGGTCAAACTCTTTCCTCTTTGTCTTTGCATCATTAATGTTATATCTGGCACACTGTAGGCATTTAATAAACACCGATTGGAACAACTGGTTTGTTGGTCATCAGTTACTCATTCTGTTTTAAAATTTATATTCAGTTACAAGGCTTATATAATTTTAATAAACAAATTTACTCTAAACAAGTGAAATAATAATATATTTGCCTCATTTGTGGAAGCAGGAGACTATAGATTAGAAACTTTTCATTTGTAATTAACTGTTGATTAGATTTGCTGAATTGACTTTTTCATTATTTTTATTTGGTGTGTGTATGTGTGTGTATCTGTGTGTGTGTAGACGATGTGATGAAAAAGAGAAATATCTGGAATGGAAGGCAAGAGAAAAAGTGAAACACAACAATAAAATCTTAAATATATTGTCTGCTTCATGTTTTTTGTTTTTGGGATTTTTCAATATTCATCATGTGTATTACCACCTTCATCCTCCCTTGTTAAAGAAAATATTTATAATGCACAGGCTTCATATACATATGTATATGTGTGTGTGTATATGTATATGTATATTTATGAACATATACGTAGATTATATGTGTCTATATATACACAAACACTATATGTGTATATGTGTGTTTCTATATATATAATATATATTTATATGTGCTTGTGTGTGTGCATATGTGTGTGTATGTGTGCGTGTATCCGACAAATTGGTTAACATCTAAACAATATAGGTGAAGACAGACTGTTGGTTTCTAATCTCCAGTTATATTAGATGCTTTACTTTACAGAAAATATTTCTTTTATGGAATCCTAAACTGTCTTAGGATATTTTTTTCTGTGCAATAAGAATGAAAATGGATGCAAACCAATGACAAGCAATCAGTTTTTATTCAGAACTTGAGAGCTGACTGGACTCCTCAGTGAATAACTTTATATCTTGTCATCCTTTTTTTTATTCTATAACAAAACCATTCCTTTTTCTGTTTTAAATACACAATTAATAAATCCAATGCATGAGACAAATGGAAAGGAATTTATTTGTTCCTTTCACTTTTACTTCTTCCAGCAGTTGCAATTAGCACTATTATGCCTGGATTATTCGTCAAGGATTGGGATATTTGATGATAATTTCGTCTCTGAAAGTAAAGATTCCTTTTTCATATTTTGGAAGCATGCTAATCCCCAAACAGCATTTGTAATAACAGATTGCCAGGTATTCAGTTTCATCTGTCCTTACCTTTACACCAGGTAGTGAAAATAGTTAAGTTCAAGCAATGTTCTGTTTCTTTTTATTTGAACAACAGGCTAATAATTCTTCCTTTTAAATATTAAATGGATTTTTTGTCTGCAGCCGTAAGGTGGATTGTAAATTGGAGGGCAAGCTATTTAGAGACATGCACCCGAGGAAGAGGAGAAGATATAGATGATAGGACAAGAAAAAGGAAATCCAAGAAAAGGATAAAAAAGAGACAATAGCTAAAGGAGGGAAAATATAAAATGCATTAGTCTCTCCTAGAGGTATGGGGTAAAGCAAATTGAGAGAGGAATAAAAGGGAAGACAAATAGTGGTCCAATGAAGCAGTTTTTGAAAGTACAGTAGGCACTTATGATGTCAGTAAATGAACCACCTATGGTAGCATTTTTCAAAACCTTCCTCCCCAGCAAGTCACCCTGGCAAATAGTCATTAAAAGTAAATCTTTAGGTCTAAGGAGGCAATAACTAATTTTTGGTTTATAAATAAAGGCATCCTTCTTCATCTCTTTTGCACATGTGAATTCTGGGAGTATTGCCTTTCTTTAAAGTGAAAAAAACATATATTGTTCTATATTGCATGTAAAAACAAATTCTTTTTCATATTTCATTTAAAATTAATTTAAAAATTTCATTTCCAAATTCACTGCCTTCTTCCTCCATCCCCTGGCCACTCCTTGAGAAGGCAATGAAGTGATATAGCTTATAGATGTGCAATTTTTCGAAATATATTTCTATATTAGTGATGTTACAAAAGGAAACATACAGAAAAACAAACCAAAGAAATAAAAAGAACCTATATCTATGTCTATACACTGTATGTGTATGTGTGACTGTCAGGTAATCCTATTAAAATATACATACATACATAAACATACGCATACATATACACACATATACACACACATGTACATGTATACATATATGTATGTGTATGTATGCATAGAACTACCTGAAAGCCACGATTAAAAACAAGAACCTAGATGTCATCTTTCAAGATATTATCAAAGAAAACTGTCCTGATATTCTAGAAATGGAGGGGAAAATAGAAATTGAAAGAATCCACAGATTACCTCCTGAAGTATATCCTTAAAGGAAAACTCCTAGGGATAATGTAGCCAAATTCCAGAGTTCCCATGTGAAGGAGAAAATACTGCAAGCAGTCAGAAAGAAATAGTTCAAATATTCTGGATTTAGCATCTTCCACATCAAGGGATTAGAGGGCTTGGAATACTGGAGGTCAAAGAAGCTAGAATTAAAACCAAGAATCAAGGTAGATGGCAGAGTGGCAGCAACCACTCAGCTAACCTTTTAGAAAAACTCCTTCAGATAACTCTGAAAAGAGAATGTGACCAGATTTTGGAGGGGAAGAATCCAATAGGAGACAGATTCACAGCCCAGGACAAGCTGAAAGGTCGACAGGAAGGATCATTTCCATGAGGTGGGACAAGTACACAGCGCACAAACGCAGAGGATATAACAGTGCATCTCTGCCAGGCCAGGGGCTAAGCAGGAAATCCCTGGTGGTCTGGGGCAGTGGTTGCACTGTGGAATCTTTGGCATATAAGCCCAGAATAGGAGTATAAGTGGAACTGAGCAAGTGAGATCCACTGAGCCCCAGGTATCTGAAACAGCTGCTCCTGAGACTATCAACCTGCAGATCAAATGTCTGTAAGTCACCTACTTGAATTTCCATGAGCCAAGATGGTGGAGTGATCAGTAAATGCTTCTCTCTCCCCTTGTTGACCTTGAAAGTCCCATAAATATTTCCCCAGAAAAGTCCTGGAACAGTGGGATCAATCTAAGAGGTCAAGAGTCTCTTAGCACGCTAAGCAGTGTCCTTCTTGATATGGCTGAAGAGAACAAGTTTAGGACTGGAGATGTCCCAGATAACTCCACCTCATCAAACTGGGTGGACATTCTGAGAACCAGGGGAGTGAAGCCTAGAAACTTCAACACCAGGACCACAGATGTGCCTCAGCACCACAGGGGAATTAGGAAGACATAAGGGCAGGTGGAATCACCAACTACCAAGCTTGTTTATGCACTAGTTCAGTAGAGGAGAGCACCTATGGCCAGAGGAGTCCTCTCCCATCCTTAATGAGCAAGCAGCAGGAAAATTCCAGAGAAACACAGAAAGATTTCACCTGGCCTCTGCTTTCTCACAGAAGGCAGCTCAGCACCAGCTAAGCTGAAGCCTTTTAGCTTCTAGCTCAAAGAACCAGAGGCCACAACACACAAAGCCTCAAGGCCAAGGCACAAGAAATGTGGGACAGAGCCCTTTGTGCCCTAGAAGTAGAGATCTACTTCAAAAGCCAGGAAAATGGTGCTCATCATCATCTTGAGTAAGTAGCAAAGCAGAAAAGAAAAGACCATAGAATCATTCTATGGGGACAAGAACCAAAACACATATATCAAATAGGTCAGCATTGAGACTATACTCTCATCTGAAACTTCAGAAAGGGATATGAACTGGTCACAAGGACAAAGAGCAATCTTGGAAGAGTTGAAGAAAGATTTAAAAAGCCAAATTAGAGAAATAAAAGAAAAATTGGCCAATGATTTTAAAAATATGAAAAAAAGACAAATTTAAAAGTAACATTGGACAAATGGAAAAAGAACAAAATCTACCTGGGAAAATTGGATATATGGAAAAGGAAGTACAAAAATTAAATGGAGAAAACAACTCCTTGGAAGGAACAATTGAACAGATGGAAAAGGAGATGTAAAAGTTAACTGAAGAAAACAAATTGATAAAAATTAGAACTGGGCAAGTAGAATATAAGGACTCTATGAGACATCAAGAATCATTCAGACAGAATCTAAAGAAAAGAAAGATACAAGAAAATGTAAAATGCCTAATTTGAAGAACAACTGACTTGGATAATAGATCCAGGAGAGAAAAAAATCTAATAATTATTAGTCTACCAGAAAGTCATGATGAAAAAGGAACCTGGATTATATCTTCCAAGAAATAATCAAGCAGAACTACTCAGAAGTCATAGATGAAGAGGGTAAAATAGTCATTGAAAGAATCCACCATTCACCTCCAAAAGGGATCCTAAACTAAAAATACCAAAGAATATCATTGACAAATTCCATAACTATCAAGTGAAGGAGAAAATACAATAGGCAGCCAGAAACAAACCATTCAAATACATAGGAGCTATGGTCAGCACAACACAGGACCTTGCAGCTTCCACATTAAAAGATCGAAGGAACTGAAAAATGATACCTTGTCAGACAAAGGAGCTGGGACTCCAAACAAGGATCAATTACCCAGCAAAGCTGATCATAATACTTCAGGCAAGGAGGTGGACATTCAATGAAATAAAGGATTTTTCAGATCTTTCTGATGAAAAGGCAAGAGCTCAATAGAAAATTCGATCTTCAAACACAAGTCTCAAGGGAGGCATAAAATGGTAATCAGGGAAAAAGATTTGTTAATCAATATGGGAATAATGTTTACAATAATTAATGTTTAGAGGCAGCTAGGTGGTGCAGTGGATAGAGCACCAGTGCAGGAGTGAGGAGGACCTGAATTCAAATCTCACCTCTGGCAGTTGACACTCACAAGCTAAGTGACATTGTACAAGTCACTTAACCATCCTGGGTCTTCTACAGTTATTCTGATAAATATCTGGTCACTGGATCCAGATGGATCTGGAGGAGAAGTGAGACTGATGACCTGCATAGCCCTTCCTTACTCAAAACACAATCATGTGCAAGTCATGTCATTATTTTTCTGATAGCATGGATTTCTTTGGCAATGAAGAATGAACACACTCAATGTTTACATCCCTATAAAGGAAGATGATACTTGTTAATCTTGAGAACTGTGTATTTATCATGATATATAAGAGGGATATACATGGATACAGGGAGCTGGTATAAAGTAAATGATGTGATGCTAAAAATATAATTAAAGAATGTGAAGGGATTGTAACAAGAAATGTGAAAAGGAAGAGGAAGAAAATGGCAAATTACATAATGGGAACAGGCACAAAATTATATTCCAGTATAGGGAAAGAGGAGAAGGAGAGGAGCATTGGTTGATATTTACTTTCATTGGATTTGCTTCAAGGAGGGAACACCAAACTAAGTTAAGTATAGAAATGTAACTAGCTCTACAGGGAGTAGGAAAGGAAGGGGGAAAGAAAAGGGAGGGGAGGATAAAAGAGATGGAAGAAGTAGTAAGGGAAAAGTGGAGTAAAATGGAGGGGAACTGAAAGAAGGAAGGGAAGACTGAGGGAGCTGGTCATCAAAAATTCAAACTCTATTATGGAGGGGAAGATAGAACTAAAATCACAAATGGTGGGGGAGGGTGGAAGGAAAGAGAGAGATAGTAATCATAACTGTGAATGTGAATGGGATGAACTCTCCCATGAAACAGAGACAGATAGCAGAATGGGTTAAAAAACATAATTCAACAATATGTGGTTTACAAGAAACACATTAGAAATGGGGTGATACACACAGGGTAAAAGTAAAAGGTTGGAGCAAAACATATTGTACTTCATCTGATGTAAAAAGCAGGAGTAGAAACCCTAATCTCTGACAAAGAAAAAGCAGACATAGATTTAATCCAAAATAATAGGGAAGGAAACTAAATCCTGCTAAAGGCACCACAGACAATGAAGCAATATCATTACTAAACATATGTGCTCCAAGTGGTATAGCATCGAAATTCTTGGAGGAGAAGTTAAGGGAGTTACAGGAAAGAAATACACAGCAAAAATATGCTAGTGGGGAACTTCAAACTACCCCTTTCTGAACATGATAAGCCTAACCTCAAAATAAACAAGGAAGAAGTTAAGGAGGTGAATAAACCTCTGAATAATGTAGATATGATAGATCTCTAGAGAAAATTGAATGGAGATAGAAAGGAATATACTTTTTTCTCAGTGGTACATGGCACATATACAAAAATTACCCGGGTACTAGGGCATAAAAACCAGAGCAGAAAGGCAGAGATAGTGAATGCATCCTTCAAAGATAATAATGCAATAAAAATTATGTGTAATAAAAGACCATGGGAAGATAGATAGAAAGTTAATTGAAAAGTAAATAATCTAATCCTAAAGAATCAGTGGATTAAACAGCAAGTCATAGGAAAAAATCAGCAACTTAATTCAAGAAAATGACAATAATTAGAGAACCTGCCAAATCGTATGGGATATGGCAAAAGCAGTTCTTAGGGGCAGTATTATATCTTTGATTGCCTACATGAATAAAATAAAGAAAGAGGAGATGAGTGAATTGGGCATGCAGCTGAAAAAGTTTAAAAAAGAAAAACTTGAAAATCCCCAAGTATATGCCACATTACAAAGACTGAAAACCAAAGGCGAGATTAATAAAAATGTAATTAAGAAAACTATTGAACTAATAAATAAATTTAAGTGTTGGTTTTATGAAAAATCCATCAAAATTGACAAAATATTGGTCAATTTGATTTAAAAAAAGAAAGAAGAAAACCAAATTAACAATATTAAAAATGAAAAGGATGAATTCACCTCCAATGAGGAGGAAATCAAAACAATAATTAGAAATTACTTTGCCCAACTTTATGCCCATAAATTCAACCATATAAATGAGATGGATGATTGTTTTAAAAAATATATAAATTGACCAGATTAACAGAAGAGGACAGTCAGTATCTAAATAACCCCATCTCAGAAAAAGAAATTGAACTAACCATCAATGAACTCCCTAGGAAAAAGTCTCCAGGGGCAGATGGATTTACAAATGAATTCCATCAATCATTTAAAAACCAGTTAATTTCAATACTATATAAACTATCTAGGAAAATTGGGGAAGAAAGAGTTCTCCCAAATTCTTTTCATTGTACAAATATGGTTCTGATACCTAAACCAAGAAGAACCAAAACTGAGAAAGAAAATTATGGACCTTTCTCTAATGAATATAGATACAAAAATTTTAAATAGGATTTTAGCATAAAGAATACATCAACTTATCAAGAGAATAATGCCATATGATCTGGTAGAATTTACACCTGGAATGCAGGACTGGTTCAATATTAGCAAAAGTATTAGCATTATTGATCATATCAACAACAAAATTCACAGAAACCACATGATTGTCTTAATAGATACAGACAAAGCTTTTGACAAAATACAACACCGATCCCTATTGAGAACACTGGAGAACATAGGAAAAAAAAATGGAACTTTTCATAATAATAAGCAGTATCTATCAAAATCCTTCAGCAAACATTATATACAGTGGGGATAAGCTATATGTATTTCCAATGAGATCAGGGGGGAAACTAATGTGTCCATTATTACCACTATTATTCAATATGGCACTAGAAATCTAAGCTGTAGCAGTAAGAGAAGAAAAAGAAATTGAAGGAATTAGAATAGGCAAAGAAGAAACCAAGTTAGAGAATCCCAGAGAATTAAGTAAAAAGCTACATGAAACAATAAACAACTTTGGCAAAGTTGAAGGTTACACAATAAACCCACAAAAACCTTCTGCATTTCCATATATTGCTAACAAAGTCCAACAGTAAGAGATAGAAAGAGAAATCCCATTTAAAACTAAGGTAGACACTACAAAATATTTGGGAGTCTATCTGCAAGAACAAACCCAGGGACTATAATAGACAATTACAAAACACTTTTTTGCACAAATAAAGTCAGATCTAAGTAAGTAAAAAAAAAAGAAAAAAAACATCAACTTCTCTTGGGCAGGTGGAGTCAAAATAATAAAAATGACCATTAAACTTAAATTAATTTACTTATTCAGTGTCATGCTAACCAAACTCTCTGATTATTATTTTCTAGAGCTATAAAAAATATCAAAATTTACTGGGGAGTGAGGAGCCAAGATGGCAGACTAGAAAGATACAAACACGCTTGGCTCTTACCCCACAGCCCATAAAAAAACCTGTAAAGAAGAACTCTCAAAAATTCTGGAGCAGCAGAAGCCACAGACCAACAGAGTGGAGGGAATTTCTGTCCCAGAGAGACCTGAAAGACAAACAGGAAAGGTCTGTCATGCAACAGACCCAGAGCAGAGCCCAGCCCTGCCTTGGCCACCTAGCAATGAGTGAAGCAGAGCCGAGCAGGTTTCAGGGACAGAATCTCCAGCAGTAGCACAGGTCTCTCAAACAACAGGCATAAAAAGATCAGTGAAAGGGTCTTTTCAGCAGGCCGAGAGGAGAGCGTGGTGTCCCCATAACTCGGGCCTCCTCAGGAGGCAGCAGTAGAGGCAACAGCAGATGGGAGCTCCCAAAGCAGGCAGTAGCCCACATCCATTGTTGAAGGTCTCAAAGTAAATGCCCTGAGGGAACTGAGCCCTGGGTGGCAGCCCTGACCCTCACCTGAGCAGCTGATCTTAATCTCACACTGAATAGCAGCCTTGACCCTGCCAAAAACCCCTAAGGCTTGGGAGCAGCTCTTTTGGATCTCAGCCCCCAAGTGCTCGCCTGGCAGATCTGGAGGTGAGCTGGTTGTGGAAAGTAAACTCAGAAGTCAAGAAACTGGCTGGGAAAATGCCCCCAAAAGGGAAAAAAAAATAAGACCATAGAAGGTCACTTTCTTGGGAACAGGTATCTTCCCCCATCCTTTCAGATGAGGAAGAACAAGGCACACTGTCAGAGGAAGTCAAGACTTCTGCCTCCAAAGGGAAATTAAAATGACCCCAGGCAATAGAAGACCTTAAAAAATAAGTTAGCAGCTTACTAAAGGAGAACCAAAAAACTGTTGAGGAAAATAACAGAGGCTTAAAAAGAGGCTAACTCAGTTGGAAAAAGAGGTCCAAAACATCAACGAGGAGAAGGATGTTTTAAAAAGCAGAATTAGCCAAATGGAGGAGAAGGTTCAAAAACTCACTGAATGAACAAAAGGTCCAGAATAGCAAGGGAACTAATGAAAAGGGATGGTAGGGAGGGTGGACAAATTGTATTATAAAGCAGCGTTTTTCAAAACCACTTGGTAGTGGATAATCAACTGAAGGGTAGACAAGTGGAATATGCTAGGTACTCAAGAAACAGTAGTCAATGAATATGGCAATCTATTGTTTGATAAAACCAAGGACCCCACCTTGTGGGATAAGAGCTCACTGTTTGACAAAAATTGCTGGGAAAACTGGATAAAAGTCTTGTGGCAACTATGCATCAGCCAATGCATGGCAACATACATAAGAATAAAGTCAAAATGTGTATATGATCTAGGTATAAAGATTGATACTATAAACAAATTAGTGGAGCAAGGTTTAGTGTATTTATCAGATTTATGGAGAAGGAAAGAATTTTTGACCAAAGAAGAGATAGAAAGCATAATGAAGTACAAAATGGATTTTTGATTACATTAAACTGAAAAGTTTTTGCACAATCAAATCCAATGCAAGCGAGATTAGGAAGGAAGCAGAAAACTAGGAAAGAATTTTTGCAACTAGTATCTGTGATAAAGGCCTCATTTCTAAAATATATAGAGAACTGAGTCAAATGTACAATAAACCACTTTCTTGCATGTTATTTTCATTGATTTCATGGATATGCTCGACCTGTTGTTTTTCCAGATGAATTTTTTTTCTCTATATAAATGTTTTTTAGATAATTTATTTTGTAGGGTACTGAATAAGTACTGAAACAGTAAATAAACTTATTTAAGATTTTTACTTTATCATATATGCTCAGTTACTCACAAATACTAATTATTTCCCCAATTGTTTAGATATATTTTCTATTTATCTGGTAAGTGTTTTGTAAGTATATTCCTGTAGTTCCTGGTTTTGTCTTGGCAGATAGATCCAAAAGTATTTTATATTGTCTGCAACTATTTCAAATGTCATTTCTCTCTCTTTTCCTCTTTGAATATGTTGGTAAGATATAGAAATGCTGATGATTTATATGTGTTTATTTTATATCTTGTAATATTGCTGAAACTGTTAAGTATATAAACTTGTTTCTAATTTAATTCTCTAGGATTCTCTAATTACACCATCAGGTCATCTGCAAAAAGTGATAGTTTCCTTTCCTCATTTCTTATTCTAATTCCTTAAATTTCTTTATATTTTCTTATTCTCCCATAATAGACCATTTGGCCATTTTCCCCTCCACAATAACAGCTCTTCTTTTTGCATTTCTTTTATGTGATAAATTTCTGCATTCTTCCTCTCTTCTCCTCCTTCTCTAATGGCATCTTTTTTTTTGACCCCTTAATTTTATTTTCTTATACCAACCCATCTTAGTTGATTCACATCTGTGCTGTCTTTCTATATGTACTCCTTCTGTCTTTCAGTTGATAAAGTACTTAGGAATTATCATCTTCCCATAGAAAAATGTAGTGACTTTTAACATTATTGATGCCCTTATGATTTTCTTTCATATTTACCTTTTTTGTGATTTTCTTGAATTTTGTAATAGAAGCTTAAATTTTCTACTCAATTTTGATCTTTTCATAAGGAATGGCTGAAATAATTCTATTTTATTAAATATCCACTTTTCCCCACTGAATGATTATTCTTAATTTTTCTGAATCAGTTATTCTTGATTGTAATCTTAGGTCCTTTGCCTTCTATAGTATCATTTTTCAAGTCCTTTTATGCTTTAAGATAGCTATTGCAAAACTTGTGTGATTCTGACTGTAGATCCATGATATTTTTATTGCATTTGTGAAATATTTTCTCTTTGATCTGGGAGTTCTGGAACTTGGCTATAATATTCCTTTGAGTTTTGCTTTCAGGATCTCTTTCAAGAGGTGATTTGGTAGATTCTTTCAATTTCTATTTTAAACTCTGGTTCTAGGATATTAAACAGCTTTCCCTGATAATTTTTTGAAACGTATATAGGCTCTGTTTTTCATTATGGTTTTCAGATAGTCAAATGTTTCTGAAATGATTTTGGAAAGTTTTTTTTTTCTGAAAAAATGATATATTTCACATTTTCTTCTTTTTTTATTTTTATTTTTTAATTTTTTTCCCTTTCAATTTTGTTTTATTGTTTCTTATAGCCTCATGGAGTCATTACTTTACCAATTCTAATTTTTAAGACATTAATTTCTTTGGTGATCTTTTCTACCTTTTTGTTTTATTTAGTCAATTATGGCTTTTAAGGAGGTCTCCTCTTCAGTAGATTTTTGTGCCTCTTTTTCTACTTAACAAGTTCCATTTTAAGGTGTTTTTGTTTTTTTAGTGTTTTTTGTGCCTCTTTTTGCCAAGCTTTGACTTTCTTTTCATGATTTTTTTCAATATTCTCATTTCTTTTCCCAATTTCCCTCAACCTCTCTTGTTTGATTTTTAAAATTCTTCAGCTCCTCCAGGGATTATTGTTGGGCTTATATAAAACTCACATTTTTTGAGTTTTTCCTTGTAGCTGTTTGGACATAATATTCTTCTTCTGGATTTGTGTCTTGATTTTCTCTGTAACCATTGTAACTTGTTATAGTCAGATTCTTTTCTTGTTCTATGCTCCTTTTTAAAAATTATTTCCTGCCTTTAATTTTACATTAAAGTTGAATTCTACTGCTGGGTAGCAGGGGAAACATTCCTCAATTTTAAATCTTTCTTGCTATTTTCAGAGTTATCCCTGATTGTCTTTAGTTTTTCGGTGCTTTGAAGGTCGTATGATCTAAAGAGAGGTATGTTCACTCTTCTCCTAGCCTGTGCTCTGATCTTTGCCCAGAAAGGGACATTTTTCTTCTGTAGCCCCCAGCACTAGCATTCCTCCCAGCCTCACTTGTGACCAGGTCTCCCTTCTCCTGTAGTGCAATTGCTAGTGTTCTCCCCTGTCTGATTAAAGACCAGGATTCCTACTCCCCCATGAACAACTACAAATAATTCACTCCACTCTGAAACTACAAGTAAAATTTCTGTTTTCCTGTGGCTGCAAGTGGTATCATTCCTTTTGGCATTGCACCTACAATCTGAAGCTGTATCCCAGATCTACATATAACCAATGCAATGGGGTCCTGCAAACAGTGTCAGCAAAGGATTCTCTAATCCCTTTATACCACTTATCTGACTATTTTGCAGATCATGGGTTGAGACCTCCTAAATCTCCTGCTGCTGCCAATGCAATGGTCTCTAAATATACTGCTGGTGCTGTAGAAAGATCTGCAAATTGTAACCTGGTGTTTCAGGCCTGAAAACCGCACTATGAGACAAACATTTCTTGCTGACCACCTTAGTTGTCTTGGGTATTAAAATTGTTTCATTTGAATTTCTGTTGGTTCTGTCACTTCAAATTCAAATTCAAAAAATTCTATTTAAGATACTATTTTGGAGTGTTTGGACAGAAATTTAGAAGAGCTTGGCTGAGCACTTCTCTACTATGTCATTTTAGGTCTGCCTCCCCAGAAGCATTACCTTTTCAAGACTGTGTGAATCACTCTGCTATCAAAATGTAAAATTGAAAGTAGGATAGAACAAGGTTATTAGAATTTTTAAATATGGAATCCTTGGTAATTTAAGTTGGAAATACAGAGTCATCTTTTGTATCTGCTTTAGTTGCTAATAGAGTAAATTTCTTACCAATGAGCTCCTGGGTTTTATCTGGGCAAGGATCATAGATTATGTTTTTTAATGTCTGTATGTTCCCACCTAATTTTGTAGGTGCCCACATAGTAGATACTTGATAAATGTTAGCTGACTGAAATATAGGATTGGAAGACCATCCCTAGACTTAATTTGAAACTATTGCTTTCAATTTTCTTTTTCCACCAAGTCTTTACAAAAGATGTTAGCAAAAAAGGAACAGTATTAAAACTTCACCTCATTTTCTCGAGGAAACAAGAGAAATAAAGCCATTAAGGAAACGGCATCTGTCAAGAGAAAGCTGAAAACTACTATGCCTGGATAATTCACAAAAAGAGCAGTCAGTCTTTGGAGAAGGTGAATTTAATTATTTACAAAGAGAAATGGAGACTGGAAGTATCTGGCACAGTTACTTTGCCTTCCTTTCTATGTCTTTTATTTTATCCTTTTATATATTAAGCATCTATCTTCATGTTTAGATATTTATGTGCACATTACAAAATATAGGATAAAGCAGATACCTGAGATGTATTTTGACAGTGGAAGGGGCAATAGACAGAAATGAAGACCTTCTTTCTCTAAATTGTGGTCACTGACAGGTTTTGTAAAAGCCACATATATTTTCTGTATGACATATAAAGGTGAATTTATGCCAGTAATATAATATTCAATATTGAAATTTTTCACACTATCTCTGATAAATCAATATTTCTTTAACCACAGTGTGTTATGACACTATGTCTATCCTGTGTTACAGCAACCCAGAGGGCTCAAACTTGCTTTTGTACTATCTATTGTAACTCTTTAATGAAACTGAAAACTTGGGGGTTACTGTGGACCATGTTTCTGTCTATTGCCAAAATTAAGAAAGGTTTTTATATGAAAGTCAATATTACAAAATCTCACACCAAAGCCAAAACTAAAATAGAGTAACTGGGATTTTGCCCTAGGATACTGCAATGGATAAAATGCTGACAGTATATGCATTCCTTCAATAACCTGGAAACAACCCTTAACAAGAAAAATAATTCAATAAAAAAAATACTACCAGGTGAACTCTGTGTTGACCTGCTATGCTCTTCCTGTCACCATATGTTGGCCTTCCCAATATTGTGTGCAGGTCCCTTTTATGATGTTTTCCTAAGCACATTTTGTGCTATCTGTTCAAGACACAAAAGTTCTAAGTGATTTGCAAGTTAAAACTCGGTTTAACACAGCTCTTTGGACACATATACCCAATAAATATTTGTTATATTAAAATGAAGGTTCCATTCCACAAATTTTGATTATTAACATAAGAAAATATGAATTTAGGTAAATATCCTAAGGACTACACAATATTGATTAGGAAATAAGTTAAATAAATAAAACAAATTATATGTGACAGAGAGATAAAAGGAGGGATGGAGGGAAAGAGGAAGAAAGGGAGAGAGAGAAAGACAGAAAAATAGAGAGAGTGAGAGAAAGAGAAAGAGAGAGAGAGAGAGAGAGAGAGAGAGAGAGAGAGAGAGAGAGAGAGAGAGAGAGAGACATGGGGGACAAAATAATATAGAAGAAGTATTTAAATGAGATTTTTTATTTGCATCCTGAACTGCAGAAAATCTAAAGGGAAATACATAGGAAAGAAATGGTCTAACATGGTCATTAAAAATTGCACAGAAGTGATGAAACTAAATTGGGCTATGAACTATATAATTTTCCTAGTGGCAGCAAGGAGGGAGACTGTGAAGCACAAAAGTCACAAGGACTCTTTTCATAGCAGAATTTCTCCATTTTGAAACAAAATATTGGCCATGTAAAAGGAAGTTAGAGTTCAATGACTTTTTTTTTCAGTCAAACGCAAGTAGCATATTCATGATACTACTGTAATGTGGTATTGTTATATTACAGCTCTTGTACATTTAGTTTTCTAATTTTAAATCATAAACTGGGTGCTTATGAATGAAAACCAAGGAAAAGTGACTGACTTTTTAAAAATAATCCATCTAAGGTGATACTCATAGTCATCCTAAGGATTACCTTTACCATGACAACAGAATGAAGACTCTACTAAGGAAGACCACATTAAATTTTCCACAGGAAATGCAATTCATGATGGAGATTATCATGATGATTACAGATGCATTTCAAAAGTTTCTTTAACGGAATGTTTTCTGAATTTGGTAAGCTGTAGCTTTCCAAATGTGGCCATCAGGGCCTGCCCTTTCCTGTTTGGTCTGTGTTTTAAGACAGCGTTTACTATTGTATCATCCAGTTAAATTATACCTCTGATTAAGTCCAGGGTTATTTTATTTAATTTGCTTTATTTAATATATTATTTTCCTTGAAGACAATTATTAGAATACATTATAGGAACCAATGGATTTCTTCTTAAAACTAGCTATTAATCTATCAACAAACATCACTTACTAAATGCCTATTTGAGAAGGCAGCATGACACTGCACAAAGACACTTAGGACCTGGGGTCATATCTGAACTCTGACACTTGTTCCATGTATTCATACTCAATTAAATGAAATAATTAAAATGTTTATTCCCTGTATTCATACTCAATATATTTACTCCAGTATCTAGAGTTCTTGAATCATATATAAAAATCTAAATACTCTAGGGATCCTTTCCAGAGATCCCCTCTGATGCCATTGAAAAACACAAAATGTCCTGTATTGAAAGACTAGCATGATTGAAAATTTCTATTTATTACTTCTCAGTACTCACTTGAAGCATTAGAATGCAGAACTGAGAAAAGCATCAGAGCAAGGAAAGTAAGGAGAGCCAGGAATATTCATGTATAGAAGAGACAGAGAAAGATGTGGTTCCTGTAACCATCTGTACCACAATTACATTCACCTCTCATTTCTGTCTTTTCTGTTTACATGCTTCTCATAAGTTCTTTGCTTCTGAGTAGTTACAGTTAATGGAAAGGGATGGCATAAGAGAAAACTGGTTGATAAAGGGACTGTTGTTCAAATCTTTCTCTTGTTGGTCTCCTAATTCAGCCATTTGATATGGATAGGAATCACCTGAAGACAGTATTATTTCTCAAACCCAAAGAGATTACTACTTTACCAAAATTAGTGATATCTCTAATCTTTTAAATTCTTCTATAGACAAACCCTGAAGAAGAAGAAATTGAGCTTCTTCCTTCTTCTTCCTCTCTAATCCCTGTCTTGTGGAACAAGTACACACTATACTTAAGTAAGTTCAGAGCTTCCCCAGTCTAAAATTCTTGAAGGTTCTCAAAGGAAGCTATCACAGTAGATTGAATGTCAGCCTTGAAACCAGAAAGACCTGATTTCAAATGGTTCTTTCGACTCTTATGATTCATGGGATTGTGAAAAACCCCCTTAATCATTATTAACCTCAATGTCCTCACCTGTGAAATAGATGATAATATCTAGTTCAGAGAATTGTAGAGAGAATCAAAAGAAATAATATATATAAAGCACAATACAAATCTGAAAATTCTGTATAAAAATTAGCTATCATAATTATATAAATGCTAGCTATTGTTAAAAGAGTAGAAATTAATTAAGGTCTTGTTAATTTAATGATATGTATTTTGAAGATATTCTAACACCCTGAGGCAGAAGGTAATTTTTATGTTCTAAAATTTATGCTTTAAATTTTATATTTAAATACATATATATATATATATTAAAACTTTTTATTTAAAATATGTAATATTTTGAGAAATAGACTTAATTTAAACATCCCTGGAAAGGACTAAAGAAAAATTACAGCGGAGTGGAGCCAAGATGGTGGAGTAGAAAGACTCACATATGCTAGCTCCAAACCCACAGCTCATATATTTCCTGCAAGAAAACTCCCCACAAATTCTGGATCACTGCAAGGCACGCAGAAACACAGTGGAAAAGATTTTTGTTACAGAGAGCCCTGGAGAGCTGTCCCCAGGGTCCGTCGCACCCCGGAAAGTGGAGCCCATCCGTGTGCTGCCCTGGCCGGGCAGCCCCGGAGGAGCAGATCCGAGCAGGTTTCAGGGATGGAATCTCCAGTGGCCGTGAAAGTCCCTCTGCTGACAGACGCTACAGGTCAGTGAGAGAGACGTCTGGGCTGGCCGAGAGGGGAGCGGTGTGTCTCTGTGTCTCGGGCCCCCTCGGGAGGAAGCAGCGGAGGGAGTGGCAGAGGCAGCAGTGCGGCACGGGACTCTCAGAGCAGGCAGGCAGAAGTTCAGGATCATTACCGAAGGTCCCTGTATAAACCCCCTGAGGGAACTAAGCCTGGGAGGTGGCCCTGCCCCCACCCAAGCACCAGAACTTAAGCTCACATTGAATAGCAGCCACGTCTGCCACAGAAAACCCATTTGAATCTCAGACCCCAAGCAATAGCTGGGCGGATCTAGGCGGGGGTGGACAGGAATCTCAGAAGTCAATTAGCTGGCTGGGAAAATGTCCAGAATAAGGAAGAAAAATAAGACTATAGAGAGCTACTTTGAGGGGGTACAGATGCTCCTGCCTTTCAATTCTGATGATGAGGAACTATTCTTATCATCAGGGAAAGACATGGAGGTTGGGGCCTCTGTATCTCAGACATCCCAGGGGGATGTCTGGTGGGCTCAGGCCATGGAAGAGCTCAAAAAGTATTTTGAAAATCAAGTTAGACAGGTGGAGGAAAAACTGGGAAGAGAAATGAGAGAGATGTAAGAAAAGCATGAAAAACAGGTCAATACCTTGCTAAAGGAGACCCAAAAAATGCTGAAGAAAATAACACCTTGAAAAATAGACTCACTCAAATGGCAAAAGAGGTTCAAAAAGCCAATGAGGAGAAGAATGCTTTCAAAAGCAGAATTAGCCAAATGGAAAAAGAGGTTCAAAAGCTCACTGAAGAGAATAGTTCTCTCAAAATTAGAATGGAACAGATGGAGGCTAATGACTTTCTGAGAAACCAAGAAATCACAAAACAAAACCGAAAGAATGAAAAAATGGAAGAGAATGTGAAATATCTCATTGGAAAAACAACTGACCTGGAAAATAGATCCAGGAGAGACAATTTAAAAATCATGGGACTACCTGAAAGTCATTAACAAAAAAAGAGCCTAGATATCATCTTCCATGAATTTATCAAGGAAAACTGCCCTGATATTCTAGAACCAGAGGGCAAAATAAGTATTGAAAGAATCCATTGATCACCGCCTGAAAGAGATCCAAAAAGAGAAACTCCTAGGAACATTGTGGCCAAATTCCAGAATTCCCAGATCAAGGAGAAAATATTGCAAGCAGCTAGAAAGAAACAATTCCAATACTGTGGAAATACAATCAGGATAACACAAGATGTAGCAGCTTCTACATTACAGGACAGAAGGGCGTGGAATAGGATATTCCAGAAGTCAAAGGAACTAGGACTCAAACCAAGAATCACCTACCCAGCAAAACTGAGTATAATACTTCAGGGGAAAGTATGGTCTTTCAATGAAACAGAGGGCTTTCAAGCATTCTTGATGAAAAGACCAGAGCTGAAAAGAAAATTTGACTTTCAATCATAAGAATGAGAAGAAGCATGAAAAAATAAACAGCAAAGAGAAGTCATAAGGGACTTACCAAAAGTGAACTGTTTACATTCCTACATGGAAAGACAACATTTGTAACTCTTAAAATTTTTCAGTATCTGGGTAGTTGGTGGGACTACACACACATACACATACACACACATGTACACATGTGCACGCACACACACATACACACATGCACACACACAGAGACAGAGAGCACAGAGTGAATTGAATAGGATGGGACCATATCTTAAAATAAATTAAGGTAAATGGTAAGAGAGAAATGTAGTGGGAGGAAAGATGGTGAAATGGAATGGGGTAAATTATATCTCATTCAAGAGGCAAGCAGGAGACTTTTTAGTGGAGGGAAAAAGACGAGAGCTGAGAAAAAACCAAGAGGTTTACCCTCATCACATTCGACTAAAGGAAGGAATAAAATGCACACTCATTTTGGTATGAAAACCTATCTTACAATACAGGAAAATGGAGGAGAAGGAGATAAGCAAGGGGGGATGATGGAAGGGAGGGCAATGGGAGGAGGGAGCAATTTGAAGTCAACACTCAGGGAGGGACAGGATCAAAAGACAGAATAGAAACAATGGAGAGCAGGACAGGATGAAGGGAAATACAGTTAGTTTTACACAACACAACTAATATGGAAGTCATTTGCAAAACTACACAGATATGGCCTATATTGAATTGCCTGCCTTCCCAAAGGGAATGAGTGGGGAGGGAGGGATGGGGAAAATTGGAACTCAACATTTTAGGAACAACTGTTTAGTATTGTTGTTGCTACTAGGTAATAAGGCATACAGTTAATTGGGAATAGAAAGTCATCTGGCCCTACAGGAAAAAAGAGAAGATGGGGACAAGAGAAGGGAGGGAGGATAGAAGAGAGGGCAGATTGATGATAGGGGAAATTAGAATGCTCCGTGTATTGGGGTGGGGGGAAGGGATAAAAGGGGAGAAAATTTGGAACCCAAAATTTTGTGAAAATGAATGTAAAAAGTTAAATAAATAAACAAGTTCTAATTTGGGTCCTTCAAAAAAAAAAAAAAGAAAAATTATATCAAAAATCAATGAGGTGCTGTCAATTTCTCAGCCTCTTCCCTAATCTGTTTCTATTAACTTGGCCTGGATAGAAAAAGGTACTCCTGAATTTGAAGTCAGGAATGCCATCACTTTTTTGGCTTAAGTATTTTATTGCAAAACTCAGTATCTTAAATTCGGAAAGCCATCTTAGAAGTATATATCACTGGTCATAAGGAAAGCCAGGCAAGAAACTCTATAAGTATAAGAAGAAATTCAACATCCCTATCAGGAGAAACAATTGATGCTAAGTCCAAGTGGTAATGAAAAATATATCAAGAATGGCAAATAACCATATATGTGCAAACCTACTGTGAAAACAAGTGATAGAGATGAGAAATGAACCTATGATTTCACTGAAATGAGGAATTTGGAGATGAAGTGATTCCTCCTTTGAAAGAAATTTAATGGCTTATGGAAGTTTCATAAATGTAGTGCAGAGTGACTAGACTATGTCATTATTTTATGTTTTATCTAAATATGGTGTAGAATCCCATGCTATTGAAAGTCTTTATCAAAGCAGTACCATCATATGGTACACTTCAGGTGAAAGTGTTATTCATATTCACATAGCAAGAGTGTTCCATACACCTTCAATAAGTAATTCAAAACTAAGCACTTGATAATATGATCATTTTACATCAATACATTAAATTTAACTATTTTTTGCTTTTTGCAAGAGAGATAAAGAATGGCAAGATCTAGCCCAAGGGAGGATGGGAGAAGAGATCCTTATAAAAAATAAGAAAGAAAAAAGAAAAAGTTTTTCCCACCAAATTTGAATACATATCATCCTGCTTCCAAATCCAGTTTTCCTTTGTGTCCACTATTCCTTGCTGCTTCTTGCCTATTAGTTTGCTATTTTCTTCTGAAAGTCTCTCCTCATCAGGCTTAGTGGTCAGTAGGTTTTCTTTATTTAAAATTTTGTCTCTATATTACTGCTCTTACATTTTCGAAACCAAGAATTCTGGAACTTAAAATAAAGTATATATTGGTCCTCTAATGCTCTACCTCTACTTCAAGCATCCTGCATTTTCTTTTGGTAGCTTTGGTAAAAATTCTAAAATGATTGTATTTGCTAGCATTCTGTACCACAGAGAGGGAAACAGAAGTATTATTTCCCCCACCTTTGGAATCAACACTTTAATAGATTTTTTTTTTTTTTGCCTTTCTTTGTTGGCTGGGTAGATCATTGAAACTGCAGCAGAAGTATGAGGTAAACTAAAAGCCTCACTTAATTTACGATGAAATACTCTATCTTAAGTAACTACCATACATTTCAAATCTTCAAAACAGGACACTAGGGATATTAAAGTGCACCCACACATCTATATAGACATTTGTATCTATATAGAGAGATACATATATATATATATAGATATATACATTAAAACATATATACATATATCTATATACACATTTATATTGTATGAATATGTTCAATAATACATCTTATTTCAAAGCAGAAATTTATCTTAAATATATTCACTTTTATATGTTCATTCTTCTTATTTAATTTTCCTCTCAAATCTACTTTCTATATATATGTTGGGCCCCTCTTGCGCACATAAGTACTCCAATTTCAGTCTTCATTGCTACCTTGCTCTTTCATGCTTACCTATACATTTACTTCTCATTGTTTCAGGGTTATTGTGTCATGAAAAATATTCAGGGCTATGCTACATCAATTACATAAACCAAAGACCTTAAGGTTCTTTTTTTTTCCCCAGAAAATGTTTTAAATCAAGGAGTTGTGATTTTATTTCTGTAGGAACTCTCTTCATCCATATTTCAATCAAAGATAATTCATTTATTAAGAACGTTCTGTGTACCAGGCACTGTGCTACATGCTGAGAAAAATGCAGGGCATGAAATTATCCCTATTCACAAGATACATTTTAATGAAAGACACAACAAATGTGTATGTGTACACATACATATACATATATGTATATACATAGGCACAGATATTATATATGAGTTAATTCTCTCCCTTGAGTTCCAGGGGTAATTATGAGCCCCCACTGGTATCTTTACCACTAATGGTTAGAAAATAAATTAATTAGTTTGCAGAGAATGTGTTTATTAAATTGTTATTATAATAATGACCTTTATAAAACATCTCCCTTACCCTCCCTATCTCACCCAAAGCATAGGAAAAATTCTACAAATTCACACAGGTCCTTAGAAAGAGGAGGCCCAAATGTAGAGTACAAAGGTAATGAGACAGAAGTATATGGCTACATGTGTGCTGAAGGGATAACTTATAACTCTTGGTAATTGAAAGTTCATTTCTGATACCAGGAGAATGAATCACTGGCAGCAGTCGTGATTCCTACAACTCTCAGTGAAGGAGATGAGTCTGTTGGAACTGGGTTAGAGAAAAGTGCAATCTTGTGCAGGGCCTATAGCAGCAGCAGCAGCGGCTACCCCTGAGCCCACAGACTGAATGTTTCAAAGTCACCTATTTAAACTTCCGGGTGTTAAGATGGCAGAGTAAGCAGTAAGATGCTCTCACCCTCCCTTTTCCTTGAAAAACACAGACAATATTATCCCAGGAAAAATCCTGGAATAGTGGAATCAGCAGAAATACAGGGTACGGCAATCTTTTAGTTTGGGAGGCTAGGGGTATTAAAGGGAAAAGTCCCTTTTGCTATGGCTGAAGAGAACCAGGGCAGAGTGAGAGGCTGTCTAACAAACCAGCAGCAAGCCCACCTGAGCAGACTAGCAGGAAATCCTGAGCCCCCAAGTGATGGAGCCACCAAGCACCAACATCAGGACCTCAGGCATGCCTTTGCACAGCTTGGTGAATTGGCAGACACCAGTGCAAAAAGGCATCCCCTAGGGACTGTGCCTATCAATGTTCTAGCACAGCCCTAGGAGAGGAGGCCTCTGGTGGCCAGACCACCCTTCCTCTTCCTCTCATGCCGTGAGCTTCACTATAAACCCAAGGGAATGAAGAAAGACTTCACTTGGCCTCAGCACACACCAGCCAGCTCCAGCTTGGTGCCAGGTAAGTAACAGCGTTATATAGCTTCCAGTTGCCAGAACTAGAGGCCACAACACAAAAAGCCAGTAATTAGACCCCTAGCCTCCAGCACAAGAAGCATAGAACAGAACTCCCTGTGCTCCAGAAGCAGAGATCATCTTTAAAAGGCAGGAAATAAAGGCAATCACAATGAGCAAAAAGGAACTTAGAAAAGCAAGGGCCATAGATTCTTAATATGAGAACAGGAGAGATCAAAATATGAATCCACAAGAGGAGAGCTTTGACATTATACACATATCTGAAATCTCTAAAGATAATATGAACTTGTCACAAGTCCAAAAGGCATTCTTGAAAGAGTTCAAGAAGGATTTTAAAAGTCAAATTGAAGAAGTAGAATAAAAATTGATCAATTCTTTTAAAAATAGAACTGATAAAATTGTAAAAAAAAAAAAAAACATGAAGGAAACAACTCATTAAAGAGTACAATTGACCAAATGGATTAAGAGGTACAAAACCTAACTGGAAAAAAATAGCTCCTTAAAAAATACAATTCCCCAAATGGAAAAAAAGTATAAGAGCTAGTAGAAGAAAACAACCTGTTAAAAATTTGAATTGGGCAAGTAAGAGCTAATGACTGTATGAGGTATCAAGAATCAAACAAAATTAAAACAATGAAAGAATAGCATAACATGTAAAATATCTCATTAGAAAAATAACTAACCCAGAACATAGATCCAAGAAGATAATTTAAAAATCATTGATCTACTGGACAGCCATGAGGAAAAAAGAGCCTGCACAGTATCTTCCAAGAACTCATCAAGGAAAACTGCCCTGAGGTACTAGAACCAGAGCATAAAAGAGTAATTGAAATAATCCACCAATCATCTCCTGAAAGATCTCAAATTGGAAATGCAAAGGAACCTAGTAGCCAAATTATTGAGTTATCAGATCAAGGAGAAAATACTGCAAGCAGCCAGAAAGAAACAATTCAAATATCGTGAAACCACAGTCAGGATCGCATAAGACTTATCAGCTCCTACATTAAAGGACTGGAGGGACTGGGATATGATATTGCTCAAGGCAAAGTACGTTGGATTGCAACCAAAGATCAACTACTCAACAAATGAATACTATCTTTCAGGCAAGGAGATAGATATTCGATGAAGTAAGGGATTTCCAGACATTTCTGATGAAAAGACTAGAACTCAATGGAAAATTTCAAGTATGAGACTCAAGGGAGGCATAAAAAGGTTAACATGGAAAAAAGAGAACAAAAGTGCTATTCAATGAGAGCAAATTGTTTACATCCCTACATGGGAAGATGATACTTGAAAATCTTGAGAATTGTATTTTTATTATGATATTTAAAAGGATATACATAGACAGAGGGTGTGGGTATAAATTAACTGATATGATGCTAAAATACCTAATTAAGGGGTAAAAAGGTATGGAAGAGAGAAGAGGAAAAGGGGAGGCAGAAAATGTAAATTTCCACACATGAAGGGGCATAAAAATCTATTTATAGTAGAGGGAAAGAAGGGAAGGAGATGAAGTTTGTTTGAACTTTCCTCTCATTGGATTTGATACAAGGAGGGAATAACATACTCAATTAAGTATGGAAATCTAACTTTGCCTACCGGCAATAGAAGAGGAAAGGGGAAAGAAAGAGTTGGCATCATTAGAAGGGAGGGAAAATGTAGTAAGGGAAAAGGGAAAGAAAAAGGAGAGGAACTGATAGAAGGGAGGCATATCACTAAGGCAATATTCACATCTCAGTCACAAAGTATAACAGACTCTCCATATGGAAGGCAGAAGAAAAACATGTAATTAGGCACTGGAAAGGGAAATCCAAGAACCAGAAAGCAAATCCATCATAGCAATCAAGAAGTCAATACAGGTGATATCACCACAGGGGGCAAAGCCATTTCCAAGTTTCTCCACCCCCTGTGAAGACCTTCCCCAAAACACTCATGAACCTAAGTTGTGTCTGCTGCCTGTATCCTTCCCAGCTCTAACTAGCCTGATCAACTTCTCCCCAGCTCTGCTCCACCTTTCCTGTTCCACCCATTCAGCAAGTTCCTTCCTTTATATGTGAGCCAGGCTTCCATGTGATCCAGGCAGGTCACATGGATCTATTAATGAATGGAAAAGATTTTCCCATTCACATTACCATTACAGGAGGGAAGATTGATGGAGGTAGTAGTCAAAAGCAAAACTCTTTTGTGGAGGAAAAAGGGAAAAGGAAGAAGGAAAAACATAAATGGGGGGATAGGATGAAGAGAAAGATACAGATAGTAATCATAACTGTGGATGTGAATGGGATGAACTCTCATGAAATGGAAATGAATAGAAGAATGTATTAAAAACAATAATCCTACAATATGGTGCTTATAAGAAACACATTTGAAATAAGGGGATATATTAAGGATACAAGACTGGAGCAGATAATATTATGGCTCAGCTGAAGTAAAAACAAAAAGCAGGGATTAAGCAATCTTAATCTCAGACAAAGGAAAAGCAAAAATATATTTAATCAAAAATGATAAGTAAAGAAACTATATCCTTTTAAAAGGCACCATAGACAATGAAGCAATATAATTTATTAACTATATACATGCCAAGTGGCATGACATTCGAATTCTTAGAGGTTAAGGGAATTACAGGAAGAAATAGACAGTAAAAGCATATTAGTGGGAGACCTCAACTTCCCCCTCGCTGAACTAGATATATCTAACCTCAAAATAAACAAGAAGTAAATTAAGGAGTTATATAGAATTTTTTTAATGTTTATTTATTTAGTTTTAGTTTTCAATATCCATTTCCACAAAATCTTGAGTTCCAAATTTTCTCCCTATCTCTCCCCTCCCTCCACTCCAAAGTGCCAGGCATTCTGATTAACCCTTCCCTCAATCTGCCCTCCCTTCTATCACACCCCTCCCTTCCCTAATCCCCATCTTCTCTCTTTTCTTGTAGGTCATGATAGATTTCTATACCCCATTACCTGTATTTGTTATTTCCCAGTTGCATGTAAAAACAATTCTCAACATCTGCTCTTAAAACTTTGAGTTTCAACTTCTCTCCCTTCCTTTACTCATCTATCCCCACTGAGATGGCAAGCAATTCAATATAGGCTATGTATGTGTAGTTTTGCAAAAGACTTTCATAATAGTCATGTTGTGTAAGACTAACTATATTTCCCTCCATCCTATCCTGCCCCCCTATTTATTCTATTCTCTATTTTGACCTTGTCCATCCACAAAAGTGTTTATTCCTAATTACTCCTTCATCTCATTTGCCCTCCCTTCTACCATACCCTTACCTGTTTCTCCCCTTCTCCCCTACTTTCTTGTAGTGTAAAATAGATTTTAAAATAGTAAATGACCATCAGCATTACCAACAAAAATCAGCAGCAAGAGATAGAAAGAAAAATTCCATTTAAAATAACTGTAGACAATATAAAATACTTGTGAGTCTACCTGTCAAGATAAAGCCAGGAACTATAGGAACACAACTATAAAACACTTTTTGCACAAAACAAGTCATATCTAAATAACTGGAAAAAATACCAATTCCTCATGGGTAGGCTGAACCAAAATAATAAAAATGATAGTTCTACCTAAATTAATCTATTTATTTAGTGCCATATCAACCAAACTACAAATATACTTTATGGAGCTAGAAAAAAAATAATAAAATTCACCTGGAAGAACAGTTCAATGATATCCAGGGAATCAATGAAAAAAATTCAAAAGAAGGTAGTCTACCCATACCAGATCTCAAATTATGTTATAAAGTGATAATCAGCAAAACAATCTGTTACTGGTTAAGAAATAGAGAGGTGAATCAGTGAAAGAGATTAGGTACAAATTTACATTGTAGTAAATGACCAAATTGAATGTGCATATTTTTCCCTCCTTAAGCCAAATATGATGAGAGTGTTACTTTTCACCTCTCACCTTCCCCCTTTTCCCCTCCATTGAAAAAAAAAAAACTTTTCCTTGCCTCTATTATGAGAGATAATTTGCCCCCTTCCATTTCTCCCTTTCTCCCCCCAATACATTCCTCTCTCACCCCTTAATTTCATTTTTGTAGATATCATCTCTTCCTGCTCAGTGAATAGAATTTTAGAAAAATGTAGATATGGTGGATCTGTATGGAAAATAGAATGAGAATAGAAAAGAATATACTTCTTTCTCAGCAGTACATGGAACAAACACAAAAGTTGAACAGTACTAGGGTATATAATCCTCACATTCCAGTGCAGAAAGGGAGAAATATTAAATTCTTCCTTTTCATGTTATGATGCAATAAAAATTACAAGTAATAAGGGGCTATGGAAATATAAACTGAAAATGAATTGGAAATTAAATAATCTAAATCTAAAGAATAAGCGGATCAAACAAGAAATCATAGAAACGAACAATAACTTCATTCAAAATAACAATACTAATGAAGCAACATACCAAAATTTATGGGATGCAAAGAAAGCTATTCTGCGGGGAACTTTTATTTCTCTGAATACTTACACAAATGAAATAGAGAAAGAGGAGATCCATGAAATGGGCATGTGACTGAAAAAGCTAGAAAAAGAACAAACTAAAAATTCTCATTTAAATACCAATTTGGAAATACCAAAAACAAAAGAAGAGATTAATAAAATTGAAATTATGAAAACTATTGAGTTAATAGATAAACTTAAGAGCTGGTTTTCTGGGAAAAATGGTTTAATTTGATTTAAAACAAAAGAAAACCAAATTAAAAGTATCAAAAATGAGAAGGGTGAACTCATCACTATAATGAAAAGGAAATTAAAACAATAATTAGGAATTATTGTGCCATGAGAAGGATGAATATTTATAAAAATATCAATTGCCCAGATTAATGGAAGACACTTAAATTAACCCAAATCAGAAAAATAAATGAAGAAGGTGTCAATGAACTCCCTAGGAAAAAAAATGCAGGGACACATGAATTTACAAGTGAATTATAGCAAAGATTTAAAGAACAATTGATTTCAGTACAATGTAGACTATTTGAGAAAATTGGCAAAGGAGTCCTACCAAATTCTTTTTATGATACAAATATCGTACTGATACCTAAACTGGGAAGAGTGAAAACAGAGAAAGAAAATTATAGGGCAATTTCCCTAATGAATATAGATACAAAAATTTTAAATAAGATTTTAGCAAAAAGATTATAGTAACTTATCATGAGAATAATACATTATCATCATTTAGGATTTATATGAGGAATGCAGTACTAGTTCAATGTTAGGAAAACTATCAGCATTATTGATCATATTAACTCTAAAACTAACAGAAACCATGCGATTATCTCAAGAGATCCAGAAACAGCTTCTTGACAAAACACAAAACCCAGTCCTACTGAAATCACTAGGGAGCATAAAATTAAATGGAACTTTCCTTAAAATGCTAAGCTGTATCAACCTGAAACCATCAGCTAGCTTTATATGTAATGAGGATAAGCCAGATTCATTTTCAATAAAATCCGGGGTGAAACAAGGATGTCCAATATCACCACTGTTATTCAGTATGATACAAGAAATGTTGGTTTGAGCAAAAAGAGAGGGGAAAAAAGAAATTGATGCAATTAGAATGGGCAAAGAAGCTATATTATCAGTCTTTGTAGATATGTCGATATACTCAGAGAATCCTAGAGAATCAAGTAAAAACACTTCTTGAAATAATAAATAACTTAGCAATGTTTCAGGATACAAAATAAACTCACATAAATCTTTGGCATTTCTATGTATTACTAACAAGGTCCAACAACAAGAGACTAAAAAGAGAAATTCCATTTAAAGTTACTATAGACATTATAAAATATTTATCAATCTACCTGCCAAAATAAACCCAAGAACTGTATGAACACAATTACAAAACACTTTCCACACAAATAAAGCCAAATCTAAATAACTGGAAAAAATAAACGTCAGTTGCTCATAGGTAGGCTGAGATAATATAATAAAAATGACAATTCTACCTAAACTAATATACTTATTCATTGCCACACCAAACTACCATAAAATTCTTTATTTAAATAAATATTTTATTTGCTTTCATTGTTCTATAATCACCTCCACATATCTTAAATTTTTTCCCTCCCTCCCCCTTTTCCCTCCCTCCCTCTCCCCACTCCCTCCCAATATGACTTGCAATCTTATATAGGTTCTACACATACATTCCTATTAAATACAATTTCACCCTAGCCATGTTGAATAGAAAAATTAAATTGAATGGAAGAAACCATAAAACAAACCAAAACATAACACAAAAGAAATGGTCTGCTTCATCTTGCGATCCAATTCCATAGTTTCTTCTCTGGATGAGGAAAGCATTTTGCCTCAAAAGTCCGTTGGGAAGTTTTTAGGTCCTTGCATTGCTATAAAGGATTAAGTCTACCAGAAAAATTCCTCACACACTGTGGTTGTTGCTGTGTACAAAGTTCTCCTCGTTATGCTTCTTTCACTACTATAAAATTATGTTACATGGCTAGAAAAATATTATCACAATTCTTCTGGAAGAATAAAAGGTCCAGATTATCAAGGGATTAATGAGAAAAAATACTAGGCAAGGTGGTCCAGCTATACCAGATCTCAAAGCAGCAATCATCAAAATTATTAAGTTCTGGCTAAGAAATAGAGGGATCAATAAGAGGCATAGGTTAGGAACTCAAGACACAGTGCTCAGTGAATAAATCAATCTACTGTTTGACAAATGCAAAGATCCCAGATTCTGGTATAAGAACTCACTATTTGACAAAAACTGATAGGAAAACTGGAAAGTAATATGGTAGAAAATGTGCATAGATCAATATCTGGCACCATATACTAAAAGAAAGTCCAAATGCCTACATAATGTATCTAATAAGGCTGATACTATAAACATATTAGGGGAGGAAGGAATAGTTTATCTGTCAGATTTATGAAAATTTTATGAGCAATTTAATGAGGAATTTATGAGCAAAGAAAAGAGAGAACAGTATGAGATGCAAAAATGATTTTGATTAGATTAAATTGAAAAAGGTTTTGCATAAACAAAGCCAAAGCAGTCGATATTAGGAGAGAAGCAGAAAACTAGGAAATCTTTTTTTAACTGGTATCTCTGATAAAGGTTTCATTTCTAAAATATACAGAGAACTGGGTGAAGTTTACAAGAACACAAGTCATTCTCCAGTTGATAAATGGTCAAAGGATATGAATGGGCAATTTTCAGGGGAAGAAATTAAAGCTGTCTATAATCATATGAAAAGTGCTCTAAATCACTATTGATTAGAGAGATGCAAATCAAAACAACTCTGAGGTATTACATCACACTATCAGCTTGGCAAACATGACAAAATAAAAAAATGATAAATGTTGGAGAAGTGGGAAAGTTGGAACACTAATTCTCTGTTGGTGGAATTCTGACCTCATGCACCCATTCTGGAGTGCAATTTGAAACTATGCCCAAAGTCTTCTGAATAATGCAAGGACATAAAACACTTTCAAATGAATCATGATGGAAAATGATATTCACATGCAGAGAAAGAACTATGGAGTCTGAATGCAGAGTGAGGAGAGTATTTTCTTTTTTGTTTTGTTTTATTTTCCTTTCTTATGGTTCTTCCCATTCTTTCTAATTTGTCTGTACTACATGATTAATATAAAAATACGTTTAATGTGTATATGTAGAATCCATATCATATTTCATGCTATCTTGGGGAGGGGAGAGGGGAGAGCAAGGGAGAAAACTTAAAACATATAAAAGTAAATGTTGATAACTAAAACCAGTAAACTAAAAAAAGGAAGTCTATTTCTGCCTTTGTGAAGTTCATACTAGATTGCTATTACATATAATATTCAGTCAGGTTGGATGTCTTTTAAAGGTTGGACTGGCATTTCTGTCTACTGCAATCAGGTCATGCCCTCTGAAACTAACTTCGCTTGGGTTACTACAGCTCTTTGGATGGTCATGTTATCGGCTACTAATCCAGTTTCTCAGATTTCAGCTGGGTGCTTTGTCTGATACTGGTCGAATCTCTCTGGTGACATGGCTAATAATAGTAGTAATTCCTTTCAAGAGCTAGGCTGTTATTATCCAGTTGGTATCTTTGCAACTAGCACTATTTCATCTGTAGTCTTGTTGACTACTTTACTGGGCACTACTTTTATACACTGGTCCAAGAGAATGCCTAATTTTGACAATCACAAGACATTATCTGCCTGGTATTTTACTTTCATCCCAAAGATCATATCATAATAATCTTTTCACATACATTAAGGACTTCCTTAGTATCTACTATTCTGTAGCTTGATTAAATAATCAATGTAGGTGCATGGAGGTGTCTAAACCTTCTGTGATTACAACAATTGTTACAGAGAAAGAATTCAGCATTGCTGTACATAACAAATATAAAGAAAATAATTTAAAATAATATGAAGTAGTTAAGTATGAGATAGTTTAGATTGGAGATTACCAACTGTTGAGGTAGATTGTAATGCATGTATAATTTTTAAGCTAAGTCTTAGAGATCCCTGAGTCTTAGACATGTTAAGTGACTCGTCCATGCTGCCAGAGGCTAATAGTTGGCAAGGCAGAATTTGAAGAATCTCCGTAATTCCAAGATGAACATCTTATCCACTTGTCATACTTCTCTAGGACACATATGTGCTTTTTGAGAATGACCTTGTGATTGTATTTCCTTCAGTTTTATTATTTAAATCCCCCAAAATTATGCTAATTGATAAGAATATCTGTCTCTTTATGAATGAAGAAAAATAACATTATGGGCAGTGTTGCTGTTATTGTTGAGGGGAAGGCTATCTGTGGTATCCCACATATAATAATGATAACCACCTCGTACTCTATGCTGACTAGAAGAGTCATTTAACAAAATGGTTTAACGAAGTTTGACAAACGTTTTGAGGTATAATTTCAGTTTCTTAGAAATTGAAGAGAGGTTTGTTTGATTGCAGTGACAAATACTATGAGAGTATTATGCCAAAAGGGGGTAATAAATTTCAAACAAATATAAGTTAAATAGTTTGATTTAAATATATCAAACTAGTTGTTTTAGTAATTAAATATGTATATATTAAATTGTGTAATACAATAATGTAACATCAGTTGCTTTTCTAAGTATTTTTAATTGATTTCCTTTCTTATTCTTAAATTTATCAAAGGAAAAGTGAGTTGTTTCCATTTGTTTAGAAAATCTAAGTATTTGGGTTAATGCACATGGAAGTGACATAAATATTGCAGTAGTCATCCTGTTCAGTAGCAGAGGCCAAAACCTCTTCTAACATTTGAATCTATTGGAATTTTTAGCTAAGTCTTTGGGGGAAAAAACTTATTAAGAACTGCCTTAAATAATTAACAATGAAAGATCAGAGTATGTGTTTGAGATCTAGAATTAATATCCCTATATGAATAATAGAAGTGCTTTGGAACTTACAAATAAGAATTAGGCATAATTAGAATTTTTATTTTCATGTGTATATAAATTGGTGATCTGAAAGTCCTTGATGACACTTGAAAATATCTTGTTTTCTTAAGAACAGTAAACATATAATTAAAAGTTTTGTTTATATTGATATTTTCAAATCCAAATTTATCCTGAACTGAGATTTTTCCTTATATTCTTCTTCCTATTTATTTTGTTATTGTTGTTGGCCTATGGACTGAATATACACTCCTTGAATTCAAGTATTTTCAATTTTTGCTTTGTTTTTCAATCTCTAGCAAGTAACACAGTGACTGGCCCATGGATAACATTTAATAAATATTCATTGATCAGTTTGCATCCACGAATTTAAAAAAGTAGTTGGGAACAAGTTATATGAATAGCTCCTATTATTTAGAGTGTATGGTATTTTGCAATTATGGAATTGGTAAGAAGATCAACTGTTTTTCCTAGAAAGTCAATGCACTGTCTACTTAAAACTCCTTCTTTTTAAATAGACAGAAAGATGTTTGGCTGACGAAACTTCAACAAATGACCATAAATTTGTGCTTGAGGAAAAAGTATTAAGTGACATGTCTCTCGTTTTCTTCTTGGTCCAGGGAAATGTGTCATAAAGAAAAAAAACAAAGTAGTAATGATTCTGAGAATCAGATACAAGTTTCTTGTGCATTTAGAGATAGGATATACATCAAAAATAGTAAATTTAATATATTAATAGTTGATAACATTTCATTTATTCACTTGGACCAAATTAGAACCTGACAACAAAATAATGATGTTTCTGAGGAAAAAAAATAATCTGCCACGTTAGGGTGAGGACTGCTACCTCTTAGAGGAACATTTTAAGTAGAATGTCATTTGATGGATATTTCAGATATTGCACAATAAATTAATTTAAATTCCTTGTAACACACAAATGTGGAAGTGCAAGGAATCTTAGAGCCCACCTAATCTTACTCCTAGTCCTCAATTTTACAGATGATGGAACTGAAGCTCAAAAGGATTGAATAAATTGTGCCAAGGTTACATAAGTAACCTTAGAAAGATTACTTGAACACAAGCATGTACATACATGCATGCATTCATGCATAAACATATAGACACATTGGTATACATATGTATATGCATGTACAGATGCATATGCATGCATGTGTAACTGTGTACACATAAAGTGCATATATACACTTATGTATGTGTATATCTAAAAAACATTTTTTATACTTTTATGAATATATGAGTTGTAGAGAAGAAGTAAAAATAAATTAGCAAAAGAAGCCCTTTACCAGGAAATCCTTAAGCCTAAATAAATCTCTAAATCACAGATCAGAACAAACAAGTTTGTCACTGAGATACACATAAATCCATAGATGTATACACATATATTGTATATTCATAAAATACACATACAAAAAACTATGTACATAGATGCATTTGTGAAGGTATATAAATAAATATGAATGAACATCCCTTTCTGTCACTATCCATAACTTTGTCTTTTCCTCTTTCATTTACTTTTCACCGACCTTAGAAAAATCTTAAACTTGTGTGTATATATATATATATATATATGTTATATATACATATATATGTATATACACACATGTAAACATGTAGATATATACATTTATATTAAGCTATGTGTATAATGTGTGTATGCAGTATAGTTATATATGTTAGACATAAACATGTATTATACATGTATGGTTTATCTTTGTATTTACATATTATATGCACATAAGATTAAATCATCGTATTGAGACAAGGTTTTGGAACCACTTCAAATGGTAAATTCAAGTGTTCGTATTTGATCAGACATGAAATAAAAGGAATCAGACTTTTACCCCAATATTCTAATATCAATTGGATAAAATGAATATTTAGTAAGCATTTGCTATGTAAACCATTTATTAAATGTTTTTAAAACACGAGACATATAACAGATTCCCATTTTCATATACAATCTTTCTTTTTGTTCTTATTTATGTAACAACAGTCAATGCTTAGATAGTACTCTAATATTTCCCAAACACTTTATTTTTGCTATCGTTTGATTCTTACAACTCTAGCAGGTATATGTTATTATCATCCCAATTTTACATATAATTAAACTAAGGTTAAATGACTTCCCAGTGTCATTTGGCTAGCACGTGTGTGAGGAAGAATTTGAATTCTGGTCTTCCTGAATCCAAGCCCAATAGTTACATGAAAATATCATTGGATATCAGGTTCAGAAAAACACAAAAATGCATTCTTCTTTAAAGTTTTGAAGGGAAGGGGGTTTAAGAAACAGACACTCATTGAAGGAAAAAGGTGATAAAGAGAGAGCTAGGTGTCTCAAGAGTTGGGAAAAGAACTGAATCTAAGAGTATAGGTGGAATGGTGAGCTTTAGAGAGGAAAAATAATCTGACTTCCTCTAAGAATATCGAAAAATATGAGGGAAGACAAAGATAGTGAAATAAAAAGCTATAGATCAGATTGCTCAGAACAGAGGCTCCTGGTCTTGTCAGCAAAAGAAGGAGTTCATTTTGCCCCTTAAGACAATGGTACCACCATCTGGACTTCAAATTATATTTGAAGAAAATAAATTGATTAAGGAAATCATACTATTACTAGAATAAACATTTAAAACTCCTGTATTTTAACTAATTAGGCTGCTAGTGAATAGAGTTTAGGGCCTGGAGTAAGAAAAAGTTCTGTTCCTGACTTGGCATTTAGCTTCAGACCCTGGGCAAGTGAATTAACACTGTTTGCCTTATTTTCCTCATCTACAAATGAGCTAGAGAAGGAAATAGCATGCAAATCCAGAATGTTTGCTAAGAAAATCCCAAATGGGGTCACAAAGAGTAATACAACAAGACATGACTAAAAATGCCTGAATGACAGCAATAATTTAAATAAATGAGAATTTATTGTATTTTCTTTCTTCAAGAACAACTAATTTTCATCGAGTTTTAAACCATGTGTCAACTGGCAAGGAAAAAGAAAAGAAATGATATAATTTGGAGAATTGGAGAATTTGGAATTGAAAGAGACTTTAGAGAAAATTTGAATCATTTTATTAAAACACATATATGGAAACAAAAGCTCAATGAACTTAATTTCCAAAGGTGGAATAAATAGTAATCAGCAGAGAAAGGATTGAACGTAAAGATATCTTTGTCTTTATTATTTAAATTATTTTATTTAAATACTATTTTCCCTAAATGTATATTAAGAAAAATTTCAGCATACATTTTTTACAAGATTCTGCATTTCAAATATTTCTCAATTCCTCCCTCCCTTTCCCTCTTCTCAAAATGATAGGCAGGTTGACATAGTTTAACAGATCAAAAGGTAATAAAGTCATGAGAAAGAATAAAGTAAGTGAAAAAATATGCTTTGATCTTCCTTCTGAGTCTATCAGTTCTTTAACTTGATATAGATAGCATTTTGCTTCATGAGTCCACTGTACTTATCTTAGATCACTGTGTTGCTGAGAAGAGTTGAGTCATTCATAGCTGATTATCACACAAGGTTGATGATACTGTGTACAATGTTTTCCTGATTCTGTTCATTTTATTTTGCATCAGATTGTTAAAGTCTTTCCAGTTTTTTCTGAAATCTACTTGTTTATCATATCTTATTTCACAGTACGGAGGTTGCCAAAGTGGGCAATACCACCATTTGAGTGGTGCTGGAATGATCCAGAGGGATGATAGTAACCTCAGGTTTAATTGGAGGGTGTTGAATAAAAATAAGAGGATGATGGAAGCATAAGGAAAAAAGAAAACATAGTTTTGAAAAATCATTCATACATGATCTTACATTGTATAGCAGAGTTAAAGTTATAGTGATTACATCATTTTCCAAATAAACACACAAAATGAAAGTTATAACCAATCAGTGGTCAAGGTCACCGACAGATCTTAATAAGGAAAAGTTGACAGGTAAGTATGTCACACATGGTCTGGAAGTCTAGCAGACATCAACAGGAATATGTATTTGGATTTTTTTTACAATATGATGGTATATGATTACATGAAAAAATATTGCATCACCAAAATTTTGATTCAGGGAAAAACCTCATGAATTTACCACAAATTATGAAATTTAAGATGTGTCATTTAAAAATATGTGTTTAAGCTAAATATGTATTTAAATGATTCAAATTTCAAAAAATAAAGTTAAAGGATTAAAGATTTCCAGGAGGAAATCTTTTTTTAAAGATTGTGGCAGGCCAAATAAGTTTGGGAACTTCTGCACAACAGTATTCTATTACATTGATAGTCTACAACTTGTTTAGAGATTCTCCATTGGATGAACATTACCTCAATTTCCAATTCTTTGCCAACACAAAAAGACATGCTATAAATATTTTTGCACATGTAAGTCTCTTTCCCTGTTTTGTAGTATCTTTGGAATATAGACCTAATATTGTTATTGTTGGATCAAAGGGTAAACAGTTTGGCTGCACTTTGGACATAGTTTCCAATTTCTCTCCAGAATGGTTGGAACAGTTCACAAGTCCACCAACAATGCACTAGTTTCTCAATGTTCCAACATTTTCTCCAACATTTATTATTTTCCTTTTTAGTTATATTAACCATTCTTATAGGTGTAAGGTGATACCTTAGAATTGTTTTAATTTGAATTTATTTAAGCAAAAGTTATTTAAAATACTTCTTTTGTGGGATTTCCAATTTCAGGAGCCAAGATGGTGGAGTGATAGGTAATTGCTATCTCACTCCCCTTGTTGACCTTGACAAGCCCAGAAAATATCTTCCCAGGAAAAAACAATGCAACAGTAGAAGCAGCAGGAAGGATAAGCCGACTCTTAGCCTGGGAGGCTAGAAAGATTGCTAAGGAGGTGTCCTCTTGCTGTGGCAAAGGGGACCAGTGCAGGATCAGAGCTGTCCCAGACATCCCTATCTCAACAAACAAGGAAAAGTTCCTGAGCCCTATGGGAGTGAAGTCAGCAACTGCCAACAACAGGACAATAGGCATGCTTCAGCACCTCAGGGTAATTGGGAAGACACTAGTACAGAGGGGCTCACCAAACATTGAGTTTGCCTAAGTTCTACCTCAATAGAGGAGACCTCAGGTGTCTAGAATAACCCTCCCCCACACTTAACGAACTAGCTGCAGAGTAACTGAGGAAAAAAAATCCAAAAAAGCCTCACCTAGCCTCTGCTTTCCAACACCAGCCAGTTCAGTGCCAGGTAAGCTACAGTATTTTAGCTTCTAGCTGAAAGAACCAGAGGCCACAACACACAAAGCCTCAAGTTTTAGGCACAAAAACTGTGGGAAAAAGCTCCCTGTGCCACAGAAGCAGAGATGCATTTTAAAAGCAAAGAAAAGGGTTATTATTGTGAGTAAGAAGCAAAGCAACGAACAAAAGACCATAGAATCTTTCTATGGGGAACAAGGACCAAAACAAAAAATACTAAAGAGGTCAGCATTGAGATTGCACTCCCATCCGAAACTTCAGAAGGGAATACGAACTTGTCTGAAGCACAAAGAGCCTTCTTGGAAGAGCTCGGGAAGGATTTAAAAGACCATATTAAAGAGATAAAAGGAAAAACTGACCAATGACTAAAAATATGAAAAAAATAACAGAAGAATTTAAAAGGACAATTAGAAAAATGGAAAAGGAAGCAGGAAACCTAAGTGGAAAAACTGGACAAATGGAAAAGGAAGTAAAAAAAAAAACTAAGTGGAAGAAATAACACCTTAAAAAGAACAATTGGGCAGATAGAAAAAAGATGCAAAAGTAACTGAAGAAAACAATTTGATAAAAATAGAATCGGGCAAGTAGAAGCTAACGAATCTTTGAGACATCAATAATGAGTGAAATAAAACATGAAGAATGAAAAGACAGCAAAAATGCAAAATATATAATTGGAAAAACAACTGACCTGGAAAATACATACAGGAGAGAAATCTAAGGATTATTGGTCTACCAGAAAGCCATGATGAAGAAAAAACATAGAAAATATCATCCAAGCAATCATCAAGGGAAATTGCACAGAAATCCTAGACACAGAGGGCAAAATAGTCATTGAAAGAATCCACCGTTCACCTCCTGAAAGGGACTCCAAACTAAAAACATCAAGGAATATCATTGCCAAATTCCAGAACTATCAAGGAATGAGAAAATATTGCAGGCAGACAGAAACAATTTAAATATCAATGGCCTACAGTCAGGATCACACAGCACCTTGTACGTTCTACATTAAAAGATGGAAGGAATTGGATTACGATATTCAGTAAGGCAAAGGAGCTGATACTACAACCAAGAATAACTTACCTAGCAAAGTTGAGCCCAATATTTCAGGTAAGGAGATGGATATTCAATGAAATAAGGAATTTCCAGAACTACCTGATTCAAAGACCTGAACTCAATAGAAATTTTGATCTTCAAACATAGTTCTCAAGAGAGGTCTGAAAAGGTAAACAGGGGGAAAAAAACCAAACTTGTTACACTATATAGGCAAACTTTTTACATCCTTGTAAGGGAAGATGATACTTGTTAATCTTGAGAATTGTATATTTATTACAAAATGTAAAAGGGATATACATAGTTAGAGGTAGTGGACATAAATTAAGTGATGTGATGGTAACAAATATGATTAAAGTATGTGCAGAGATTGTAATGAAAGATATGAAAAGGAGGAGGAAGAAAACAATATATCCCATCACAGGAAGAGTCACAAAAATATATTACAGTAGAGGGAAAGAGGGGAGGAAGATGAGCATTGTTTGAGAGGTACTCTCATACGATTGGGTCCAAGGAGGGTACAATAAATTCAGTTAAGCATAGAAACACAATTAGCTCTATAGGCAGTAGGAGGGGAAAGGGGAAGGAAAATGTAGGGGAGTATAAAAGAGAGGGAACAAGTAGGAAGGGAAAGGGGGATTAAAAGTGAGGTGGGTTAAAAGAAGGGAGGGAAGGCTGTGGGAGGCAGTGGTCAAAAATTAAAACTCTGTTTTGGAGGGGAAGGGCAAAGGGAGAACTAAAACCATAAACAAGGGAAAAGGAGATGGAGGGAAAGATACAGACAGTAGTCATAACTGTGAATGTGAATGGGAAGAACTCTTCCATAAAAAGGAGACAAATAGTAGAATGGATTAAAAACCATAATCCAACAATATATTTTTTACAAGAAACACATTTGAAAAGGAAGCATAAACACAAGATAAAAGTTAAAGATTGGAGCAGAATGTTTTGTGTTTCAACTGAGGTAAAATAGCAGGGGTAGCAATACTCATCTCAGGTAAAGCAAAAGCACCAAAAGAGTTAATTAAAAGCAATAAGGAAGAAAACTATGCCCTGCTAAAAGGAAGGAAAATGAAGGACTATCATTATGGAACATATGTGTGCCAAATGGTATAGCATCCAAATTCTTAGAGAAGTTAAGGGAGTTACAGAAATCGACAGTAAAATTATACTAGTAGGGGGACTTCACCCTTCCACTCTCTGAACTTGATAAATCTAACCTCAAAATAAACAAGAAAGAAGTTAAGAAGGTGAATAGAACTTTGGATAAGGTAGATATGACAGATCTCTGGTGAAAATTGAATGGGGATAGAAAGGAATATACCTTTATCTCAGTGGTACAGGGCACATATACAAAAAGTGACCTTGTACTAGGTCATAAAAACCTCAGAATCCAATGCAGAAAGGCAGAGATACTCAATGCATCCTGCTTAGATCATAATGCAATAACAATTATATGTAACTAAAGGCCATGGAAATATAAACCAAAAACTAATTGGAAACTAAACAATCTAATCCTAAAGTAGGAGTGGGTTAAACAACAAAAATTATGGAAACAATCAACAACTTCATTCAAGAGAATGAGAATAATGAGGCAACTAACCAAACTTTATGGGATAATGCAAATGCAGTTCTTAAGGGCAGTTTTATATCTTTGAATGTGTGTATGAATAAAAAAGAAAAAGAGGAGATCAATGAATTGGGTATGCTGCTAAAAAAGCTTGAAAAAGAACAAATTGAAAATTCCCAAGTAAATATAAATTAGAAATACTGAAAACCAAAGGAAAGATTAATAAAATTAAAATTTAAAAAAAGGTTAGAGCTAATAAATAAAGCTAAGTGTTGGTTTCACAAAAAAAACAAAAATTGATAAGCCTTTGGTAAATTTGATTTAAAAAAGGAAACAAAAACAAATAACCAATATAAAAAATGAAAAGGATGAACTCACATCCAATGAGGAGGAAATTAAAACAATAATTAAGAATTAATTTGCCCAATTGTACCCCCTTAAAATCGACAATCTAAATGTGATGGATGATTATTTTAAAAAGATATAAATTGCACAGATCAACAGAAGAGGAAGTTGAATACTTAAATAACCCCATCTCAGAAAAACAAATTGAACAAGTCATCAATGTACCCCCTAGGGAAAAATTTCCAGGGCCAGATGAATTTACAAGTGAATTCTATGAAACATTTAAAGTACAGTTAATTTCAATACTATATAGACTATTTGGGAAAACTGGGGAAGAAGGAGTTGTCTCACATTCTTTTCATAATATTAATGTGGTTTTGATACCTAAACCAGGAAGAAACAGAATAGAGAAAGAAAATTATAGACCAATTACTCTAATTAATATAAATGTAAAAAGAGTACAGCAATTTATCACTAGAATAATACATTATGATTGGGTAGGATTAATACCAGGAATGCAGGGCTGGTTCAATATTAGGAAAATTATTAGCATTATTGATCATATCAGCAACAAAACTAACAGAAACCACATGATTATCTAAGTAGATGCAGAAAAGCTTTTGAAAAACTACAACACCCATTCCTATTGGAAACATTGGAGGGCACAGGAATAAATGGAACTTTCCCTAAAATAAAAATATATATATATATGAAACTTCCAGCAACGATTATGTGCAAAGGAGACAAGCTTCATTGATTTCCAATAAGATCAGCAGTGAAACAAGGATGTCCATTACCTCAATTATTATTCAATATGGTGCTAGCAATGTTAGCTATAGCAGTAAGGAAAGAAAAGAACTTGAAAGAATTAGAGTAGGCAAAGAAGAAACTAAGTTATCCTTCCTTGCAGATGATAAGATGATATAATTAGAGAATCCCAGGGATTCAAGTAAAAATCTACTCTAAATAATTAACAACTTTGGCCAAGAGATAGAAAGAGAAATCCCATTTAAAGCTAGGGTAGACACTCTAAAATATTTGGGCATCCCCCTGCCAAAAGAACCCTAGGGACTATGAGAACACAATTACAAAACACTTCTCTCACAAATACAGTCAGATCTTTGTAACTGGAAAAATATCTGTTGCTTGTGTGCTGGTTAAGCCACTGTAATAAAAATGACAATTCTACCTAAATTAATTAATTTATTTAGAGCCATACAAATCAAATTATCAGATAATTATTATGTAGTGCTAGAAAATATGATACAAAATTCAGCTGGAAGAACAAAAGTGCAGAATATCAAGAGAATTAATGAAAAGAAAAGCAAGGGAAGGTGACCTAGCTCTACCAGATCTCAAATTGTACTATAAAGCAGCTATTATCAAAACCACTTGGTACTGGCTAAGAAACAGAAGGGTACACCATTGGAATAGGTTAGGTACTCAAGACACAGTAGTCAACGAATATAGCAAGCTACTATCTGATAAAACCAAAGACTCCAGCTTCTGGAAAAGAACACACTGTTCAACAAATTTTCTGAAAAAACCTGGATAACAGTGCGGTAGAAATTTGGCATAGACCAATGCCTGACACCATATACAAGACTAAAGTACAAATGGGTACATGATCTAGGTATAATTATTGATACTATAAAGAAATTAGTAGAGGAAGAAATAGATTAATGGAGCAGGGAAACATTTTTGACTCATCAAGTGACAGAAAACATTATGAAGTGCAAAATGGATAATTTTGATTACATTGAATTGATAAGTTTTGCACAAATAAACGCAATGCAGGCAAGATTAGGAGGGAAGTAGAAAAGTGGCAAAGAATTTTTGCAACTAGTGTGTGAGATAAAGGCTTCATTTTTAAAATACGTGGAGAACTGAGTCAAATGTGCAAGAATGGAGATCATTCTCTAACTGATAAATGGTCAAAGGATATGACATGCGGTTTTCAGAGGAAGAAATTAAAGCTATCTGTAGTCATATGAAAAAAATGCTCTAAATCACTATTGATTAGAGAGATGCAAATCAAAACAACTGAGATACCACATCACACCTATCAGATTGGCTAACATGACAATCAGGAGGATGATAAATGTTGGAGAAGGTGTTGGAGAGTTGGAACAGTAATTCATAGTTATTGGAACTGTGAGCTGATCTAACCATTCTGGAGAGCAATTTGGGACTATGCCCAAAGGGCTACCCAAATGTACATACCCTTTGTACCAGCAATACCACTTCTAAGACTGTATCCGTAAGAGATCATAAAAATGGGAAAGGGTCCCACATGTACAAAAATACTTATAGAATCTCTCTTTTTGGTGGTCAAAAACTGGAAATCAAGGGGATGCCCATCTATTGGGGAATAGCTGAGTAAATTGTGGTATAAGAATATAACAAAATACTCTTGTGATATAAGAAATGATGAACAAAAAGACTTCAGAGGCCTGGAAAGACTTATATGAATTGATGCTAAGTGGAAGGAGCAGAATCAGGAGGACTTTATACACAGCAAACACCAGAGTGTGCAGGGATTTTTTCTGGTAGACTTAGAATTTCATTGTAATGCAGTGACTTAAAACATTCCTAAGTCTCTTAAGCCAAAATGCCTTCCACATCCAGAGAAGGAACTATAGAATTGAATCGCAGAATGTAGCTGATGAATTGCTTTTGTATTATGTTTTGGTTGGTTTTATGATTTCTCCCATTCATTTTAATTGTTCTATGCAACAAGACTAAATAAAAATGTATTCAATAGGGATGTATGCGTAGAACCTATACAAAATTTTATGTTGTCTCAGGGAGAGGAAGAAGGGTGTTAGGGAGGCAGAGGGGGGAAAGTCTAAGTTACGTTGAAGTCGTAGAACACTGAAACCAAATAAAAAATAAAATATAATAATCATTCCTTTTCAAGCTACAAAAAAATAAAATAAATACTTCTTCATATGCCTATAGATATTTTTGATTTCCTCATCTGAAAACTGCCTGTTTATATCCTTTGGTATTTATCAGTTGGGTAATGGTTTGTATTCTTATAAATTTGTATCAGTTCTCTATATATTTGAGAAATGAAGTCTTTTTCAGAGACACCTGCTGTAAAGATTGTTTCCTAGCTTTCTGCTTTCCTTCTAACCTTGGTTGAATTGGCTTTGTTTATTCAGAAGTTTTTTTTTCAATTTAATATGATCAAAACTATTTATTCTACATTTTGTAATTCTCCATTCCTTGTTTCATCATGAATTCTTCCTCTTGCTTTAGATCTGACAGGTAGACTATTTTTGCTCTTCTAATTTAATTGTTCCATTATTGTACTTTTTAGCAAGATGTAGTTTCCTTCCTTATCTCTTTTAATCAGGTATAATATTACCTTTACTTTTTCTAAGATTAGGATTCATATCCTTGAATTTCTTTCTTCGAATGAAGAATGAGAGATTCTGCTCTAGACCCTTATCTCAACTTTGTGTGTCTCTGTCTGTTTCAAGTGTAGTTCTTGTATACAACATATTGTAGGATTGGTTTTTTTTTATCTTTTTTTCTTTTCAATTCTGTATTATGGGAGAATTCATGTCATTCACACTCACAGTTATGATTACTACCTGTGTATTCCCCTCCATCCTATTTTTCCTCCTATTTGTCCTCTCTTCTTCCACCCTTTGCCACCTCACCAGTGCTTTCCTTCTATCTAACATTTCTCCTGATCTGCCTTTCTTTTTGTAAGCCCCCTCCCCTCACTTTTAATTAATACCTTCCTCTACTACTCCCCTGTCAGATAAGATAGAGTTCTAGATTCAGTTGATTGTGTATATTATTCTTTTGAGCTAATATTGATGAAAGTAAGGTTCAAATGATGCCCATTGTCCATCCTCCCACTTTTCCCTCTATTGTAATAGAACTTTATCATTCCATCCTGTGAGATGATTTACCCAATTCTATGTCTCCTTTCTGTACCCATTCTGTACTATTCATCCCTTAATTTTTTTTAAATTTAATTTCCTTGGTGTGGTGCACCAGGGACAGGACAAGAACAAACCATAGTGGGTGGAATCCCTGGTAGCAGCTGTGGTTTCCAGATTACTCAATTTCCATCTTTTCAGATGAGAAAGAACAATGCATACCATCAGAGGAACACATAAAAGCAAAGGCTCCTGCATGCAAAACCTCCAAAATAAATATGTAATGGCCTCAGGGCATGGAAGAGCTCAAAAAGATTTTGAAAATCAAGTAAGAGAGGGGGAGGAAAAAATGGGAAGAGAAATGAGAGCAATGCAAGAGAATCATAAAAAGCAAATCAACAACATGCTAAAGGAGACCCAAAAAATGCTGAAGAAAATAACACCTTTAAAAATAGACTAACTCAAATGGCAAATGAGATCCAAAAACCCAATGAGAAGAATGCTTTAAAAAAGCAGAATTAGCCAAATCAAAAATGAGGTTCAAAAGCTCGCTGAAGAAAATAGTTTTTTAAAAATTAGAATGAAGCAGATGGAAGCTAATGATTTTATGAAAAACCAAGAAATTACAAAACAAAACCAAAATAATGAAAAAAATAGAAGATAATGTGAAATATCTCACTGGAAAAACAGTAGACCTGGAAAATAGATCCAGGAGAGACAATTAAAAAAAAAAAAAAACTATGGGATTACCTGAAAGTCATCATCAAAAAAAGAGCCTAAATATCATCTTTCATGAAGTTATCAAGGAAAACTGCCCTGATATTCTAGAACCAGAGGGTAAAATAAATATTGAAAGAATCCACGATCACATCTTGAAAAGGATCCAAAAAGAAAAACTCTTAGGAATATTGTAGCCAAATTCCAGAGTTCCCAGGTCAAGGAGAAAATATTTCCAGCAGCTAGAAAGAAGCAATTCAAATATTGTGGAAATACAATCAGGATAACATAAGATCTAGCAGTTTCTATGTTAAGGAAAGGAAGGGCTTAGAATGGGATATTACAGAAACCAAACAAACTAGGATTAAAAACAAGAATCCCATACCCAGTAAACTGAGTATAATATTTCAAGGGAAATAATGGTCATTCAATGAAATAGAAGACTTTCAAACATTCTTGATGGAAAGACCAGAGATGAATAGAAAATTTGGCGTTCAAACACAAGAATCAAGAGAAGCATGAAAAGGTAAACAAGAAAGAGAAAATATAAGGGTCTTAAATGGCTTTTTCAATGGAGGGGAAAAGTGGGGAAGTGAGAGGGAAAAAGTAAAGCTTATTCTCATCACATTTGACTTAGAGATGGAATAACATGCACATTGAATTTGGTATGATAATTTAACTTACACTACAGGAAAGTTTGGGGAGAAAAGGATAAGTGGGATATGGGGGAGGATTATAGAAGGGAAGGTAATTGGAGGGAAGGAGTAATCAGAAGTAAACACTTTAGCAAAGGAACAAGATCAAAAGAGAGAATAGATTAAATGATGTACAGGATAGGATGGAGGGAAATATACTTTAGTCTTTCACAACACGACTATTAGGGAAGTCTTTTGCAAAACTACTCATACACAGAAGGGGCAGCTAGGTGGTGCAGTGGATAGAGCATCAGTGCAGGAATCAGGAGGACCCAAGTTCAAATCTCACCTCAGACACTTGACACTCACTAATTATGTGACCTTACACAAGTCACTTAACCCCAATTGCCTCATCTCCAGTCATTCTGAGGAATATTTGGTCACTGGATTCAGATGGCTCTGGAGGAGAAGTAAGGTTGGTGACCTACACAGCCTTCCTTCACTCAAAACAAAGTCAAATGCAAGTCATGTCATTATATCTCTGATGGCATGGTTTTCTTCAGCAACCAAGGATGAACACACCCATATACAGCCTATATTGGGTTGCTTGCATTCTCAGTGGGGATGGGTGAGAAAGGAGGGAAGGAGAGAATTTAGAACTCAAAATTTTAGAAATAAATGTTGAGAATTGTTTTTGCATGCAACTGGGAAATAAGAAATACAGGTATTTGGGTATGGAAATCTATCTTGCCCTACAAGAAAAGAGAGAAGATGGAGATAAGCTAAGGGAGGAGTGTGATAGAAGGGATGACAGATTGGGGGATGGGGTAATCAGAATGCACAGTACTCTGTGGTGGGGGAGGGGAGAGATGGGGAGAAAGTTTGGAACTCAAAATCTTGTGGAAATGAATGTTGAAAACTAAAAATTAATTAATTAAAATAAAAAAATAAAGTTCATTTGATCAAATTAAACTCACACTTATACCCTCTACCTATGTATATTCTTTTTATCTGTACTGTTAGTGATACAAATTTTAAGAATTAGAAACAACCTCTTCCCACATGGGAATATAGGAAGCTTAGTTCTTTTGAGTCACATGTTGTCTTTTACATTTTTACTTGTTTGTACTTCTTTTGTACTTAATTGTTCTTGTTTGTACTTCTTGATATTGGGGGGGGGGTCAAATTTTTAGTTCAGTTCTAGTTTTTTTATGAAGGCTTGAAATTCTCATGCTTTGCTCAATGACCCTTTTTCCCGTTGGTGTATATTATGGTTAATTTTTCCAGGTAAGTGATTCTTCATTGTGGTCCTAACTCCTTACCCTACCCAAATATTTATGTTCCTTGACGACTGATCTTTCAGTATTGAAGTGCACAAGTCCTGTGTGATCCTGATTATGATTCTCTTATATTTTAATTATTTCTGACAATTTATAGGATTTTTTCATTGACCTCACATTTCTGAAATTTGGCGATAATATTCTTTGTGATTTTTATTTGCGGATCTGTATTCTGAGGCGATCAGTGGATTCCTTCAATGGCTATTTTGCCCTCTAGTGAGAGGAATTCAGGATAGTTAAATTGTTTTCTAGATCATTCTTTTGATTATGATTTCCAGGTAGTCCAGTGATTCTGATATTGGTTCCTCTGGATCTATTTTCTAGGTCAGTTATTTTCTCATGAGATATTTTACATTTTCTTCCTTATTTTCATTCTTTTAAATTTGTTTTATTGATTCATGATGTCTCACAGAGTCATTAGCTTCTAATTGCTCAATTCTAACTTTTAAGATATAGTTTTCTTTTATTAACTTTTCAACTTTATTTTCCTCTTGTTAAATTTTATTCTTTAAGGAATTGTTTGGTTCTTTAGTGAGCTTTTGTGTCTCCTTTTCCATTTCACCAGTTCTGCTTTCAAGTGGTTTTCAAGTCTGTTGATCCCTATCCCCCCTCTAATTCTCTTGCATAATTCTCATTTCTTTCCCCAACTTTTCTTTGTTATATATTTTGTATGATTTTTAAGCTCTTTTTTGAGCTTTACCATGAGATCTCTATGGGCTTGAGACTGCTTCTTTTTTTTTTTTCCTTTGGAGTTTTGCCTATAGTTGTTTTGACATTGTTATTGCCTTCTGAGTGTGTGTCTTGGTTATTATAGTCCCCATAATAACTTTCTGTGGTCAGATTCTTTTTGTTTTTGATGATGTTTTCTGCTCTCTCCTTTCTAAAACCTTTTTGTTCTTTCTTTGAAATTTGAACTCTGCTCCCAGGGTGCAAGGGGCACTGTCTCTGGCTTCTTGTAGTAGTGGCTTCAGTTCCTGTCTCTTTATATGGTGCTATACTGATTTTACTCTGAGGCACAGAGGATCCTTATGTCTGGTGCTCTGATGTGGGGGTGAGATGGTGGTTGGCTGCCAGCTTTTGAGGCTTTTGGGTGTCACAGCTTACTTGGGGGTGAGCTGGGTTCCAAGTAGTATTGTCTGATATGTGCTGAGTCTCTATGGGATGTTTCTGCATTTCCCATTGACTATACTGAAGTACATGCAGCCTGGTCTCTGGAGGTTATTTGTTTGCCATAGATATGTGAAGTATGGTATCTGGTGCTGGCTGATAACTAGCTTTTTAATCACTCTTACCACTGACATCTACCTGTTTGGCCCAGATTGTGCTGAAGCACATGGAGGTTTGGCTGCTGGAGGCTTCCTGTTTGCTTGGGCTTATGCTGAAGCGTGCTTTTGAGAGCTGGAATCTTCTGGTTCCCCTGGCTATGCTAAAGCTATGCTATGTGTTGAGTCATGGTGTTGCCGTCTGCCTTCTCCATCACACTGGGGCTCAGGATCTAGTTTGCTGAGGTCTTGCTTACAGCTGGTTTGCAGGGACCCTTCCTGTCTTGGACTGCGCTCCCCTTTTGCTGAAGTAAAATGGACTTCCCTTACTCTAATTTTTTTTTGGATGAAAAATTATTTCATACTATCTTTTTTGCTAGTTCTGCTGTTCTAGGATTTTGGGGGGCTTGATATTATGACTGTTTGGAGGTCAGGGAGAGTTGCAGCTTACCTCTCTAACTTGGCTCCCAGAATGCCCCCCTATATAGTTTATTCTGAATCAAATATAAAATTATACAAAATGTATGTGTCCATACATTTTACCTAATGGAGAAATATAAAAATAGATCTAGATCATTTTCTTAACAAAAGACAATGGAGTTTGATTTATGAATGCTTTTATACCTGAGATTATTAGTATATATCTTCCATAAATACATCTTTCTGAATCTATGGACATGTTGTCTTTGTTCAGATTATGTGATGTCCTATGAGTTTCCATACTGCTAGAACATAACTAATCCTAACATCTAAGAGGTTCAAAGTTCACAAACTTGAAAGATATTCCCTATGGTATTTTTTGCAATTTAAGTACAAAATGAAAAATGCAGATTTTTGCTTGTGCGAAAAAAAATAAAATATGGAGAGCTAACTATGCAAAGCAGATATTCTCTAGAGGCTATGGCAAGGCACTTGAGGGAGATGAAAATGTAAATCCAACAGAAGATCAATAAAACTTCTTGTATAAGTTTCTGCTTGTTAGAGCTGCTTTCTGAAGTGAATTTTGCATGAAGACACTGTAGCTTGATCCATTTGATTCCATCCATAACTGAAAATTTTAGGGAAAAAAGTTAATAAAACAGAATTTGTAAGTAATTAGTAATCAATTCATTAATTATGGTAGGCAGAAATCAATAAAGTGATGGTCAGTGGTTACTCTTGGTAACCAAAAACACCAAAGGAGACCTAAAAGGCTTTATAGATATTTTGAAATGGAACTCCCCAAACAAGTGAAGATTAACTCTGATGGGTGGACAGTAGTGAGGAGATGCATTAAAAATCTTTAGCTTTTCAGGCTGAGAACTTGGTTTCATCATGAGACTCAGTCACCTCAATGTATATGCGCAGGGAAAACTATCTCCATACAGTTGTCTCTTTCATGTGTTGGTCTGCCCTAAACTCTAATGGAAGAGACCAAAGATAGGGGTTTCTTCTCCCAGGAAAAGGCTCACCCAGACTGGATTCTGTTTCTAATCTGAACATAAATTAGGCCTTTTGATTGGAGGGGGGGTCATCTTGCCTACCTAGTTAACTAGCATGTGCCTTGAGGGTTAAGAGAAAATTTCATCACTCATTCATGACCTTGAAAGATGGACTGACTTTTCCAGGAGTTGTGTTTTAACAGAAATAAAAAGAAAAGATAGGATCATAAATTAATAATTAGGTATTAATGTAATTGTATAGTATTCTCTTCTCATCCCTTTCTATAGCTCTATACTATACCCCTTTACTACAGGTTTATAGTATAATCTGAAGATGATATTTTATTTCCTTTTTATTTCTCCTCTATTGATCTTTATCAATTGCTTTTCATTATACCTTCCAGAGATCATTCCTTGATTTTCTTTTATCAATGAATATTTTTAATATGCTGTACCACTTTGTTCTCCCATTGCCTATCCTATTACTTTTGAGTAATTTATAATTTTCCAGAATCACATTCCCATTATAAGATTCATCCTGCCAAATTTCAATTATACATTTTTCTCTTCTTGTGGTAAGATCTCTACCTCTTCCTTGATGCTGTACTGTGTGGATATCAATATCGAAACATGAGGCCATGGACATAATTGCTAAATTTTGTCCTTGGGCTTTGTCTTTACTGAGGTTTTGTTTGTCTATACTAATATTTTTCCTACATTGTAGCTTTTTTCTGTGTTCTTTTGCTTTGTGAAAAAAAATGTACAAACAAACACACATGCACACACATTTTTCTCCTTTGCATTGTAAAATCTTTGCCATCACATTTTTAAGGGTTCAGGAAAATTCATTACTAATTCTGTCCCTAATCTGTCATTCTGCTATTAGAAGCTTTCATTTAGAAATTCGAATCTTATTAACAAACCCTAAATTCTAGATATTAACTTCAAAACTACTGTTTTTTCTAACACAAAGAAGTGACTCTAATGGAGATTTACTCCTTGCTGCCAATGAAAATTAATGGGGGAGATTCACAGAGCTACTTTCCTTTTGAGTTAATTCATCCACATGGCAGAAACAAATTTTAATATCCCTCCCCTTCTCCATAGGCTGTCAATATATTATAGAGAAGGGAATAAGGGGAGCTTAAACTTTTATGTGTTGTGGCTTCATCTGGAAGCCAGAAAAAACCTATAAAAGCCTTGTCATATCCTTTATATTAATTTTCATCTCAACTTACTGTCTGTTATGTTTTACCCCTTCACTAACTTTACAACTTTGGGATAGATTTGTGTTTGACCCACTCTTCTTATGAATATATCCCTGGCCAGGATCACCCCTTCTTAAATAATCTTAGGCATACTCCCTTCATTCTCACCTTAACTCTTGCTATACACTATTCCGTCCCCTAACCAGATTGATATTCATTCACTTCTAGCATTCCTTTATGATTTTTCTTCACCTGTTAGAATGTGAGCTCCTTGCAAGTAGGAACTGTATTGTTTGCTTATATTTGTATTCTAATTGCTAGGAACATATCCCAGCTCATAATAAGTTCTTGACAAATGCTCTTTCTCTTGGTTTTAACTTTAAAAGCAAAAATACATGGGATTACAAATGGCAGCATCTATTTTAAGTCGTTACCAATATTTTTATGCATATATATATACAGATGTGCGAATTTACACTCATATGCACACATGAATGCTTATACACACTTATTCATATGAAAATAGAGCTAATCTTCACCTTTAGAAAGAGTAACATTCCTAGGAAATGGCAAGAAGGTAAAAAACTCAAATTTTGACATGTTAGTCCTATGGGAAATAGTGGTCTTATTTCCCAGGACCACCAAAATCTGTAATACTTTGCTAGAGATTGCTGAAAATATACTTTTCTGTATAATTCTTTATAACAAAGCATTGATTTTGATAATATGTACTTTTATTAACATTGTAGCTATGAGATAACCCATAAAATGCAGTACATGAAAATTTGTAATATACGAAACATTTTTTCTTACTAGTTAATCTCAAGAATCCTCAATTTAACAAAAAAAATTCCAAAGCATTAATTTTAGACAATATTCATTTTTCCTAACATGTATGTAGAGTACAATAAATATTTTACAACATTCTGCTGTGTCAGATGGTAGTGTGAATTGTACCCTATATTGCACTACTGTAAATCTCTGTCAGTCTTCCTCTGAAAACCAAAAGAAAAGTTACTCTGACCTTTTATTGACGGTTGTTGGAAGACTTCAAAACTGATGAGCTCTTGTTCACCTCAGATACTTTGTTCTTCAAGGCTAGAAGATAGCATTAAAAATTGTGAAGGTTGTACCAGCTTGAAATTATTTGTCAGCAAACTCTGCTTTGCACATGTTTTGAAATCCTCGTGGGAATTCTAGCTGACAGTAGCAGACATTACAGGACTAAGTTTATCTAACACCTTTGTCTTCTCACTAAGTCATGATTGACTTTACAGTCTTAGGCTTAGAGAACAAAGGACTTGCACGATATATTGGGGCCATAATTACAACATGAAGTTCAAGGCTTAAAGGCAAACAATGAAAATATGCTAGGAATTAATGGGGAGATCTTTACAGTGGTAGGATGAACAAGACCCATAAAACCACCAAGTCTAGCCACTTCACAAACTTGCCCCTAAGGGGTCTCTCATTTTTTCTCTACTGAGGATGTCTAGGAATGTGTGGAACTGCCAATTTGAAGCTGAAAATGAGGTTAATGAAATCACACATACTTGAAGGAGTGAAACTTAAATGTGCAAATGTTGAGGATTAAATATATATATGTATATATATATATACACATATGTACATATCTATACAAATGCATACCAACATATCTGTATGTGTATGTATATACACATGTATGTACACCTACAGAGACACATATACAGATATTCCAAGTTAAGAATCCTTCTTAAAGTGGAATGAGAATGATGGCAGGATGCAGAGATAGAGGAGCAAAATAGAGAGATAAAGACACAGACACAGAAAGCAAGAGACAGATCAAGACATAGATAAAGGAGAAGAAGAGAGGTTGAAGATTTTGTGTTGGGAAAAAGTAGGAAGAATGAAGGTCATACAGCTACAGATACACTAGAACTAATTTCCTAACTATAGGTGAAATAGTCACTTTAAATGTAGAACATAATTTTATAGGAATTTGTCTTCATGTGGACATATCTTACTAACAATTGTTATATTTAGCCTATCATGAAATTTGAAACTTAAAGAAATAACCACATTCCATGTCATGGAAATCTATGGTCAGGGTGCATATCTAAAAGTTCTCCCTACTCTGGTTGCCCTGTGTCTTCTCTGTGTCCCTGCTTTTATTTCTTTAGAACTTAGACACTATAATTTCGATGTTTAAATTTGTGTTATTGGTTAAGTAATAAAATTAATTAAGTAGGTGTGTGGAATAGGTTCAACTTTTTCATGAAAACATACAATAACAAATCCTCTTGGAACTAAAAAAGAACAAGCAATCAATCCTTTTTACAACTACATGATAGAAAAGTTCTCTCTATATATATGTTACTGGCAATTCCTTTAAGATTATGATCAAAGGTATTAAAAATTTAAATGTTGTATTTCTCACCACCACTTCCACACTCTCAATTCCCAGTAGACTGTCATCTTCTTGAGGTCAAGTGCTATTTGTATTATTTTTAATCCTCAGTCCTTACCTCATAGTCTTACCTATAGCTGCTGAATAAATATTTATTGTTGTACCTCATTCTTGAAAGAGATTCAAAAGGATATCACTAGGTTATCACCAAGCTATATTGTGTTTGACTCTGGCTGATCAGACTGATATGAGCTTATAACTGCATGTTGGGCAAAAATTATACATTTGAATAGTTGGGGTGGATTTTCTGAAATTGTGCATCTTGAGTTTTTTGTTTTTTGTTTTTTCAGCTACTTGAGTCCTTTGATACAAGCACACCATGCTGGGCGGTCCTTATCCACCATCTCCCATGTCACCTAAGAAATTCCAAGTTTCTTTACTTTAGTTTATTATTTAATTTGTTTTCAGTGTTCTACAATCACTTCCATAAAACTTATATTTTTCCCTGCATTTCCCTGCTTCCCTCTCACTCCTCCTTCACCCTCCCCTGAGTCTGCATACAATTTTGTATAGGCTCTACACATACATTCCTACTAAATGCATTCATTGTTGGTGGAAGTGTGAGCTGATCTAGCCATTCTGGAGAGCAATTTGGAACTATGCCCATAGGGCTACAAAGATGTGTATACCTTTTGATCCAGCAATATTGCTTATGAGACTGTATCCCCAAGAGATCATGAAAATGGGAAAGAGAATACAAAAATATTTATATCAGCCCTCTTTGTGGTCTTGGATACCTAACCTATTCCATTGGTCTATCTTTCTATTTCTTAGCCAGTACCAAGTGATTTTGAAAATTGCTGCTTTATAATACAATTTGAGATCTGGTAGGGTTAGGTCACCTTCCCTAGCATTTCCTTTCATTAGTTTCCTTGATATTCTAGACCTTTTGTTCTTCCAGATGAATTTTGATATTATTTTTTCTACTTCTACGAAATAATTATCTGATAGTTTTTTTGGTATGGCACTGAACCAGAAAATTAATTCAGATAGAATTGTCATTTTTATTATATTGGCTTGACCCACCCAGGAGCAAATGATGTTTTTCCACTTAGATCTGACTCTATTTCTCTAATGAATATAGATGCAAAAATTTTAAATAAGATTTTAGCAAAAAAAAATACAGCAACTAATCACTAGAATGATATATTATGATCAGGTAGGTTTTGTACCGGGAATGCATGGATGGTTCAATATTAGGAAAACTATTAACATTATTGATCATATCAACAACAAAACTAACAGAAACCATGATTATCTCAATAGATGCAGAAAAACTTTTGACAGAATACAACACCCATTCCTACTGAAAACACAGAACACAGAAAGAAATGGAACTTTCCATAAAATAATAAGCAATATCTACCTAAAACCTTCAGCAAGAATTGTATGCAGTGGGGATAAGTTAGATAGATGCATTTTTCATAAGATCAGGGGTGAAACAAGAATGTATTTTGTCACCACTGTTATTCAATATGTCACTAGAAATGTTAGCTATAGCAATAAGAGAAGAAAAAGAAATTGAAGGAGTTAGAATAGACAAAGAAGAAATTAATTTATCCCTCTTTGCAGATGATATGATGTTATACTTAGAGAATCCCAGAGAATCAAGTGAAAAACCACTTGAAATAATAAATAATGTTGGCAAAGTTGGATGTTACAAAATAAACCCACATAAGTCTTCTGCATGTCTATATATTGCTAGTAAAACCCAACAGCAAGAGGTAGAAAGAGAAATCCCATTTAAAGCTATGGTAGACACTACAAAATATTTGGGAGTCTACCTGCCAAAACAAGCCCAGCAACTATTTGAACACAATTACAAAACACTTTTCACACAAATTCCAAACTTCTTTAGAGAAACTTTTAAAATGTCCTTGCATCACTTCTTCTACCATGTATCACCTTGTATTGGAATTGATCTTGCATTACTTCTACTGTGTGAGTGTACTCCTGTATGAGCTCTCTGTAAAATGGTCTTTGAAGTAAGCATGCTTTTGGCATATGAACAATATGGTCAATCCATCAGAGTTGAACTCCCTGAATTAGAGTTTGAATGCTTGGCAGTTTCTACCTGATCCACCCAACTCTCTTACTAATGGCTCCAAGAAGCCATAGTAGGTGCAGTAGCCACACCCTGGTAAAAATATTTTGACAGATGGTAAACCAGGTTGACAGCAACCAAGGAGTCTCAAACTCTTCAATGAGGTAGGGAAGGAGCATCTACCCCAAGCATATGAAAATTTCCCATTAGTGGAATGGGCAGATGAGCACAGTTCATTCCACTGGTCATGAAAAGAGCTGAAGCAGGTGCTGTGAACATATTAGAAATTTTAGAAATTCTTAGAAATCTTGGTTAGACATCAAAGACACCAAGGTCATTCCCTGCATATGGAGCCATCACCAGTCATCTTGACTCTGTACTGCCACTGGACTATTATGACTGTCGTGGATTAGTGAATGAATAAATGCTATACTAGAAACAAACAAAAAATGTTGGGAAAATAATACCTAACAATTACTATTCGAGAGAAGGATCTTGTTCAAAGTAAATACGATGATGATGATGATGATGTTGATGATGACATTTGCATATGTGTATGTATGTTTACACGTGCGTACACACACCAATATTTACCAAAATTAAATACATTCCATTTAAAATATTCTCATCTGGACTTTTTACATTTATAGGGGAAGCACAAACATATGACCCTATAACACTATGCCTAAAATACTCACTCATTAATTTATGTGAAGTGACAATGGCAACCTATGCAAAATTTTCAGAGCCCAAGTGTGCTAAGTTGCACTAATGGATATGTTAAAAGTAATTTTCCAATTAGAGCAATCTCCCTTTTGTAATTTCACTGTAACTGAAGCTGCTGAAATTGTAGACATGATGTTAGTCTGCTGTTGTTATTAATGAAGCCTGGAGGTGAATATGTCTATTCTTTCTAAGAAAAACACTGTAAAGAGCCATCTTATGAAGTGGTTTGGGTTTAGTTCAAATGAGACACAAGCAAAGGTGAAACACTAGAAGACGGTGCTCAAATCAGGTAAAGAAGAATGAATGATCTTCACATTTTGTAATTCTAAAGTAGTATGTACTTTGGATTCTTTTTTAAAAGTGAAAGGATGTCATGCCTAATCAGGTAGAATTTTAGCATCATTACAGTGTATCATGTCTTCAAACTTTCCAAAATGTATTTTCCTGATTGTATTTTCTTATAGAATCCTGTTTGAACAAGTTCTTCATCTATTATTATTACTCCATAAGTTTACATATTTAAGTGATGTGATTTTTTTTTAATTAAAAAAATCCATCCTTCACCCTGAAAAGCATATTTGTCATCGTGTTATATGAAGAGTATCCCACAATAGTCTGGAGATTTGACTTTGAATACCAACTCTGAATCTAACTCTCTGGGTAAAGGGAGGTCACTGGAGAGTAAGTCATGTAGCACTCTAAGGTTAAAGAAAGGTATTTTCTTACAATAACCCTGTTAATTAATCAATACAAATATTATTATCCCCATTTTGCAGATAAAAACCTGAGAATCTGTGAAGTTATTCATGTAATGATACAGTTATTAGTAGTCTGAGAGAGGAATACCTCAAATCAAGGATTTCTGGATCCAAATCCAACACTCTATCCATAAATCCATAATGCCTCTCTGAGACTTTGTTTCCTCATCTATAAAATAGGGTTAATAATACTTAAACTCTGGAATTTATAGAGACATTGGGAGAAAGGCACTACTAAAATAGAAGCTATCACTTTTGTTAAATTGATCATAGTGGAAATTAACTTCTATATTTTGTAGGTAGTCTAAATAAGGTAAATGTGTTATTTACTTTTGCTAACTACCAAGAAAAGATATTTATATTTGGTTCTTGTGTACTAGATTAAATTTTTGATCTGAAAAGCTTTCTATAGAATAGAGATGAGACTTGTTGTTTCACTGGTAGAGAGAAATCTGTGATGAGAGAATTCTGTTTATTAATGCCAGACTTCATCTTCTCTGCAACTTAAAGTCTTAGACAACTGCCTTAAGCAGTGAGAGGTCCTGTATTACAAAAGGACATACAGTCAGTAAATGTTAGATACATAAACTGAACTAATGACATCCTAGCATCCAGATCAGCTCTTGATACCCTATGAGATCCCTTCAAAATGTTTGATATTCATTTCAAATGCATTTTAGTTAAGTGAGAATGGGGTAACATTCAGTTTTGGAAGCTGTATTTAATACTATCAGGGATCAATAACTGTAGAGTGAAAATAAAAATTTACAGAGTAATTTATTTGAAGACAGAAATACAGCTGAAATGGTGTCTGGTGACATTTCCTTTTCTATCTTTTGATCATACTTTCACTGAGTCCCAAAACTTGTAACTCAGAATCATATGATTCCTCTGAACAATGAAACTAATAAGAAAAGCAGTTGTGAAATAAAGGATCACTATGTCATTTCTGTTTGAAAAGTGCACCAATTTATTCTAATAGCCTTCTACAAAATTGTAAATAATTCAAATTACAGTTGTGCAATAAATGCATTAATCTTTATGAAAGTATAGTAAAACTTTAGTCATTGCTCCAGTTGTTTTCTTGTACTCACATATACACATACATACATATATATATATATGTATGTGTTTATGTATGTATGTATGTATTTGCAATTCATATACTTTTAGAGATCCAGTAATGAAAACCAGGTTTCCTCCATTTATTATTATTGCTATTGAGTTAAGTGCTTGGTCCATGAACAAAGATATGGGTTATCTATCATATGTTTTTATTATATAGGCTAAACTTTTTAGAGCAGTGGTTTTAATTGATTTTATGTATGTGTATCATGAAGGCAATATTCACAGCACTGGTGGTGACTATGAATAGGCTGGCATAGTTCTCAGTTTTAAAGTAAAATAGACTCTCCATATGGAGAGCAGAAGAAAAACCTTTATTCAGTCACCACAAACCAAATCCCCAAACGAGAAAGCCAAATATATCATAGTAGCCAAGAAGTCAATATACAAAAGCCATTCTCAAGCTTCCACATACCCCCTGTCTGCTGGGGCCTTCCCACAAGCAAACACTCAAGAGCCTAGATGTACCTACTTACTTGTTTCCTCTCTCTCTCCACCCTAATTGCTCTAACTAAATTCCTCTCAGTGCTGCTCCACCCTTACTGTTCCACCCATTCAGCAATCTCCTCCTACCACATGTGGCTTAGGCTCTTATGTGATTTAAGCAGGTCACATGGGTCTATTAATGAATGGGAAAGATCTTCCCATTTAAATTACCATTATATTTGGCCCCAAGTTCTTCCCTATTCATTGGGAAATGAAATTGGTGGGGCAAATAGTATCAACAGAATTTTAACAGGGATAATAGAAAATAAACATATGAAACAATATTGTGATCAACTGGTATCAACATAACTTTACAACAATAGAATAGAGATTGCACAAAATGAGAACATAAAACTATTTCTTAGGGTGGGACAAGTAAGCTATCATACCCCTCTTAAACAAATGGGCCCAAAATCTTGGGGGAAGGGCCAAAGATCTCTGCTTACATAACTATTTGCTTCTGGAATTGGTAACCTGTTCCTGCCCCAAGAGGTCCCATTCGAGGGGTTAATTCTTTAGCTGCCATCTGGAGCTTGATTGACACCAGGTTCAGGGGTGACATATCACAGTCACATATAAGGAGTGATATCCAATTTAAGCAATCAGGCATCTGCAGGTGGAGAGTGATAAGCCTCTAGAAAACAAATCTAACAAATAATTTTCAGAGACAGAAAGCCAAACAGAAACAAGTAGATAATAATCAGAAGTAGAGTAGATATAGGGTCAGCCATGCTTTTGAAGTTCATGAACCCACCATCATAGCATCATTCATGGTAGAATATGTGAGTTAAGGATCCAATTTAGTAATCATCTTGTCTTGAATAAACAACAGTTATATTATTATCTTTCCCATGTGCTATAATTTCCACAGCCTTTGGAACATCGTCTGGCTTCCATTTAACCAATATGTTAGCTCTCAATTTTATTCTGTAAGTAGAATGCAATCTTTAGTTCCTCTACTAGATATTTGGGCAGGAGGGTTAGTTTCTACAAGGGGTATGATTTCACAAGGAATAATAATCACTTGAATTATTCTATTATTTTTACAAAACTCTCTGGGTTCTTCATCTAAATTTTGGTATGTCACAATAATTTCTCCTTCATTACTAGAATCTTTCACTCTAGCAAATACAAGTATTCCTCAAACTACTAATCCAGATTTAGGTAATATCTGTCTTAAATCATGTTTGGGGATTTTCATACACATTCCAGTAGATATTTTCTTGTTTCTTTTATATTCAACCTAAAGTCCTCTAAACAATGTAAACCAGATCCTGCTGAACCAGGTGTCCATGGATATGGTGATGAGACATCTGTTTTCACAATCCAACACTCAAGATTTGGGATTTTATGTGTTTGTTGTTTTCTAATTTGCAGATTCCGGGTCATCATTCTGACTAGAGGTGTACTTCCTCTTAGTAGTCTATTATTCAAATTACATAAAGCCGTGAAAAAATCATCTTTCTAAGGTGATAAGAATTACTAGAACTTAACTTCCTTAACCGTTCTTTCAATAATCCATTCATTCTTTAAATTAAACTAGATGCTTGTGGATTATATGGAATATGACATATCCATTCTGGACTGTTTAATGCGCAATAGCTCTTCATTTCATTACCATTGAAATATAACCCATTGTCACTTTGGATTTGCATTGGGATTCCACTATATAGATTTATGATATCTAGAGTTCTACAGGTGTTTGTCTGGGTCACATTCTTATAGGGATAAGCCACTAGTACACTTGAATAGGAGTCAACACAAGTACATATAAATTTGCATCTTTTATCTTGAGGTGGGGGTCCAATATAACCTATTTGCCAAATTTGTGTTGGGAACTTTACTAACTCTCCAGTTATGATCAGATGAACAGTCTATTATTTTCTGACATATATAACATTCCTCTGCTACTTGTTTAACAATGAATGAGAGGTACTAATACTTTTGTCTTTTGCCCATGAGTGTGTGGCATAGACCTCTAAATGGATGGACCCATTTTGCTAGTGCTGCATCATCAGCTGGTGTCAGAGTGAGATAATATGTTTAATAACAATCTTTGCTAATCAATCAGCACATGAATTTAACTCATGTTCTGGTGTGGTGAGGGTCATGTGAACATCTACATGAAAAATTGACAAATTATTTTTTTTTTTCTTTTTTCTTTTTTTTTCTTTTTAACACAGATTTATAACAGATAAAGCAATTCAAACTTTTGGTCAGATGATACATCTTTTTAAAGCATTTACAATATGGACCACAAAAGATTTTTTTTTTTGAACATAAGCCAACTGAGACACAGATAATATTTATGTTGCTAACTTCACAATCTCTTGATCTAATTGTCCCCTCAGTATTACTAAGAATAAAGAGACCCTAACAATGTTGTTGGTCTAAAGTCCTATGCCTAATAGTTTAATTTTAGGCAATCTTGGATGTTCCTCTACCCATAACCTATAATTGAATAGATCTGGTATTAAGCTTACAAACCTTTTGACTATAGGGAATTGCCACCTAGAGTAGGGACATTGTAGAGAAACAATATGGCCGAGGAGAAAGACACACATGTGCTAGTTTCTAACCCACAGCCCATAAAATAACTGTAAAGAGGAACTCCCAAAAAATTCTGGAGCAGTAGAAGCCACAGAACAATGGAGTGGAGGAGATTTCTGTCCCAGAGAGACCTGAAAAACCAACACCAAAGGTCTGTTGCACACCGGACCCAAGCAGAACCCAGCCCTGCATTGGCTATGGCACTGAGAGGAGCGGATCCAAGCAGGCTTCAGGGACAGAATCTCCAGTGGCCTTGCAGTTCCCTTCACCCACAGGCATTAAAGGTCAGTGAGAGATCCTTTTTGGCTGGCCAAGAGGGGAGTGGGGTGTCCCCATAACTCAGGCCCCTTCGTGAGACAGCAGCAGAGGCAGCAGTAGACAGGGGATCCCAAAGCAGGCAATGTCCCAGATCCATTGTTGAAGTTCTCCAAATAAACCCCTTGAGGGAACTAAGCCCCGTATGGTGGCCTTGCCCCAACTTGAGCAGCTGAACTTAATCTCACACTGAATAGCAGCCCTGCCCCCACCAAAAGCCCTGAGGCTGGGAAGCAGTATTTGAATCTCAGCCCCCAAGAGCTGGCTGGGTGTGGAGGCAAGGTGGGTGTGGAGACTTGACTTGACTCAGAAGTCAAGTAACTGGCTGGGAAAATGCCCAGAAAAGGGGGAGGGGCGGGAATAAGACCATAGAAGTTTACTTTCTTGGGGAACAGGGATCTTCCCCAATCCCTTCAAATGAAGAAGAACAAGGCATACTGCCAGAGGAAGTCAAGGGCCCTCCCTCCAAAAGGGACTTAAACCTGGCTCAGGCAATAGGAGACCTCTGAGGAAAATAGCAGCTTTAAAAGGAGGCTAACTCAATTGGAAAAAGAGGTCCAAAAAGCCAATGAGGAGAAGGAGGTTTTAAAAAGCAGAATTAGCCAAATTGAGGAGAAGGTTCAAAAGCTCACTGAAATAAATAATTCGTTGAAAGAGAGAAGTGAGTCCAGGGAAAAGAATGAGTATGAGTTAAACCAAGAAGTTAGTAAACAGAACCAAAAAATTAAAAAAATAAAAGATGATGTGAAAGAACTCATTGGAAAAACAGCTGACCTGGAAAATAGATCCAGGAGAGATAATTTAAAAATTATTGGGCTACCTGAAAGCCATGATCAAAAACAGAGTCTAGACACTATCTTCCATGAAATTATCAAGGAAAACTGCCCTGATATTATAGAATCAGAGGGCAAAATGGATATTGAAAAAATTCATTGGTCACCTCTTGAAAGAAACTTGAACCCAGAAACTCCTAGGAATATTGTGCCCAGATTTCAGAGTTCCCAGATCAAGGAGAAAATACTGCAAGCAGCTAGAAAGAAACATTTGCGTACTATGGAAATACAATCAGGATAACACAGGATAACACAACATTAAATGAACGAAGGGCTAGGAGTAGGATATTTCAGAAGTCAAAGGATCTGGGATTAAAGCCAAGAATCACCTACCCAGCATATCTGAGTATAATACTTCAAGAGAAAAAATGGACATTCAGTGATGAGACAAATTTGAAGATTTCATGTTGAGGAAAAGACCAGATCTGTATTTGGAATTTTGACTTCCCAAGACAAGAATCAAGAGAAGCATGGAAAGGTAAACAGGGGAAAAAAAAAGAAAAATCATAAAAGACTCTCTAAAGCTGAATTGTTTACATTACTACATGGAAAAAACTGACAAATTATTAACCAAGACAAGTCTATATATCTTCTCATAATTCCTTGCCCCAAACTTATTTCCCACTTTTGATTTTTCCACATGGGCATCTATGTAGCTAACCTCTTAGCTACTGCCCATGAATCAGTGAATATATGACACTGTCTTCCTTGTTATGTTTTGATAGCTGCAATAAGTTCAGCATATTGACTACTTCCACTATCCCAATACTTTCCAAAGTCTGCCTAGTACATGGGTTATAGGCTACCACTTTCCAATATCTTTCATGGCCCAAATATTTTGCTGTCCCAGGAGTAAACCACACATTCCTCTTTTGTTCTGTATTTTATCCATCATATATCTCATTCCATTTTACCAGGGACTGTAGCAACTATTGCTTCAGTTTAGGTGGTGTATCATTTCTCTTGGTATTTATGTTCGCTATAGATTCGTGTAAAGCAGAAAAGTCCACTTTTGCCTGCTTTAGATCTATTTTGAACATATCATTCCTGTTTAATTATGCTAGCTTCTTGAATATGTCCAATTCTATGAGAAACTGGGGTACTGATTACCCAGGTTATAATTGGGATTCCAGCACTTAATATTACCTCATGGCCCAGTATCAATTGTTCCGCTTCTAACAAATCTCAATATACAGTTAAAAACTGCTTTTCAAAAGGGATATATTGAACTCCAGTAGATGGGAGTTTCCTTGACCAAAATCCTTAGGGTACATTTCTGCTTTCTTGTTTTTGCTATATACTCCACTTTGCATATTCATCCTGTACATCACTTATAATTTCACCAGGCCACTTTGCATAGACCATAAATCTAGGACCAATTATATAGTAATGTATTGCCAAGGTAATATTCACAGCACTGGTGGTGACTATAAATATGTCAGTGTAGTCCTCAATCACAAAATATAAAAGACTTTTCCTATAGAAGGAAGAAGAAAAACATTTATTTAAGCACCAGAAAGCCAAATCCAAGAGCCAGAAAGCAAAATCCATCATGGGGACCAAGAAGTTCACAAACCTGATCACAGCAGAAGGCAAAGCTATTTTCAAACCTCTCCTCCCTCAGCCAGAGCCTTCTTGCTATCAAGTGTCACAATGTGTCAGTTGGCCTGTGTCAGTTGACCTGTGTTCTTTCCCTTCTGACCTGACCCTGCTCACTTATTTCCTCCAAGTTTTGTTCCACTCTTCCTATTCTGCCTCTCAGCAAGCTCCCACATGTGACTCAGATTTCCAGGTGATTTAAACAGATCATATATACCTATTAATTAATGAAAAAGATCTTTCAATTTAAATTACTATTACAAGCAGCCCTTGCTTCTTCAAAAGCTTTACTCTGTTAAAGTGTCTAATCAAATTTGTGTTTTTTTCCTAGTTATTTTATATAAAGGTTTCAAAATTTGTCCTAGATGAGGTGTGTGCTGTCCCCAATATCCAAATAATCCTATGGTATTTTGAAGCTTTTTTTTATTGGTGAAGATAGGAAAATCATCAATCTTCTCTCTGATTTTCAGAAGAATCTCTCACATCCCCTTATTCCATTGTATACCTCAGAATTTTATTGTCTGAGCTATCCTTTGAATCTTTGCAGGGTTATTTTCCCACCATTTTCTTTTCATATGCTCAATGAAAAGTGTCAAGTTCTTCTCCACTTCTTTTACATATTTCCCTGTATCATAATGTTATCTTTGTTACAATTTGTAAGTTGTATACCAGCTACCTGTAATTCATGTAAATATTCATCCACAATCCTATGACAAATAGTGGGGTTATATGGATATCCTTGTGGCAAGCATGTCAAAGTGTATTGTTGGCCCTGCTAAGTGAAAGCAAATTGGTCCCATTATTTAGAATCTATGGACCTTGGCCTATTATTAATGAATGGAAAGATCTCCCCATTTAAATTACCATTACAATATCTCATTATGGAAGTATGTGAGTAAATAATTGACATTTGCTTCATTCCTTTAGATATTTGGACATATCTCTTTTGTTCTTAAGACAACTTTTCATATATAGCAAAAATAGCTACATTAGTTAGAAAAAGTAATAGCATAGGTGATGAGAGTTGGGAAAGACCTTAGAGTATAGCTTGTTTTCTGGAACAGTTAATAAATGCTTGTTGATTCATCTAATATACTCTTCCTCCTGCCACATTTTATTACTCAACAAAACAAGAATCAGAAAGATTAAATCATTTCCTAAAGACACAGCATCCCAGAGTGGTAGACTTAGGGTTTGAATATAGCTCTACCTGGGGTTTAAAACTTTCATTCTTTATGTTGGCCTCCTTATTGGTGAGCACAGTATATAGTACAGAATTGGTGCTTTATACAGACTTGTTAATTTAGTGATTGTACCTACCCACTGTAGCATTCTTTCCAATGGGATATTTCACATTATGTTCCATTTTTTCATTCTTTTGGTTTTGTTTTGTGCTTTCTTGGTTTGTCCTAAAGTCATTAGCCTCCATCTGTTCCATTTTAATTTTGAAAGAACTACTTTCTTCATTGAGCTTTTGAACCTCCTTTTCCCTTTGGCTAATTCTGCTTTTGAAAGCATTCTTCTCCTCATTGGCTTTTTGAACCTCTTTTGCCAATTGAGTTAGCCTATTTTTCAAGGTGTTATTTTCTTCACCATTTTTTTGGGTCTCCTTTAGCAAGGTATTACCCATTTTTCATGCTTTTCTTGCATCTCTCTCATTTCTCTTCCCAGTTTTTCTTCCACCTGTCTAACTTGATTTTCAAAATCCTTTTTGAGCTCTTCCATGGCCTGAGCCCATTGAATATTTATTTCAGATGTTTGGGATTCAGAAGGCTTGGCTTCTATGTCTTTCCCTGATGGCAAGCATTGTTCTTCCTCATCAGAAAGGATGGGAGGAGATATCTGTTCACCAAGAAAGTAACCTTCTATGGTCTTACTTTTTTTCCCTTTTCTGGGCATTTTTCCAGCCAGTTACTTGACTTCTGAGATTCCTTTCCACACCAACCTCCCTCCAGACTGGCACAGCTAGTGCTTGGGGTCTGAGATTCAAATGCTGCTTCCCAGCCTCAGGGCTTTCAGCAAGGGCAGGGCTGCTATTCAATGTAAGATTAAATTCAGGTGCTCAGGTGGGGGCAGAGCCACAGCACAGGGCTCAATTCCCTCAGGGGGTTTACGTGGAGATCTTCAATAATGGACCCTGGCTCCTGTCTGCTTTGGGAGCCCCTATCACCTGCTGCCTCCCAAGGGGCCCGAGTTATGGAGACACCCTGCTCCCCTCTTGGCCAGCCAAACAGGCCCTCTCACTGACCTTTGCAACCGTGGGTGGAAGGAACAGTGTGGCTGCTGGAGATTCTGTCCCAGAAGCCCTCTCAGATCTGCTCCCTCTGGGGCCACATGGCCAGGGCAGGGCTGGGCTCTGCTCCGGGTCGGCGCACGACGGAACCCTGGGGACGGCTTTCCAGGGCTCTCTGGAACAGCAATCTCCACCACTCTGTCGTTCCGCGGCTTCCTCTGCTCCAGAACGTGTGGGGAGTTCCTCCGTATAGGTACTTTATAGGCTGTGGGTTTGGGAGCTAGCGTATGTGTGTTTTTCTACTTGGCCATCTTGGCTCCTGCCTGTAGCATTCTTTCAATTGTATCATATATGTGTCCAGACTCTGTTGACTTTTTTTTTGGCAAGAACCATAAAAACTTACTTTCTCTTTTACTCTTTACTCTGCTATATCCCAAGCTATCCTCTTTCCCATTGTCACATACCTTGTCTTAGTATGTCCTACATACTACCTCTATTCTATTAGATCCCCAAAAGTAATCATATTGAATTCATTATTGCATGTGCAATATGCATATTGAAAATATTGATGCATATAGACTGTGGACAGAAAAATATAACTTACTAAAATTTCTATCATAGCCCAAGAACTATCAGAGTTCAAAAAAGCTGGTTTGTCCTTTTTGTGGATGATGAGACTGAGACCCCGAAAGTTTCGGCAACTTGCCCACTGTCACAAAATTTGTCAGAAACAGTATTAGAAAACAGGTCTTCCAGCTTCACTGCCAGTACTCTTTGTACTGAAATATGTTTCTTCCATAGCAGAAATTAGGTATTAAACTTTTGTCCAAGAAAATAAAAAGAAAAAACACAATTACCCTCCTTTATAATGTAGTAGCTATGTGAAAATCAGATTCAACTTACACAATTTTAACACATAATTGGGCTTATAATTAATAAGAGAAGAAATGGCTTCTGGAAATAAAATATAGAACCAGTTTCTATTTTTGAAAAGTTAACCACAAAATATAATTATAATAGGCTGTCCATTATTGCATTTTCACTTTTATATGAAAAAATAATTTTAATGCATGGTAATTGGCTTGTTCAAGTTAAATTTTAAACATGGAATTACACCTTGACTCATTTGCAAAATAAGCAATGGAAAATGTGTCTTTAATTTTTTTGTAGACACAAATATTCTATTTTTATTATCTTTAGCTTAATTTATATAGCCTTCCTATTTTTCAGTAACTGTCTTCTCTTAGAAACAATAATTATATAATGAAATTACATAGGCACTATCCTCAATGACAAAACTAATCTAACAAAAAAAAATACTGAGACACATATTCTCTAATGTTACCAGAGACTAACAGTGCAGCTAATATGACAAAGTAAATGATTGATTTTCAATACAGTGCGTGTTCTGTGCCTTTTCCTTGATCCTGTAAGCCAAAGGCATGACTGCACACAAACATTTTTAATAGAGGTAATTGAAAACTCTAACTACATCTTAGCAACCTTTCACTTCATCAGATGTAGCAAAAAGAATTCACCTGATGTTCCCATTATAAGCTCAAAAGACTTTGTGGCAGCAGTACACCATAGACAGTTTCATAATGTCATGTCTTATAAACAAAATCAGTAAACTCATTCCCAAAAACAAATTTAGTACAGATTAGAAAATGTAATTTCTACTGTAATATTCCTTTCACTCCTTTCACTTTTTTATGTGATAATCATCAGTGCCATATAAACTTAATAACTGTTATTTGATGATAGCAGTCCTAAATCTAATAAAATGTTTTTTTTTCTTTAATGTCCAGGAAGACAAATTACTTTTGTATATTTGACCTGTTTTTATCTACCTAGATAAAAAAAATACCCCCCAACTCTACCAATGAATTGTATGCCCATTCATCTAAATGACATGTTATATTGGACAGTCTTGTCAGTATCTTTAGAACACAACATCTAAACCTCAAATAAACTTGGCGAGTTGGAGCAGAGATGAAGCTCACAAAATCATACACTTTCATTTAAGAAGTGTGTGTGTGGGGGGAAAACACTCCATGCAGACATGGGCTGGTAAATGTTTAACAATCTTATCTGAAAAAAAGGAAATATATCACACACTTTTAAACTTAATCTTCAATATTGTTCTCTATCACTTGTTAAAGTCCAATCAACCAAAACAAAAATGACAAACCAACACCTAGTTCATGGAGTGTTGTGAATTTCTGAAGTGTATATACTTACACTGAAAATTTGACATAGGCTTTTGTGAGCTTCCTTGATCTGACTCCAGTATACCTCAGGTTCCTTGGACAGAAGGTATGAGGAGGATTAGTTTTGAACAATCACTTATTAAGTACATGGAAACAGGGGGTGTTTAGAAAAGGCAAAAAGAAGCTTTTTTTTTTTTTAGTTTTGGAGAATTTGGAACTCCAAAAACCCTCTTGGAATGTCTCTTATCTTAAAAAGCTTAGAAAGCATACTAGCATAAGCCCTCCTCCCAATTGTGATCCTACCTTACTTAACACTACATTGATGCCAAGTAAAATCCTGATTTAAAAAAAGTGAATGAAGGCCTTTATTTATGATGCAGAAGCATTAAATTTGACTGAATGGTCTCTATAAAATGCTTCCATTAACAGAATTATTGGGCTGGAAAGAACTTAAAGCTCAACTAGTACAAAATGCTCATTTTAGAAATGAAGAAATCAAGGCCAATTGAATTGAAATGAGTTGCCTAAGCTCAGCTGATTCTTAAGTATCTTTTTGCATTTCATCAAAGAAAGATACAAAGGTCAAATCTAAATTATTTTATCTTTATAAAAGAAATAACATGAACATGTGTTTTTGTCTAAAAGGAAAAGAAAATAGGAATATTGTTTTCTTTTTTATTTTTCCAACAACATTACTTTATTGTTTATCCCATTTTTGCTACATATGAAATAGCCACAAATTGAATAACTTGAAATTTCCATAACAAAAAATGAGTGTCTTAAGAAAATGTAAAAACAAGTTTGAACTGGCAAGAAAATATTTCCTTCTCTTGTGACATCTTATATTTTGAGAATCACCCAAAAATTATGCTACAGCCACAAAGTAAAATATAAATGGAGACAATAGTAACAAAAATAAAACTATGTGTATATTATACTTTCTTTTTATGAGAATTTATTTTTAATTGAATTATTTTATTTATTTTGAGTGTTCAACTATCACTTCCATATGTCTTATATTTTTTTCCATTCTCTCCCCCTCATTTCCCCTCCCTCCCTGAGACAACGTACAATCTTATGTAAGTTCTACATGTACATTCCTGTTAAATGCATGTTGCATAGAAGAAAAAAAATTAATGGGAGAAACAATAAAACAAAACATAATACAAAAGAAAATGATCTATTTCTATCTGTGATGCAATTCCATAGTTCTTTCTCTGGATGTGGAAGGCATTTTGCCTCAAGAGCCCATTGGAAATTTTTTTAAGTCCATGCATTTCAATGAAGTACTAAGTCTACCAGAAAAATTCCTCACACACTGTGGTTGGTACTGTGTACAGAGTTCTCATGGCTCTGCTCCTTTCACTCAGCATCAGTTCATATAAATCTTTACAGGCTTCTGTGAAGGCTTCCTGTTCATTGTTTCTCACAGCACAACAGTGTTCCATTCCATTCATATACCACAACTTGTTCAGCCATTCCCCAATTGATGGGCATCCCCTTGATTTCCAGTTTTTGGCCACCAGAAAGAGAGCTGTTATAAATATTTTGGTATATGTGGAAATCTTTTCCATTTCTATGATCTCTTTGGGATAGAGTTCCAGAAACAGTGTTGCTGGGTCAAAGGGTATGCACATTTTCGTACCCCTATGGGCATAGCTCCAAATTGCTGTCCAAAATGGTTGGATCAGCTCACAGCTCCACCAACAAGGAATTAGTGTTCCAACTCTCCCACATCTTCTCCAATATTTATCATCTTCCTGTTCTGTCATGTTATCCAATCTGATAGGTGTGATGTGGTACCTCAGAGTTGTTTTGATTTGCATCTCTCTAGTCAATAGTGATTTAGAGCACTTTTTCATATGATTATAGATAACTTTAATTTCTTCCTCTGATAATTCCCTGTTCCTATCCTTTGACCAGTTATCAATTGGGGAATGACTTGTATGCTTGTACATATTGACTCAGTTCTCTACATATTTTAGATATGAGGCCTTTATCACAGAAACTAGTTAGAAAAATTCTTTCCCACTTTTCTGCTTCCCTCCTAATCTTGGTTGCATTGGGTGTGTTTGTGCAAAAGCTTTCCAATTAAATGTAATCCAACATCCATTTTGCACTTCATAATGTTCTCTATCTATTGTTGGGTCATATATTTCTCTATTCATCATAAATCTGATAAATGCGCTATTCTTGTTCCCCTAATTTATGTATAGTATCAATCTTTATACCTAGATCATGTATACATTTGGATTTTATTCTTGTGTACACTGTCAGGTACTGATCTATGCCTAGTTTCTGTCACAGTTATCCAGTTTTACCGGCAATTTTTGTTGAACAGTGAGATCTTATCTCAAAAGCTGGCATCTTTGGGTTTTTCAAACAGTAGATTGCTAAATTAATTTACTACTGTGTCTTGAGTGCCTAACCTATTCCACTGGTCAATCCCTCTTTTCTTAAGCCACTATCAAGTTATTTTGTTGATTGCTACTTTATAATACAATTTGAGATCTGGTATAACAAGGTCACCTTCCCTAGCATTTATTTTCATTAGTTTCCTTGATATTCTGGACCTTTTGTTTATCCAGATGAATTTTAATATTATTTTTTCTAGCTCTACAAAATAACTATCTGATAGTTTGGTATGGCACTGAACCAGTAATTTAATTTAGGTAGAACTGTCATTTTTAGCATATTAGCTCTTTCTGGTTTAGGTATCAGAACCATATTTGTATCATAAAAAGAATTTGGTAGGACTCCTTTTTCAGCAATTTTCCCAAATAGTCGATATAGTATTGTTATTAACTGTTCTTTAAATCTTTGATAGAATTTACTTGTAAATCTATCTGGCCCTGGTGATTTTTTTTCCTCAGGAAGTACATTGATGGCTTATTCAATTTCCTTTTCTGATATGGGGTTATTTAAGTACTCAAATTCCTCTTCTCTTAATCTGGGCAATTTGTATCTTTTAAAATAATCATCCTTCTCATTTAGATTGTTGAATTTATGGGCATAGCATTGGGCAAAGTGATTTCTAATTATTATTTTAGTTTCCTCCTAGTTGCAGATTATTTCACACTTTTTGGTTTTGATATTGATAATTTGGTTTTCGTCTTTCTTTTTTTAATCAAATTGATCAAAGGTTTATCTATTTTATTGGTTTTGTAATGAAACCAACACTTGGTTTTATTTACTAGTTCAATAGTTTTCTTAATTTCAATTTTATTAATCTGTCCTTTGGCTTTCAGTAGTTCTCATTTGGTATTTACTTGGGGATTTTTAATTTCTTGTTTTTCTAGCTGTTTCAGCTGCATTTCCAATTCATTGATATCCTCTGTCTCTATTTTATTCATGTAGGCATTCAGGAATATAATACTTCCAGTAAGAAGTGCTTTTGCTGTATCCCATAAGATTTGGTAGGTTATCTCACTAATATCATTTTCTTGAATGAAGTTGTTAATTGTTTTTATAATTTGTCATTTAACAAATTCATTCTTTAGGAATAAATTATTTATTTTCCAAATAGTTTTTGGCTTATATTTCCATGGCCTTTCATTACATATAATTTTTATTGCATTATGATCTGAGAAGGATGCATTGACTTTCTCTGCCTTTCTACATTGGATTATGAGGTTTTCATGGCCTAGTAAATGGTCAGTTTTTGAATATGTGCCATGTACTGCTGAGAAAAAAGGTATCTTCCTTTCTATCCCCATTCAATTTTCTGAAGAGATCAATCATGTGTACCTTATCCACAATTTTATTCACCTCCTTAACGTCTTTCTTTTTTATTTTGAGGTTCAATTTATCAGGTTCAGAGAGGGGGAGGTTGAGGTCTCCCATTAGTATAGTTTTGCTGTTCATTTCTTCCTTCAACTCCCTTAACTTCTTCTCTAAGTAACTGGATGCTATACCACTTGGAGCATATATGTTTAGTAATGAAATTGGTTTGTTGTCTATTGTGCCTTTTAGCAGGGTATAGTTTCCTTCTTTATCTCTTTTGATTGAACCTATTTTTGCTTTTGCTTTGTCTGAGATTAGGATTGCTACCCCTGTTTTTTTTTTTTTTTACATCAGCTGAAACACAAACTGTTGTTCTCCAACATTTTACCTTTACCCTGTGTGTATGTCCCCGTTTCAATTGTGTTTCTTGTAAACAATATATTGTTGGATTATGTTTATTAATCCATTATGCTCTCTGTTTGCATTTTATGGGAGAGTTCATGCCATTCACATTTACAGTTATGATTATAATCTGTCTTTCCCTCCATCCCTTTCCCCTTATTTATACTTTTAGTTCTCCCTTCTCCTTTCTCCTCTAAAACACAGGGGAATTTGATTTTTGACCACCTACTCCTTCAATCTTCCCTTTCTTTTTTTCAGTCCCCCTCTCATTTAATTCCCTTTTCCCTCAGTACTACTTCTCTCCCTTTTAGCCTTTCCTCCCCTTTCTTTCCCCTCTTCCCCTAATACTGCATATAAAGCTAGTTGTATTTCTATACATATCTGAGTTTCTTGTACCCTCCTTGAATCCAATCAGATGAGAATACCTCTCAAATCATACTCATCTCCCTCTCCTCTTTCCCTGTACTGTGATATATTTTTGTGTCTCTTTCTGTGATGTAATTTATTTTTTCTGCCTCTTCCTTTTCACATATCCCATTACAATCCCTTCACACCCTTAAATCACATTTGTTATCATCACATCATTTAATTTATACCCACTCCTTCTATATATGTATATCCCTTTTACATTTCACAATAAATGTACAATTTTCAAGATAAACAAGTGTAATCTTCTCTTACAGGGATGTAAACAGTTTGCTTATATTGAGTAACACCTTTTTTCCCCCTGTTTACCTTTTCTTGCCTGTCTTCAGAATTGTGTCTGCAGGTTGAGTTTTCTATTGAGCTCTGATTTTTCCTCAGGAAAGGCTTCAAATCTATATTTCTTGAAAGTCTTTCTCCTTGCCTTAAAGATTTGCACAATTTTTCTGGGTAATTAATCTTTGGTTGTAATCACAGTTCCTTTGCCTTACGGAATATCGTATTCCAATTCCTTTTGTCTTTGAATGTAGATGCTGCAAGGTCCTGTGTGATCCTGACTGCAACTCCTCAATATTTGAATTGTTTCTTTCTGCCTGCCTGCAGTATTTTCTCCTTTACTTGATAGTTCTTGAATTGTGAAATGATATTCCTTGGTATTTTTACTTTGGGGTCCCTTTCAGGAGGTGAACAGTGGATTCTTTCAATGACTATTTTACCCTCTGGATCTAGGACTTGATTTCTTGGATGATATTGTTCAAGCTCTTTTTTTCATTATGACTTTCTGGAAGACCAATAATCCTTAGATTTTCTTTCTCCTGGATCTATTTTCCAGGTCAGCTTTTTTTTTTCAATTAGATAATTTACATTTTCTTCTGTCTTTTCATTCTTTATATTCTATCTGACTGATTGTTGATGTTTTGTAGATTCATTAACTTCTCCTTGCCTAATTTTAATTGTTATCAAATTCAGTTAACTTTTGTATCTCCTTTTCCATCTGTCCAATTCTTCCTTTTAAGGAGTGTTTTCTCCAGTTAGTGTTTGTACTTGCTTTTCCATTTGTTGAATTGTCCTTTTAAATTCTTCTGTGATTACTTTATTCATATTTTTAAAGTCATTGTTCAGTTTTTCTTCTATTTCTCTAATTGGGCTCTCAAAATCCTTCCTGGGTCCTTGAAAGAAGGCTCTTTGTACTTCAGACCAGCTCATATCCCCTTCTGAATTTTAAGATGGGAGTGCAGTCTCAATGCTGACCTCTTTGGTATTCTTGTTTTGGTCCTTGTCCCCACAGAGTCTGTGATCTTTTCTTTTCTGCTTTGCTTCTTACTCGTGATAATCACACTTTTCCTGGCTTTTAAAGTAGATCTCTGCATCTGGGGTACAGGGGGCTCTGTCCTACAGCATTTGTACCTGAGGCTTTGTGTGTTGTGGCCTCTGGTTCTTTCAGATAGAAGCTAAAATGCTGCAGCTTACCTAGTGTTGAGCTGACTGGTGTTGTAAAGGAGAGGCCAGGTGATGTGTTTTTGGGTTTCTCTACAGTTATCCTGTATCTAGCTCATTAAGTGTGTGGCATGGGTGGTCTGCCCACAAGAGGTATCCTCTGCTGAGATAGAGCATATGCAAGCTCAGGGGTTGGTGATTCCATCTGCACCTGTATCTTCCCAATTTTTTTTGGGGGGGGGGCGAGGCACCCCTGATGTCCTGTTGTTGGCAGTTGCCCCTTCAGCCACAGCAAGAGGGACCCTCTTTAGCAATCTTCCTTGCCTCATGGATCTTCCAGAACT